>JANZLQ010000002.1:9094575-9155082 GCA_026212715.1 Elanus axillaris
CCCGAAATAAATTTACGGTTAGAATCTATTTCCCACCCTCTGAATGCAGAGATGCCATTAGCTGAAAACTTGCTCAGTTCATACGCATTTGTCTGAGTGTTTAATGGAACTTGTTTGAATGGCCAGTGAGATGTAAATGGCACCCCATTCCTTGCGTCCTAACATATCACGCCCATGTGCACCAAAAATTGTTTTGCTGTTCAGAGCATGTTCTCACAAAGGTCCTTGCTTGCTTACTCTGTAGAAAAGATGGCTAAGAATTGCCTGCTGAGAAACAGGGGAACTGCTCGTGGAAACTGCTCCCAGATGCTTGCCTTCCTGTGCCCAGTTGGGAGCAGTAGAAGTCACTGGGCTCTTTGAACTGTGGCAATAGCAGCTTGCCCATACCATTGCCCTAGGAGATCTTCATGTGTGTACATGCAGTGCATCCAATCTGATACAAGTGTATTGCAAGGCTCACTGGGGGAAAGTGGTGACTGCTACTGCTGGAACAATTCGGCATTTGGGAAAGAAGGCTGTCAGGAGCAGTTGTATGCTAGGTTAACAGTTCTGTCCTGTGGGATTAAGCACGCAAGCTCAAAACAGTATCCCACTCCTTTAGAATGCTGAGAAACAAAATAAAATGGATTTTAAAAACCCCAAACTCTATTGTATTGACTTACCCAGTTTTTTCGATTCTATGTCTACCATCATATGTGGATACGATGGTGATAAGACTTTAAAAGGGTAAAGGTAGAATAAATTTGCTACTGAAACTTAGAGCTGTTTCTATAGGACAAAGTAACTGCATTACTTAGTCTGTAGTTTTCCGTGTAAATTCAAAATTACGCCAATAGTTGCTTTTAGCTTTGTAAATCAAAAATAGATCCAAAAAATAAATCTGAATGCATCTTGAATATGTTATTTTGCATTTTAGGAGAACACACGTATTGTCAGGGTGAAGGTTATAGCTGGAATTGGCCTGGCCAAGAAGGATATCTTAGGAGCCAGGTAAGAATATATGTTTTTAATGTATTAAGGGGCAGCTGCTGCTTTATTTTCTTTCCACAGCTGTTTTGATCTTAGCAAATCCTGCTGTGCCTCTCTCCAAAAAAATCAGAACTGTTTTAACTGGTAACCTTATAAAATGATCGGAGACTTTATAAACATGAAGATATCTGTTTTATTGCCCAAGATTTTGTCACTTGGAGAGGTCTTGTACGTTGGCAAAACAATGTGTGGGAAGGTTTAATTCTCTGCGTGGTAAAATAGTTCTGCCATGGAGGATAGATACATGTATATGTTTTACTTCAGGTAGACTGCAGCTAAAATAACAGGAGTTCAGTTATAATCAAAATTGTCTCATCTGTGCTTTAAAGACTTGGAATGAACACAACACTAAATCCTGGTAGCAACAAGACTATTTCAGCTCAAATGACATGCAGAGGAACAGCATCCACCAATTCTATATAGATGTGGTAAACCCATGCCAGCGGCTGCATGCTCTGGGTATGTACAAGTTTAAAAGTCAACAATCCCTGTAAGGGAAGAAACAAACAAAGTGGTTTTAACATTTACCACAGGAAAAATCAGACTTTTGAAATGCTTTGTAGGATTTATAGAATTTGCAAGTGGCAGCATGCAGCTTGTACTAAAGCTACTTCTTCTGGCCCATGTACAGAGGGTCTAGAAAAGCACTGATGGGTTTAGTGCTAGTTCTGCTGTCAGCTGCTTTGGCATATGTATGGGAATGCTGTTATTTTAGCACTAGCAAAATTGTTAGGTGTGACATCAGTTCAGCACTAGAAAAATTTCTCTTGTGATACTCATATTTTCCCTAAAGTCAGACAGTCTCTCTTCAATTTTTTTTTCACATGCAATTTCTTTACCTCAGACAAAAATAGGGCAGCAGTTCTCATCATAACTTAAATATGTAAAAATCGTATGCTCTTTTGCCTTATGGCAGACAGTCTTTGTCACCTTTTGTTACTAGTCTGTTTGAGCAGTTGAATGCCTTGCTTCTATGAAAAGTAGATATTCATATAATCTGCTGTTTATTGTACCACAGGAAGGAGAAAAAAAATCTGAGGCGGTAGGCCATTTTAAGCAACCATATTAGGACACATTCATTAACCGAAAAATTCAGGTTAAACTCAAACTCTGTGAAACTGATAGAATGTTTAGTAAAAATATTGCATGTTCAAGGGAGTACCTCACATTCCAGGTGTTTAAATTGTTAAAACAAGAGATTTAATACTTCAAGCTTTTTCAGTGAGAGCTTATGTTTTTCATGCATGTCTTCTTGAGGATTTATGAAATCTGTTCTCGTTAAATAAGAACTGTGAAAGAGGAGAGAGAATCAAATTGTAGTAATATACAGAATATAAAATGGCATAGCTAGTGTGGTCTTCATCAGTAACAGTGTTTAGTTTTCTCTCTAAAACTATTTAGAAAATGATTGTTATCATTAAATGAAAATGATTGTTAAAATTATTCATAAAGTAATTTTAACTGCTAGTTTCATAGCTTCTATTAATTAAAGCCAATTAAAACTCAACTGCTAGTAATGCTGACAATAACGGATCTGTAGTAGTGTGCTTATCTTTTTATTTCCCCTTCCCAGTGACCCATATGTGAAAGTGACAGTGTATGATCCAGTGAATGGAGTCCTTACCAATGTTCAGACAAAAACTATTAAAAAGGTTAGTCGTCTTACCTTTGTGGGTGTGGTGGTTTTGTTTGTTTGTTTTTGATCAGACTCTAGAGAAAAAGTTAACACTACTGAAATAAGAGAATTAGTATGGCACTTGAGTGAATGGACATGGGAAAAGGAATGTTCCATGACCTACTCTGTTTCTCTGTTCATGGCATTATTTTGGTATTTTCTTTTCAATGATTTTGGTGAAAGGTAGAGAAACACTAAGGGATACAAGGTGAAAACTGATTCAAAACGACATCATTCATGGAAATACTGGATTGTTCTGTTTTTTTGAGACTTGAATGGTACAAGAATCTCTCTTGCTGTGCAGCTTTTTTTACTCTCTTTTTGCAAGAGTACAACTTTTATCTTTTTTAAGCTTGAAACACAAACACAATTTGGTGTGTTTCAACATCAAATTGCACAGTTCACCTGAATCATGGTCCTACTCGTTTCTGTAGAATACCAGCAGGAAAAAGTTGGTCTTGGTACTGGTAACTTATGTTAGATCAACTAAAAATAAAAAATTGTGTGTATGAGAGGGAAAGTACTCTTCCAAATCATTGTTTTCAGATAGTGGCTGTCGTTTATGTTATGAGATCCCTCATGCATTTTCCCTTCATGTTGATAATTGTTAATTTAGCTATGATGAGAGTTCAAAATATCCCTAGTATTTTTTAAAATAGCCACAGTTGAAATATGCATTTTGGTGAGCTGGTTTTATTGCTTGGCCCACCTGTGCCTGGTCTGTCTAGATTATGTTGTTGAGAGGTTTGGCATTTGCTCAGAGTTCATAATTTCAGGATTAATGTATGTTTGCATGTAAGCAATGTTGATATTGCACTGAGGGGAAGGCAGTGATTATTACTGAAGACGTGCCATATATTAACTGATTTGGACTGTATAATGAGTCTTTCTCTGCATTCATGGCATTAGCCAAAATCTGAGAATACTTGCATGAATTGTCTCCATGCTGCACTGTATTAAAAGTCATAAGAGTCTTACACTGTTTACCTGCAATAGCAAGGTTAAAGCTTTTGTACTGTCTTCTTAAGTGGATCGTTACATGGGATAAAACAGACCTAAAACATCAAAAAAGACCCCACTATAGAATTGTCACTATAACCAATGCTGTCTGTTTGTTTTTTTGTTTTTTTGTTTTTCCTCCCCCCACATATAGTCCTTAAACCCAAAGTGGAACGAAGAACTCTTATTTAGAGTAAGTGTTTTTACAGCCTTATTACCTGTGTTGGATATTGTATTAACACATGAGGAAAAAATGTTTTCTTAGTACTTAAGCTTAAAATCAGAAATATGTCTATAATTAATGTTCAAAAAGGCTCACAAACTGCTTTCCTTAGAAATACATTTGTTAACATTTTTATTTGTGCCAGTGTTTAATTTTCAGTCTTGATGTTATTTTCTTTATTCCGTGAATGTTGAAAACATGAACATGGATTTAAAAACAGTTTGGGATAGCACCAGTCTTGGCTTATGGATTCAGATAGAAATGTGTTGCATAGTGAAATGGTGGCAAGGTATAGATTTGCTGTTTAATTCAGGTCTTATGTATTCCTTTCCTTCTGCATAAACATAGAGATTTTGCTGAAGACAAATGCTGGAATTCAGCATGTGTTTTAACTATTAATGTATTTCTTTTCCCTAGGTTAATCCTCAGAAACACAGACTCCTTTTTGAAGTATTTGATGAAAACCGTTTGGTAGGTCCTTTTGCATTAATATTGCACTGTCTTAAAAGACTCGAATGAAAGTAAGTTTGTCTGGATTTAACATGGATAAAAACCCCACACCAGACAACCTTAACTTCTAGAAGAAACCTAAAACTAAAGGCAGACATGATTCGTTTACTTATCTGACATTACCACACTTTGTGATGCTCTGAAGCAGTTATATTATTACTCTTAACTTCTAATGTGCTTTAACTCATAAAAGCATCGTTCTTTTATAGTGCTTTTCAAATTATATGGCCAAATTCTTTGATGAGATTGAAAGCTCTGCACTGAGTGTTTATTTTTCCCACAAACAAAGTAGTATTGACAATGTAGATATCTGTATATAGTGCGAGAAGCTTCTTCAGTGTGTGAGGAGTAGCATGAAAGAAAGCACATGTGCATTTTCTTTGGAAATCTTAACAAGTGGATGGTGGATTGTGATCTTCTAGGTAGTTGTTACTCTCTGAACGGCAAGTGATAAGTAAGATATGGGTAGCTTGTGCATTTATTTTCTCAGTGAAATCAAAACTCCTCCTCTGATCATGCACTCATGTTATGTGTGAAGATGTCTGCTTACCTATCTTTCTGTCTGTATGTTTTATTGTAAATGAATAAGGCTGGTAGCAGTACAATCGTGACACTTGGATCCTAGGGCCACTTCACAGACATTCCTTATCATCAGAATAGACATCTTTTCCTTCTGCAACAGTTAGAAACTAATAGGAGGGATTGAGTGCTCTTTAGTTTGTACTGCAAACAGTTTCATTCTGACACCTGTTACAAAGGAACTTTTTGTGCTTGAATAGCGTGTTGGCTATGAAAAACTTACTAATTTTTCCTAATGCTTTCTGCATGTTTTCAGTAATCCATTGTGTCTTTTATGGAGGTGCTGTTCTGCTAAAGTTGGGAAGAGTGAAAATGTATGTAAATATAAGTACAAACTGTCTAGAATAATAAGATTTAGGAAGGAAGAGGTTTGTTTCTTGGTTAGAGGCATTACACAGTCCCAAAACCTTAGACTTCTTGACTGGTGGTGTATTACCTGTCCCAAGTATTTCAAATATGGTGTGTGTTTTATTTTTTGAAAAGCAATTTTAAAGGGAATCCTGAGCATTTGTGACTTACATGGCAGGTTAAGCATGATTTTTCAGGATGCTCAGATGTTCATCTCAACATGATGTTACGGGCTACAGTGTATTCCTCATGAGGTTGGAGTACTTTGTCCATTAGCCTTTGGAGCATTACTGCCACCCACTGGAAGGCAGGAGGCATGATTAGAAAGTCAGATTCCTGATTTTTTTGGGAGAAGGCCAATGCTTTCTTTGTGGTTTCCACCAAGAGAATTCCTTAGCATTCTTTGGCTAATCTAGAGTAGATAAGTTGACCTGTTTGCTAATGGGAGGGGAACCAATAAAACATTTTATTGGCATCATCTTGTAAAGGGTGCTTTGTTTCCTGTATATGGTTATATTTAGAGATCAAAGCATCACAACCTTATCAGTCACTGTATAGTTCTACAATAACACCGTTATTTTTCATCTTTTCCATCTCCTCATTCGGTGAATGGAAAAGGCTGTCTCCCTATTTCTCTTTAGCTTGCTCTCAGATGCATTAAGTTTCTATCCCAGCCGTCTTGAGCTGTTTTAAATAAGTCAAATTGTTGCCTTAGCTGTGATTGTTGTTTAGCATTGACAAGCTCCCCCACTTCTGTTAATTCATCTTCACAGGTCAGAAATCATGGTGCCTTGCACTCTTTCACTGGGATATGCAGCTATGATCAGACGGTGTTTCATCTTCCGCTGTTTTAGTGGGCTTCAGTGTTAATCAGCCTTTCTTTCTTCTGTATGTTGGATGACTGTTTAAACTCTAGATGTGAGCAAGCTGATAAAACAGAAATTCTTTTACATTTGTGAGACCACGGATAATTTCCTCTTTATAAAAATTTATCCCAAGTGCTTTTATTCCCTGTAACTTTGGGGGATAAATTGAAGCCTGAAACCTCTCCTTTGTGTTTCTAAGAAATTTTGCATTCTTGAAAACCAGGCTCAAGACTTTTCTTCAGTGCTAGGCTTAAATTCAAAGTCCTGATGCATTGGTTATATTACCAACAATTTGAGTTTTAAAATCGTTCTGTATTAGCTTTAAAACTTCAAAGATTGCCTGTCTTGAATTTGGTAAGAGAACACTACATCTAGTTTGTTCTTCTGACTTGTTGCAAACCATTAGTAGAATAAAGGGCTTGAGCAGTTTGTGGAGTCCTCGATTATGGTTGTCTTTAAAAACATATTAGAAAAATTCGTCAAGAAGGACAATGAGATTACTTACGAGATGGACCAGTGAAGGGACTAGATGACTTTTTGCTCTCTCTTTCTGTCTTACAATAACTTGTCAAAATTATCTATATTTCAAATGAAGTGCCAAAATCTGTTGGTACTGAAGAAGTCAATGATGTTAAGATTTGAATTGAGCTATTAGTACTTTTTAAAAATTACTGATTTTAATTTATGTCCACTCTAATTCAGCAAGATAGAATTTTGCATTTTAAAAGCCATTTTAGGTTGACTTAAGGAAGCAATAGTTAGCTGGCTATACCTATACAGTTATAGCTAAGGAAGAGCAACATGCTGAGAATTTTCACTTAAATCTTAAGCCTGAGTTACTAAATTATGTCAGCTTATCATTTTCATAGGGAAGTCTTCAGTAAAATTGAAAAACTTTTCAGATCATCCGTTGGGGGAGAAAGTGTTGCTTTCTTTTACTAAAAGCAGTATCTCTAATAAAGTGTTTCCAATTTGTTGTGTACCACACTAACATGTAACAAACTGTGCTACTAACAAATTTGTTGTTGAGGAGGAAAGGAGCTTTAAGAACTGGATTTTTTTTACTCTTCACTCACTTATCTTAGGGGTGGGATTTGTTGTTTTGTTTTTTGTTTTTTTTTTTTTTTAATATATTGTGCTTGAAGTTCAAATGTAACTTTTTGAAACTGTGACCAAAAGAAACTTTTATGGTATTTTTCTTTCCTCTTCTCTCCCCATCCCAGTCCCCTTCCAATATATAACATTAGACGAAGTCCAGTTGGTAAAGCATAACGAAATAAATTAACTATTGTATTTGTTGGCTTTTTATGAATAAGCTAGTATTCATTTATTGCTGCATTCTAATAATGGAATTCAGGTAACGGAGGTTAAGTAAGCCCTGGAGTATAATTAGAAAACAAATTTGTTACTTGCAAACAGGGTACTGTGAATTTGATTCCTGGCTCTTTTTTTGGGAAGGAGGTATAAATGTTAATTTTACTGCCTTCTAGCTTAAAATACAGTAAAGGTTAAATAAATATGGAGCAGAAAAAAAAATCTAGTAGTATGACCTATAAAAGTATAAATGGCCTAGTGTTCTCTTCTGTTTGCACTTTTTCAGCAGCACTGAGTAATTTCATGTTAGTGTGGTAGCATTTAGTACTGCATCATATATGGCTTCTGTATTCAAAAGTACATTCATAGCCAAATGCTTGTTTTAAAAAAAATAACCAACAACAAACAATCCACCAAAGCACAACAAAAAGCCCACTTAACAGCAAGATTCAAGATTGTCTTCTTTCAGAAGTCCCACTAGGTGCCAGCAAAGGACCTTTTCAGACAGTATGAGCCAGTGAAACGTTTTGTAGGCATTCTCAATCCCATTACTCTTGTAAGAGTTGACAGTGTATTAACTTTTTGACATGCTGATCCTTCTATTTAAAAAATAAAAATGATACTAATTCGCTATGAATGTATGAGAAAGTTTGTATGTAATTACACAGAATAGCTTTCTTCTGTAATTGTGCTTGGTAATTGTATTTACCTCTGTGCATACTTAGTTCAGTGTTCTAAATTTTGTGTAGCTGGTCATCTATTTGCATGCCATATTGAACTCTAATGAATGTCCGCTTATTGTGGGCTTTCAGCAAACAAGATGAGGTAGTTCAGTTTGTAAGAACAGTTTGTTTCTTTATACCTTTAACAGCTGTAATTTGGAAAGGTTAAAATATAAAATAAAAGGTTAACATGCTAGGCTAAAAATAAATGCCAAATTATTAATCAGAATAACTTTTTGTCATTCTAATTCAGTTGCAACTCACTGAAAATTATGAATTAATTGGCAGGAGAGGATTCTACTATGTGCAAATCTTTACAGAGTGTGATTGCTTAACAGTGTGTAGATTGCAAGATAATGCCAGATCTCTTTCAAGTTTTATTTAAATAGTGCAGAAAGACTTTTTTTTTTTTTTTTTTTAAGGGGAGGAGGCTTATTTCACTGGTTTATGCATAATTCAGACCTCAGCAGTTTGCTAGCATGGTTACTATTTGGAAATTCAATCCTCGACTTGATACTCAATTATATGGGACTTCATTCCTACCAACTTCCTGTAATTCTAAACCTATGGGTAAAAATATTAGTAGTCATACGCTGCTGAGGAAAGTACGGACACATTGACTCAGCTAGTGCAGCTGCAGCAGGAGTTGCTGTTTTAAACTTGGAATTACTGGAAGTTTATTATTGTATTCATTTATGCAAATTACAGAAGGTATAATTGAAACAAGGTCAGTAGTGTTTGTCAGTGTGTTGCAACTGAGGTCGTTGGAACATAAGTGCTTTGTAAATGAATGCTTTCTGACTGCAAGCAATCAAAGACGATCCAGAAACTCCAGTTCAACGAATGGCTGACTTATTTCAAGAGGTACAGTTTGTTTGTTGGTTTTTTTTTTTTTTTAACACTAGTATCTTCTAGAAATTAGGACAAAGACTGCAACTTTTATGGACTTTTACTGTTGTGATGTACTAGCTCTAGGTTCTGTGCAGCTGCCTATAGCCTTTGTGCTGAAGGATCTTTGTGGTTTTCATTTACTAACATGCGTGGAAATGAGAACAAATGGCACAACGATTAAGATTGCATTTTGCTACCCAAAGAAGCAACACAGATCCCTTATCGGAAACCTCTGAAAATGTTTTGGATAGTAACAATTGTATGTACTTCAAAAAATTGCAGAATTCTGCACCTAATGTTACACAACTGAAACTGACTCCTAGACAAGTTGCTTATGCACCTGTAATGCAACAAGTAATTAATCAAGAGGAAAATGCAGCTATTTCTTCATTGCAAATAAAAAAGAGCACCTCGCTGCACATTTCCCTACAGTCTAGAAAATACAGTGGCTGTTTTCGATCTGGTGATGCTGTAGCTGCTGGTGAAGACGCTTCATTCATTGGTATCGGTAACGAAGGAAATTGTGGCACTAGAATTGTGGTTGATTGTCGATCTAATGATAGCCTTCTGAGCAATACTGCTCTGTGCAATGGCAGTCTTAGCAGTATTGCAGCCAGTGACAGTGGCTCGTTCAGCAGTGCTGGCAGTGACTACGGATCATGTGCAAGTACTACAAGTGATGGAGGTTCATACAGTAACAGTGTCATCAGTGACAGTGGTAGTGGCACTCTTTCGACAAGTGATGGTACTTTCTGTAGTAGTGTTGTACATGGTGATTCTTCATGTAGAAGCACTGCAAACGAATGTAATCCCTATAGGAACAACTCATCTTGGGAAACTCTGTGTAGAAGCAATACTACTTTTGACCAAGATGCTTTGTCAGTGAGGAAGAAAACTAAAATTCCCCTGCGACGTTGTTCATCACTGGTTATATTCCCTAGGAGTCCTTCCAGTACTCCTCCAGCTTCTCCAGTAAGCTCAGGTCAACTACCACATAGAGGCGCCTACCAAACAACCCATAAACTAATTATTTCTCCTAGTGAGCTGGCACAAAAAGATCATCAAACCATTTCCAAGGGTTTCCTTTCAACAGCAGTCAATGGACTTCGACTGTCTAAAACAGTTTGCTCTTCTGGTGAAGTCAGAGACATTCGACCGCTTTGCTTGAACACATCATTACAGGACAAAAGTCTAATTTTGAGTAGTTCTGAGCAGGCAACTTGTGAAGAATTGTCTGATGGCTTCTCATGTATTTCAGTTCATCTCACTCAAAGAGCATTTGCATCGAGCAGTGAAATGGTTAATGGCTGTGGCAGTCCAGAGTTAAATCTGAACTCCAGTGCAAAATACCCTCATGTTAAGCTGACACGTAGCACATCTGCATGTTTACCCTCAAAAATAGATTCAGAATGTCAGATTAATACAGATGAACTAGAAAGACCAAATGCCCAGATGAGCAAAACCCACCATGTTTTGCAAAGAAGTGTTTCATGTGAAGGATCATGTCAAAAAGTTTCTTGCTGTTTATCCAGCCTTAAATACAAGTGTCATAGTGCAAGGACGTCTCAGTTGCACATACAGTTCAAACCTGGGAATGAAGGAAAACCAACTGGTGTTAAGAAAAGATATGGAACCTCTAAAAGGGAAATGTCTAGCACTTCTTTGTGGAGGCCCCATAAGGTGAGTGTTCTGGTTTATAGAAAAAATTGGCAGTATTTTACAGCTGAAATTTAGTTAGAAAATAATAAAATTCACAATCAAGACTTAAATGCAGCAATTTTGGAAGTTCCTAATGGTGTATGACTGTCGCCATTAGGAAGATGATTTTTACATTGTCTGTAACATTTGGGTTTTAGACTTGTTTCTTAGAATGTGGCACATAGAGTAGCATAGGTGAAAATAGGTCTTTCATTGAATACCTGTATTTAATATATTGTAAACAATAACTTCCTGTTTACATGATCTCAAAGGGATTTTCTTGTCTAGTTATCTAGACATGGGAATTATTTAAACTTCAGATGAAGTTTTGTAGCTTTAAGTACATAACTTCTCAGTAAATTAATAGTAATTACTAAAATTGTTTGCATATAAAATGGGTAAAAATGACTGCATTACTGTAGAATCTTTTAGGTTTGTTTCATATAGGCTTTATTTTACAGTTTGCTCTATGTAGAATTAAAGATAAGTAATATTTGAGCAGAGAAACTGTAAATACCATTTGTTTCTGTATACACCCCGAACCACAGGAATTTTCTGTTTCCTCTCCTGTTTTGGTTTTCTTTTTTTTTTTTTCCTTCCAACCACTACTTCAGCCTGAGCAGTACACTGTAACTTAATACCTCTCCGAACAACATTGCTGTTCAAATTATAGTACTTGGTTCTAGAAGGCTTATATTAAATATATTTTTTTGGTAATGAAACTCACATCCAACTAAACTGCAGAAGTGTGTTTGCTCTTATTAACTCTTAAGGCAGTTTATATTGCTAGTGAGGCATAAGCCCTGTGAAATGTGGGGGTTTAAGGCTTGTTTAAATAACATTGTGAAGAGTTGAATGATCTGAATATTACATATTAGTTTTAATTGTGAATGCAGATTAAAGTGCAACAATTAAAGTTTACCAAAACTGTTTTAAGATTTCATTCTCTATGAATTGACACTGCCACCATTTAACTAACATGCTTGTTTAAGCAAAAGGCTTTATGCCAAAGATCTAGTTATGAATGTCCCTTTCTAAACTAGTAATATAATTAACTTGGAGGTATTAGCCTGTCATTTTCAGTCTGTTGTTGCCCTTAGAGTAGTGCCTGATGATTTGATGCTTACTGACTTCTTTGCAGTTTTGTATTGCTTTTTGATTAAAAAGAGTTTGAAGAAAAATGCTCTTTCTTTCTTGTAAAACTGTGATCTACGTTTAAGCTTCATTATAAAACTCACAGTGGATCACAGGTAATCACTATGCATATTGTTTGGTGATTCCTCATCCCAAAATCAAACCCTGAAGCTGATGGTAAATTCCACAATAAGCACAAACAGAATATGACACATTTTAAGTAGTCTAGATCTAGTTATTTTTAAAAAGTGTATTGTAAAAAGGAAAACATGTTGAGTCATGCACGTCAAGTACATTTCCTGGCAACTTGCACTGCTGGCTTCTGTGTTTAATGGCAGTTGATATGTAAGATACTTTGTTTTAATACTGGGTGAATTTTAATAAATTCAATTTAGATAGAATCCAAGTTCAGGATTAGATTTTTAGCAAACATTTTCTTAAAACCTCATAGGACATTGGACTAACAATAGTTTGTTGCAGTTCCCAAGCGCGGTGTTTACAGGGGATTGACATAAAATCTGAGGAGACTTAACTTTTTAAAGCACTTGATAGCATGCTTCAGTGCTGAGCTTTTTTACTGTTTTAATGTAGCAGCGTGTTTTAAGCTTCCAGAATTCTTAAGGTTTCACCTTCTGACTAGAAGGTGAGAGAGACAAGTTTAAAAATAAAAACCTGAAAGATAGAGTTGCATCCCAAATTGTTGTAGTTATCTTGTACTTTTCATGTATTTACAAATATTTACATTTGTGCCATATCTACTACAAGTTAAAAAGATCTCTGACATCAGAAAACTGGACCCTAAAGGTTTTATAGCAGTATACTTGTTTTAGATTCCTTTCTGCAACAACAGATACAGGAGCCTTTCAGATCTGAAATGGCCCTTTCAGTCTTTATGTAAATTCAGTTTTTACTGAATTCCTATATATTCCTGAGTATCCTATAAAACACGTTATCAAAAAAATTAAAAGCTTCCCCTACCCAACCAAGCAAAAACCATAGTTGTTTTTATAGCAGCTCAGCAATTCACTGGAATAAAATAGATAAATAGTATTGTATTTACTACTACAGTCTTTGTGACAAATATAATAGATTCTATGGCAATCATTGAATATTATAGTCCAGTTAATTATCATGGTGTATTGTGACTCATTTAAAAATAAACAACTCCCAAAATATTTCTCTTGACTCCAGTTAGTCTGGCCTAGTATATTGATATGCTGAGTCTGGGTTCAAATTTAACAAGTTGATACTGGAGTAGCATTTAGTAATGTCAGCTATCTGTACAGAGCAGTCATGAAATCAAATCAGTGCTTTGGTCAGAGACTCCAGAGTCTGAAGCAGCGAAAGGTCTATGCATTCTTGTCTTAGGTGCCTAGCTACTAGCCTTCAGCAACGTCGTATCAGATTTCTTGCTTTCTATAATCAACAGCTTGTTAAAGGCTAACTTTTAAAAAAAAATCAAATAAAAACACCGTTTCTGTGACAACTAGGGTTAGATTATTTTTAATTATATTGAAAAATGTGAAATGGTGATGACCCACATATCACCGCTGATCTTTACTGGAAACATATTGAATAGGTACTGCAGTAGACAGTGGAATTTCATTTATGCGAAGCAGGAGGAAGAGGTAGTCCGTGGTTGCAGCATTGAAGGTTGTCCTGGACTTCATATTTCTGTTTTTAATGTGTTTTCAGTGCATCTGTCTCTTGCTTAGGGTAGAGATAAATCTGCAGCTGAAGCACTTTGACATCACAGGTGTGAACTGGGAGGGTAGGAGTGAGTAAGGGAACAGTTCACATGTAATCTTATATGTAAACTTTAAGAGGTACAGAGGAAGGCAGAAGCAGTGACTACAGTTCCAATTCTTGTACCCATAAACAAACTTAAAAAAAAAAAGTGTGTTAATCTCTTCCACAAGTATAATATTATGCTGACATCCCTGTTGGCATTATCCATTCCTTCCCCATCAGTATCGCTGCTGTTTAGATAATGTGAATACCATGAATGTACTTGCGAATCTGTTTCAGCCACTGTATACCTTGAAAATGTTTTCTTATACAATTAAGGGAATCATTGTGGTGGTGTCTGTTTGTTTACAAGTGATTTTACTCAAGTTTTGTCTCTAGCAAACGAAATACACATTTTGAGGCAAAAAAACTTCAGAGGTGGTGTAAAATAACCAAAAAATTTTTCTACTGTCAGGTTTGTGTGAAGAAAACCTTTAGTTGGAACTCTTGTGCTTTCTTCACCACATTCTGGAACTCTGCCTTTTGTATTTGTAAAAGGAGATGATATTTGAATCTTTCAGAACTAAATTTAAATTCTGGGCAAAAAGTAATTTGGGGGTGCTGTGTGTGAGGATGTCTTTCCTCACAAGCTTATTTCCTAGCTGATCCGAACATGCTGAGGGGACCAGAACCTGTGCCTGGACGATCTTGATTCCCTTGATAAATGCTGCACCACCAGTTAGCACCGAATAGTCCAAGGTTGTCTTCTGTCTTGCATCCTCTTTAAGTAGAGCTTCTGTCTTAGCAAAATCCTTCGCAGAAGGTAATGGTCCAACCAGGGAGAAGTGTCAAGAGAAGGGGAAGACAACTGTGGCTTATCTTATCTCCAGCCATCTCCATCTGTGGATATTGAGAAAAGGGCCTGCACAGGTATCAGTGTCCTGAATCTGTGCAAGGAAGTGCGGTGAAAAAGGGACAGGTGAAGGAAAAGATTACAGAGGCAATACAAGGTAAAGCACACATTGACATCTCTTTATGCTACTGTGCTACAATAACCTCATCACCTAATAATTTTCATATTGTTCAATATTGCGTGTCTTGAAGGATCATGTTACAAGACTGTCTATGGCACGTTGCTGTGTCATGGTATATCAGTTCAATTGAGGAGAGTTGGGGTGGAAAGGAAGGTGGTGTTTTTTTGAGGAATCATGTCTAACTATGTTAGACTTAAATCACATAATACTATTTATGTTGTGTCTCAGACAAATTTTAGAAGTTGAAATATACATCAAACCATTAAAGGGAAGACGGTGGAAACTGTTAATCACTGTAATTAACAATTTATAATTAGTTGTAGGGGATCTCCTACTTTTATCGTTTATATAACAATGACCTGTAGTGCTTTGATAATTTGTACCAATTTTTTTGTGTTTTCCACCTTGCTAAATGCAATGGTTTCTTACAGCTGCTTCACCTTTCTTCATGCCTTGAGCTTTTGATATGCAATCTTCTTCAGGGGGAAGAAAGATTACGCACAAAGAATGTGATAAACCTTACAGCCAAGACTAGCTTTGAACGGTTGCTATGTGGAAGCATTAGCAAAGGAAACAATCAATTAATATTATTTGGTGTCAGCTCCATCCCTAAAATTTTTCTTTGTCAGTTTTGGCAAGTTGTATTTGGCAACAGTGACCCATATGTAACTTTCAGAATATGATTGTGCTGTAAGGAACGGTGTCTGGGCTGTAGCAAAATACTTGAATAACCCTGTATTTCAAAGCTCTAGCGCTTTGTAGTCCCTAGCAAACACTACATGTGCATATTAAGGAGAAGTTTTATGTGTGTTTGCTCTGCATAAATTGATTAATCTCATTCTGTTTATAGTCTGCAGCTGAGTAGGGTTCACATGCCAACAAAAGGGGAAAGTAAAACTGCAAAACCATACAGAGCAGATCTCTTGAAACAACTTATATAAATATTTAATTATCCAGCCTTCAGGTTGATTAAAGTCCGTCTAATCTACGATGAGAGAGTGGGAAGCATTGATGGTATGGCTTCTTTAATATAGCTGCAAGCAATAGCTCTCTGTCTCTTAGGGCTTAGTATACATTTAAGAATGTGTTGAAGTAAAAGTTGTTCCCAAGGCAAGATAGACGTTCTTCCCTTTACTCCTAACTAGCCAAATAACTTGCAGGCTTTCAGTTATGAGACCATGATCATTGCTATAAACTTTTTTTTAATGGTACATTCTTTCTGCTTTGTGTGAGAAATTAGATCAATATTTTGGGTTAAACAAAACAATTTCTTGGAAAACATTATGGTGATGTAAAAATCATAGTCTTTATAAGCATTATAGCGTAAGACAGAAGCCCTGAACAAAACTAGTAGTTCCTGCAGGTGTTCTCCCAAGAACTGTCACGAAGCTCAACTATAAAATTGTTGAAATACTAACTTTAATGAATAATCTTTTAATCTATTAGATTCCCTTGCTGAAGGAAGATGGTAAGTAGTATTTTAAAATGACCAAAAGGGGAGCTGCAGGCTACTGCAATAGGCAGGTCTGGAAGAAAGAGTACATGGACTAGAATTAGCAGACATAATGATATGTTCTGTGTTTACAAGGAGTTTACACTGCTTTCATAAAATGAAGTTTTGTCTTACAAATCAAACTAAGCAATGACATGTGAAGATGGTGAGCTGGTTAATGCAGGACACTGAGCTTTTCAAAATATTTGACAAGAACCCATAGCAGAAGGTCTGAAAACTACTCTCAAGACATAAGTGCAGAAAAAAGCTTCCTCGTTGATGACAACTAATTAAAAGATAAGAAACAAAAATGAGAATTAAATTGTTACCTCTGAAGTTGCAGAAAATCTTGTGGTAGTGAGTGACTAGACAGTAGAATGGACAGTTTGAAAATCAGTGTTGATAAATGCCAAGTGCTGCACACAGAGGAGAAACAGCTAATGATGCATGTGTGGTAATGGTCTCCCGTATTGGTCAGGAAATAGTGTATGTCAAGGTGAGTGATTCACTAAAAATGTCAGGTCATATCTTGTTGACAGTTGAAGGGCAAACAGAAGGTTAGGATTTATTAGGAAAGGAATAAACTAAGAAAATTAAAAACACCATATGGAGTTGTACAAATCCACATATGTGCATGGCATGCATGCGTATTTCTGGTCATCCTTTTTCAAGAAACATCTATAACAGAACTAGAAAAATACTAAGAAGGGTCACAGGATTGGGCTAAGTTTTATGTGAGGAGACACTAAGTAGACCAGGGGCTTTTCAGCTTTGGGGAAAAAAAAAAAATCATATAAATGGAGTTTTAAAAAACTGTAGTTCAAGGGAGGTGAATTTAAACAGAGAATGCACTCTTATAAAACAAATACGTTCTCTCTTATGTGTTGCTTCGCTCAGTGTTGCAAGATGTTACGCGTACAAAAAGTAGAAATGGATTTCAAGAAGATGTTAGGTAAGTTGAAGAAAGGTCCACCAAAGTGTCTTACATTCTCAATATGTATTTTTATGTCAGGATCAAAAAGTCCATGACAACTTACTCAGTAGAAACTGGGGGATATATCAAGAGGAAGTACTATTCTTAACTGCTGCTTTTATTATTTCCTTAAGCATCTGCTCTTGGCCATTACTAGGGAAAGGTTACAAGGCTACGCAGAGCATTAATGTGACTACTAGGCTCTTTGGTGCTTGCTCAGCCCTTGCAGGCACCTAGGATCAAATGGTAGAAATGCTCTTTCAAATTCTTCCCTCACCCTGGGCTGAGAGTATTCTTCTGTGTTCCAACATGTGTTTTCTCATCTTCAGAAGTGGATGAATTTCACAGATAGAGCAAGCAAGAAAACTGATTGGCCTTTTCAGATGAGTTGTTTGCTTATGACTTTCACCTTTGTCTGAAGGGGACTGCCCTGCATTTCTGTTAAGTGTCTCTGTTTCAAGTGAACTTTCTTCCTCACTCCCTGTGATGAACAGAACATGCTGATTTGGGAATGCAGCCAGCAAAATGTTTGTAGCTCATTTCAGTGTTAGTTTATGGATCTATAATAATCGCTGTTTCAAGAGAGTACATCACACTTTTTTTTTTTCCCATCATGGCAGTTTAAGGTAAACTGAAAAGTCTACAGATAGATGCAGTTATTGTTTGAGACCTTGGGCCACTTTCAGCTGCATCAACCGTAACATAAGGAAACAGAATTTAAGAAGGACATCAGCAAGTTCCTGGCTGAAATTATGTACAAATTTGAATTGGAGTCATTGAAATTAGGGCGTATTAAAATGCGAACGAGACACTCCAGCTACTCAGTAAGAGGAATGTGGGAAGAAACAGACAACTGGATTCTTTTAGACCTAGATGATTTTTCTGGCAATCTGTGATTCTCCTAGCATGAGGGAGAAGGTCTTTTTCAGTAAAGTGAAAGCACAAGAGCTTTTCAAAGAAAAAGGTTTCCACCATTTATTATGAACATTACTTCTTTTTTAATAGAGTTTCTACCTTAGCCAGTTGTTGCAATAATCACTGTTTCTAGTAAGTTCGATTTGGGACAAATATTTAGCTTATAAAGAAGAAATCCAAAGTGGTTACTATCTGGCAAATTATAGGCCAATAAAATCGATGTTTAACGTGGTAAGTGTAGTGTAACTTTAGTAAGAAATGATGCTGAGCTTATCTGATATAAATTGTAATACTGCTTTTGTTGTAATTGTGGGGGGGTTATTTGTGTTGTAGTTGCCTTGTGTCATAGAGGTTGAGGCATCCAAGGTCAGTTCATGCAGACTGCTTTTGGACAGATAGGATTTATAACCTGAGCATAGCACAGCTAAGACAAACCAGTAAGTTCTGCTGTAGCCAGGTCATCTGTCTACATTTAGGACTGGCAGCAGTAGGCTTAGGCTTGGAGCTGGGAGAGGTCAATAGGTAGGGCTTGGAATTCCCGTTCAGATCAGCGGTGGCTGAGGACTAACGCGGAGTGCAGAAGAGCATGGAAAACTGCCGTGTGGCTGGCAGCGGCTGCTAGCTGTGTGCTGGTGCAAAGGCGCAGGGAATTCCTGAGTTAGTGTTGATGTTGAATTTGGATCAACAGTAGCTGAGAACAGTAGACTTAAGAATGCTTTTGAAAACGGCTGGACTAACTTTGCAGTAGGCCATTCAGCCTGCATCCAGCCTTGCTGTCAGTCCACGTTCACAGAAATTTCTTAGAAGGGGTCAGTTACTTGTTCAGCCTGGGCCAACTATTCAAGATTATATTTATGGCTGAGAAAAAGCAGCTTCCAGGGTCAACCTTATTTTGTGCATCTGTGTGGCACTGCACTGGACCTAATGAACTTCCCAGGAGGGAGACCGTGACACACAGATGCTCCAATTGTCTGTCTGTCTTTTGGAGGCAAATTGTCTTTTATTTTTTTTCTTCTTTTTTTGGGGGGCTGGGGGTGGGGTGGTGGAGGGTGTTTGGTTTGGGTTTGTTTTGGATTTTTTTAATTCTGTTTGTTCCCTTTTACTCTGAGTCCTTTGGCTGAGTGTATTGATTAGCCAGCGTGGTTAACATCTGTCACATCTGGTTTGTCTGTTGCTCATTTCAGGGGCCAAATTACATGTACAGTTTAACATTTGATAGGTTTTTATGGTTTTTTGAGTGTTTTAAGTTTTGTGGTGTTAATGGGTGAAGGTAGAAGTGCACCTGGAATTATTACAAGGGTTTGTTTTTCAAACTTTATTTGAAGTCTTAAGATTTAGCAAAAAAGCTTCCACAAATAGATGCAAAAGTTTTATGTTTTTATACTACTGTGAAGTTAACTGACTTCATGTAAGGAATGGATTGTCGAAATAGTACCTAATTAAATACTGGGTACTCTTCTCTGAATTTGGTTTTTTTTTCAGTGTTGGCTGGTTTAACATGGGAGACCAAATCTGGATTGGCTCTTGACTTTTCATAAAATGTAATATTCCTGCTTTTTATATGGTAGCTTATTTGGCACATCTGTCCATAAAACGGAAGGAAGTCAAATTCCTGATGAATAAAATATGAGTTACTAACTTTTGACTTGTTCTCTGTTTATGTTGTGCTTAAGTATGCTTTCATTATATTAGATGGCTTCTTGTCTTCCTGTGACCTGTGTGAAAAATGAGTTCTTGTATGCAAAATAAAAAAGCTATCTTAAATTGCGTTGTTAATGAACTAAGCACAGGTTCTCAAACTAACAAATACTGAGGTGAGTAATATATGAATGTTGTTATAAAGTTACTGTAGACTAAATATGAACTTTTAAGGAAGCTATCTTAAGATTCTGGTTCTATATAAAAAGTGTAAGCTGTGAATGGAGAAACAGATGACACTTTTGCTCTGGTCTTTTTAGAGAAGCAGTTCTTTGGAAGCAAGGGAGAATTAGTGAAAATAACTTCAGTGTCATTTCTAAATGCTGTCTGTTAAACAGATGGTAAAACTGCTGAGGCATGTTATGCTGACACTGCCGTTGAAGCAGCCAGCAGGGCTGAAGGTCCTGCAGAAACATATGTTGCATAATAATGATTGATCTAACAGTATGTATCTTCTCTATTTTGAAAATGCTGATAGGTTCTTATATCTCAGTATCATAGGTGGTTGATCATAGATGCCAACTAAAAAGAAATGCGTACATGTAATTTAAAAAACATAATCTCCTCACCATCTACCTCAACCCCTTAAAAATACATGCAACAAAGTCTTTATTGCTTTGCAAGATAGAGAAAACATTACTTTTAGAATCTATGAATTTGGTAATCTCTTAACATAATTGATTATTTTTTTTAAACTGTTATTCTCCTGTCATGAATAGCATATGCTGGCAGTATTTTATGGAAGAAAAAAGCTCACTTTTCTTGATTTAGAGTTCTAGAGAAGCAAATAATATACTCGGTGCAGCATGAAAAGAAAAATACTTGGTTGCTAGTGTAGCTCAGGAAAGTTGGTGGGGTGGTTTGTTGGTTGTTTGGGTTTTTTTTTTTCATTCTCATCAAGCTTGTAACTAATGTTGATGTTTAAGCAAGAAGAATGTTGGTTTTATAAGGGATCTATTGAGCTTGTGCTTTCTTAAGCAGCAATAGTCCGGATCACTGTTTGTTTTTTCAATTTCAATTGATACTTTATATTCCCTCCAGTAAAAGCTGTATGCTTTCTCATTTTGCCATACAGTTGTAGATTTCTGTGTGAAGACCAACTTATGCACAACTAGCTGTCTGTTCAGTTAGAAAAAGACTGGGAATAAAATATACTTAAGTTCTAATTCATGCACTAACACCAAGAAAAATAAGTCACAGAAGCTGGTAGAGAAAATACCTGTTATTTCAACACCCTGGTCTTATACAAGAGCTGTTTCAAAAGGCACTGTGGTGAATCCAGCAATCAAGAAAGGCATTGAATTCAGTTAACTGTCTTCAAACCTGGTAAATTATGGGTAATGTTCTCAGTACTGCTTTTAAGTGTGTGACTCAGATAAGCATGTCTGTTAAAAATCTCCTCCTATCCAGTTTCTGATGGGAATTGCAGGAAAAAATCTCAAATCTTAACTGTTAAGGCTTATTAAGTATATAGTCATAAAATAGATGCATATCAGTTTTGGACTGGATTACTTTTGGTGCTTTCCCTCTTTGAGCACTCACTTTGGCATTGCACTAAGAGTTCTTTAAATGTATTGTATACAGCCGCTGTCTGTCCTCACGTGCTTTAATAACTTTCTATAGACTAAACCAATGAATCAGTAAAATAAAAGGCCTCTTTGTTAGTGTATTATAGCATTAATTGAGGTTTATGCACTTACGGTTTGGCAAGCAGAAAGTTTGAGTTCTCTGGCTGTTAAGAAATCAGAAGTTGACAAGAACAACTGACCCACTTGTCTGTCCTGGAAAAAACAGGCATGCCTGCTCTCATGAAACAGAGATCCAAACAGTTTCAACTCCATTGGCATTTAATTGTTAACGTGTGTGATGTGTTTCAAAGCTTCTTTGGCACTTCTTTGAAGGCAGTTAGCTTGTCCTAGTGAGGCACATTGCTAAAGATCATTCCTGCTATCTGATCTATGTATTAGTAGTTTGGAGGTCAACAAAAAATCTCCACTGCAGGATTTTACTTACTGGCTGGAGGAGAAGGTACTGTTAAAGGTTGGTTATTGAGGCTAGCCCTGCTAAAAATAGCAGGAGAGACAGCGGAATAATAAAGTGAATAGCAGGAGCCTGTGCTAAAATAATGCTGGTAACAAACACAATGTTCTGAGGTTTTCTAAAATACAACAGACTTTTGTCCCACATTCCAGTAATTTATTTGAAAGGCATGTTCCACTTGAGGATTGCCAAGAACTTTACAAATACTAAGCCTTTTAACATGTCTAAGGTATGTGCCGTGCCATTTTAAAAAGAACCTTACAGGCAAAAATGATAGCTATATTTTTCCAGAAGCTTGTGGTCTATAATAGTACAGAAAGTTTTCCTTCAGTAGTTCGGGGAAGCTTCAGACTCTTCAGGTATGAAAACCTGTTAAGACTTCCTATCTCAAATGAGTTTGTGAACTAAAAAGGTGGGTGGTTTTTTTTACCCCCCCTCAAATCTGAATAGAAGACATATGCACTACAAATTAAAGTTATGTATCACTAGGTTTGTAGCATGTTATCATCTATGACAAGCTCTGCAGTCTGCTTGTGCTTTTTGGAAGTGTAAAAATTAGTGCTTATACAAATGTGTAGTATTGGTTCTCCATACACATGTACGATTTAAAACTGAAATGGACAAACTTAGGACAACAGAGTTAAACAAAAAGCGTACCAGAATTATTAAGGGAGAAGGAACTGCTTCAAGAAATGCCTTTAGCCTTTAATGTCAGAGCTGTTTGAATGGAGAATGCTGTCAATGGGACAAAAAAATGCATAGAACTGGACAGCTAGAGGGAAAGTGAAAGACACAGCTTTTTCCCTGTGATGAAGGGATTAGATGTCGGTGAGATGCAGAGCCTCATAGTGGAAAGTTTTATGGAAGAAGGCCATCAAAATCCTTGGGTGATGAGCTTGAATAAAAGCTTGTAGTACACCAACAGATTTAGGAAAAAATAGGCATCAAATCTGTTGTTATCTGGAAAAATCAGGAAGACTAGAAATCCAGAGGCTGCACAGGCTACACTGTTGAAGACTTTCACAGTTCCTTATTCTGTCTCTGTGAAAAAGCGTAGCCTTGTTGTAGTGTAGATTTTTGAAAAATGCCATTGGCTTATAAACTCCTTTTCAAATATTCATGCCCTCTTGATTTTAGCACACAGGCAGTGATACATCTTCATGTTAAATGACCCATATAATAAATTTTCTTGCTTTTGTGGAGGTTCTCAAAGGCTTTAAAAATCACAAATGAACTTGAAACAACTCTGCATATGCTCCAGTAATCCCGTAAGAAGTCAAGTTAAGTACTTTGACTGTGGGGAGTGATTATTGGCGAATACTGAAATAACTTATGTAAATTACTAAAATGTTAATTTCTTTAGCAGGCAAAAATCAATGATCAAAAATAAACTGTACAATGATGCCATGTATTGTCAGTCCCTACCCTGGTACTGCAGTGTAGGTGGGAGGGAGTCAGGCTGCAGAGTTGCTGCATTCATAGTCTGGTTGTAGCCAGACAGTCCAGACATCCAAGTCAGGGCAGAATCTTTCCGATTTTAGTTGTTAAAGCTAAACTCCCCAATGTGTATAGGCAAATGGTATTTTTTCATAGGTATAATGAATTTTAGCACATTTTCAGATGTCAACAGGAATGTTGGGCCAGGGGGTAGGGGAAATGCCGAACTTGAAGCTCCTGCTGCCAGACTTGGGACTGCTGGAATTGCTGGAACTTCCAAAGCACTTATCGCAGATGAAACCGATTTTTGCTTATTTTGTCTTATTTTTGACAGTAGCTGTATTATTTTGAAAAGAAAAAAAAAGTTCATATATATGCCTGTTTTAAACAGCTGCCTAGGCTTTTAGAAATTTTCAGGCATTCCTAGGAGGAAGGTCTTTAGTTCTGTGTTAATCTGTGATAAATGTTTAGTTGCCTAAGCATATGACATAAGACAATTATGTTACTGAAACGGCTAAAGGAAAAAATGCCTTTACTCTTTGCCCTTTAGGACGATGTTTCTACTGGAGGTGCTGACAATCTCAGTCCAGATGCTGAACAATTCTCTCCTGGTTGTATTATTACCGTTAGTCAATATGATTTTAAAAACAATCTACATCACCACCCCCAGCTCCCTCATACCTCATTTATTTTGAAGAAGGCAGAACTGTCCAAGGCTCTGAGTGTTGGGTCAAACAGAACTCGTTCTGTGCAGAACAAGTTTTGTTGTCTATAATTTAAGAGTGTCTTCAAATTCTTAGACAGCATTACTATGCTATCAGGGTTTGGAACAATGTTTTTAAAACACTTTGCAATTTTAAACTTTCTGTGTTTTTTGTTTGTTTTTATTTTCTGTAGACTCGAGATGATTTTCTTGGGCAAGTGGATATTCCTCTTTATCAGTTACCGGTTTGTATTTTTTGTTTGTTTGTTTGTTTTTTGTTTTAAGACTGCAAAAGGGGAAAAATGATTCTGTGTGCAACTGTATTAGTTATCTGAGGAAGTTTACTGTACTGATAATATAGATGATTAAATTCTCTTGCTCTGTGGTTTTTTCTTTGATTTTCTTTTGTGGATTTGTTAGGGGTTTTTTAGTGCTGATGTTTATCAAAAGATGTAGGTTACCTTGTGTTTAGATATTGGTTTCTGCTGCTACGAGTTAGGAGTGCTTTAAGCTTTTTCAAGAATAAAAATGCAAGGTTTGAAACAGTCCTAAAAACAAGAAGAGATTGTAATTATTGCCATATTTCTTGCAATATTTTCTTTCAAGTCTACAAATTTACTTTTAATATTCCTTATTCCCATAAACAGATACAGAAGAGGGTAAGTGGGAAATAGAGCTAGTGTTGCTGTGTACATTATCTTTTGTTTGTTTGTTTTTGTATTCCTTTTGCAAAGCACATTGTTAGTTTTAAAGAAATATCACCAAGAACATGGAAATAAGTAAGCCTTTTCATTTTCTTCTGCGGTCTCAAAATATTAGCAAATACTAACAGATTTATCAGCAAAGACAGGATAACAACTGCGGCAAAACCTCTCCAAGAGCAGTTGTTCTTTCATTCTGGTAAGAACTGTGTCAGAAGTAGTTACAGATATGTCCTGTTTCCCACTGTAACTGGGATGTGAGATCACACTAACTCCTCTCCCTTGGTTAGGTGGCTTGGGAAGACTGGCTGTAGTGTCCCTCTGGAGAAGACTGTCAGTGCTTTCACTTCCCAATAATAAGCTGGACAGGAGTATCTGGAGACTTTTGGGACATGTTGGTGCACTTCCTTTCTCTCTCTTTTTTTTTTAATTATTTTTTTTCCCCATGAACTAATTTATAGAGCCTCACTTGAGTACTTCCATGACTATTTTCCTACCTTCCTCAAACGTTGAGTTTTCCCTGTCTCCTCTGTTTCCGTCTTCCTGTTTCCTTGTTCATAATTACTTGGTCTTGCCATCTAAATCCATTGTACTTTATTGGCCCAAATATAGGTGGATTTTTGGAAAGTCTTTCATTTACTTAAGTAAATATATCTTGGATAAATAAAATCAGTTTATAAATTCTTATTACATGGTGTTTTAGTTTTGCTTGATACTATGCAAATGCAGGCTGTTCATAACAAAAAACAGCTGGCAATCAGGGACATGTAAAAAAGGCAAATTATCTGCAAGGTAAGTTAGTAAAGATATTGACAAGTAAGTTAGTAAAATAGTTGGCAGATATGAATTTGCTCTTTCCAAAACCAAAATGTATTAATCCAAGTGTAATCTAGCATTGAATCTAAGGCAACTGTTGTTTTTGTAAAGTCAGAAAAAACATTTTAAAACTTAAAGAAGATAATTTTTTTCTTTTTCTCTCCCTTGTGATGTATTTCCACAGTGTCTTGGTGTGTGCATTGGTAGAAGTAATGTGATGTTGGGGGGGGGGGGAACCCAAACCCCACAAAACCAAAAGCCAAGCTTAATTCCATTTTAATTTCAAAGAAGTATTTACCCTAGTTGTAAGACAATTAATTTTATAAGCACAGAACCTGATTTTGCAGATAACACCAGTGTAACACATATATTGTTGTGGGATTGAAGATCTGCATTTTAATTCAGTGAAGGTGACTTCAACTTGAGTGTAGTATTTCTGAATTGTATTAATAAGAGCTTACACTGAAATGTCGGAAATAAGAGAGCATTTTTCTTTATGAGATTCAGTGTAATAGTTACCACAGTCAGTAAAATTTAGTCAGCTTAATCTTAGGACTTTTTCATAATGAAGTTCAACAGTTGCAAATAAAATTCTAAAATCTCTAACTTAATAATGTCTAACTCTTAGATCCTGGATTTTTGTTTCTTTCCAATCAAAACAGTGACGCACGTTAGATATTTTTGAAAATACTATTACAGAACTAGTTCAGCCTTTGAGGATTGCATCATGTACCATTGTTCTTAATTAAAAGGCCTACAAATATAGCAATTGCAAGTTTTTCCTCATATTATACAGTACTTTTTGGAACAGTTAAAATGTATTGATTAATGAGAACTTTGAGTTACTCCCCAGAATGTACAAACAGCTGAAAAAGTCGGGGGGGGGGGGAGACTTAGGGATTTACAAATGTTTCTAAACATATGGTATTGTAAAAATAAAGTTATTTTTAAGAATTGAAGAACCTCAGATGAATTATAAATATTTATGTTAACCAGAAAAATAAATATCTTTTGTTTTCTTTAATGATCCCTCATATATATTTCTCTACCTGTACCTGGGAGTTATATTATAAAGTTATGTCTGTTTACATGTGTGTTTATTTCTGTTGAGCAGCTTCACTTTTGTAGTCAGAATAGAGATGTTCTCAGAATGGATTCTTCTGTGATTATTTTTTGTATCTCCAAGTCCTAAAGCTAGAAGTGGCTTTTTATGTATGTTCTGTGTAAAATATATTTGAAAAATACTGAGGAAAGAAAGAGAGGTATGGTAGATCTTTTAAATGTGAAAATTGAGAATCTGTTTTTTGATTTCAGGCTAAACAAGTTTTTTTTCTGTGCTTTAGAAACTGTAATATACATATACACTGAAAGGTGGTGTTTTTTTTTCCTTGAACTGAGGAATTAGTCTTATTAGTAGGATTAAATCTGGTATTGCTATTAACTGTACCTAAACCTATAATTCAAATATTTAAAATGTTATGTGGCATTTAAAGAAACTCATTGTAAATTTCTGATAATTTTCTTTAACTTCAAGTGTTTGTTAACAGTTTTTTTTTTCTTGAAAAAACTTGTCTTATTCCAGACAGAAAATCCAAGTATGGAGAGACCATATACATTCAAGGATTTTGTTCTTCATCCAAGAAGGTTAGTAACTGCCACATAAAAATTCTAACTTTCATATCTAAACAATGCTGTTATGTAATTACTCGTACATATGTAAATATTGTCTAAATGTTTATGTTTTCATCAAAGAAATTTGAGCATCAATGGAGTAAGATATTTGTAGTTCTACTAAAAAGTCAGCATTTGGTTAGAAACTTACAGATATTTTTTTTTGTAAGAATAGACCATTTTTCTTCAGGCCATAATATAATTCACATTATAACTTCATCTGAACTATTTACTATTTTGCGGAACAGTGAAATCAGTAACCAATGTTATGCCATAACTCATTTATCTCTTTTCAAGTTGAAATTGTTTCCTGCCTTCCTGTGTCTTTTGTTTGCCTGTTTCAAGTAAGCAGTTTCATGTGACCTTAATTACAAGCATAACAAAACTTCAACCGAAAAGCTGTTTAACATTTAGAAAGGTCTGTGTTAAAAAAAAAAAAAAGGAATTTTTAAACAGTAGGTAACACTTTGACACTGATATTAGTGTTAGGTATTTCATGTTTGCTTTTAAAATGTAGGTTCTTAACCTAATGTCAGTGTTTTTCAGATAGTAGCTTCAAGTTTAGAAATAACATCAAAACATGTAGGATCTGTAGATCTTTCTCAGCCACGTTGGTAGCAGAAGTAGTATTTTTAAAGTATTTTACATTTCTTGATATTTAGCAGATAAATAGTTTTAACAGGGTTAGTGACTGTCAAGATTCATTTTGATCTCCTGTTTTTCTGAATGTAACATTTCCTATCCTATAAATGAATGAAAAATAATATTTATTGTCTTTATATAAATTAACTCAATTTTTTGCGTGTTAATCTGACCTCTTCTTGTAGTGGCTACCACATGAATTTGGCAATGCTTTGTAGTAAGAGATACTGCCACAGGTTCAGATGCTTTTCTGCCTTGAAATCTTGTAATTTTTAGATGCTTTAGTATTGTTTATGAATGTTCTCCAATTTTGCTGATATTTGCATTTACTTAGACAGAAATATTAATAATAAGATTACTACCTTCCCAATACCTCAAGCTGAGCAAGAGTTATTAACATGTTAATACTCTGAAATTAATTACTTCAACTATTGTATTGGAAAGTCCGACAGTAGGTTACCTCCTCTTTCAAAGGGATGTGGGCTTTTCTGAAAACAAAATATGATCTGAATGAACATGTTTATAATCCAACATGAAATGTTTTTCTGGATATCAGAAAATCTAATTCATTTTTTCTGCATGGAAAAAAAAAAGGCAAAGCATGAGACTTCAGTGATGTGTCAGGTTTCTTTATCTTTTAATAAGATGATGTGCAGGTATCCAGTTGACTCACCAGTGACATTTTCAGGACTTTTACTTTTTTTTGTTTTATACCAATAGTCAAACAGACGAGTTAATTTGGCAGATTTCTTTACCAAGTGAAAATATTTAATAAAATCAAAATGGGGACATACTGTTTTTAGGCTTCTAATGATGCATTAAGCTAAACACAGAGGGGCAGATGCTGAAGTACCTGAGCTTGCTGTAACTTAAAGTTTTAGGAAAAGTAATCTTGTAGGTTGAAACAATGCTTGGTAGCTTGTCTGCACACAGTCAGATTATTATAATTGTATGCATTAAATTGTCATTATTCTTATTTTCTTGTTCGTTATTGTTATGCATTGGATACTAGGGAAGTTTTCAGAAGAGTGAGTTGGAAAGAAAGGTTTCCAGTTATGGTACCTAATATCAGGGTGTGTTCAGAAGTCTAAAAACTCAATACCGTTATAGAACTTCATTAATTTAAACTATCAAAAGCCAAGTTTGTGTTAAGAAACTTAAGAATAATCCTCTAGCTGTGCTTTTTCAGCTATTTCCAGGTAACAATTTCACAAGTGCACAATAAGAAAATTTTATTTTCTCTTCTGCAGCCATAAATCAAGAGTTAAAGGTCACCTTAGATTAAAAATGACTTATTTACCTAAAAGCAGTGGGTCTGAAGAAGAAACCACAGAACAGGCTGAAGAATTAGAGGTGGGAAAAGATGTATTTATTGCTGAAAAACCTAGTGAATGTCTTCAGCTATTAAGGGTATTTACAATAAAAATGAATGTTAGGAATCACTAAGCTATAAAGTGGTTTAGAAACAAACTAGTTAAAAGCAATTGCTTGTATCTTGTATAAGCTGTAAGTCTGCATAAAAAATCTGGAGCAGTTTTTCTAACTAAGGGGCTGTCTTTGTCAGTATATCTAACAAAACCCCCATATAGTAGACTTTTGGGTTTGTTCTGGTACTGACTTGCCATACATCTGCGTAACTTTGCTTGGTTTAGAATTAATGGAAGTATTGTTGCCCAGTATTTTTACTGCTGTTTAACAGTGTGTGACCCCAGCCAGCTAGCGACATCTTGCTGGTTTTAGAATTTCAACTCTCCCCAATTTATGGAGATATTTCGATCTTAACTACTTTACTTTTGTAATCTTTGCAAGCACATCCAATTTAGATCAATGGATTTCTTTTCAAGACTTAACTCTAATCAGCATTACTACTTTTGCTGTGATTAAACTTTCTGTTACGAAATGGTATGCTCATCTGGCTAGTACATTTGCAGCATATGTATGAAATGAAATTTATTTACTTCTTTTAATCTATTCTGTGAATGCTGTTTACTTTCCTGGAATAAACAACTTTTGATGGTGATACGTTTAAGGAACTTGAGTTAAAAGTAAGATTTCTGCATGCATAATTTGTCCTATTATTTAATGAGAAATATACATGATAAAACCTGGAGCCAGTCTTACTGGCTTAAGATGTAGTGGGAGTGGGACCGCACCTTAAAAGGGGGGAGTGGTTTAACAAATTGAGACACTTTTTCAGCATTGGTGATATTAAAGGTCGTTAATATTATACCTTTTAGCCTGGGTGGATTATATTGGACCAACCAGATGATGCTAGCCAGCCACAACAACAGCAGCAGGAATCTCCTCCGCTGCCTTCAGGCTGGGAAGAAAGGCAAGACATCCTTGGCAGGACCTACTATGTAAATCATGAATTCAGAAGAACACAGTGGAAAAGACCAACTGCTCAGTATGTCTTTTGGCCTGAAAAATTCAGGTTTTATATTAACTACTGTAACTAGTTAACTCTAGTTATGTTGAAAGCAAGGAGAGCTAGAAAGTGAACAGCTTGAGAATTAGTAGAGAGCTTTCCGTAGCTTAACCTTCAAGCCCATGTGTGCTGGTCACTGGCTAGTGATCATTTTAACTGCACGGTACTCTTCCTGTTCTCTGGAAGTGTGCATCCAAATAGAAACTGGTTGCAATTGTAAGAGATAATAACTGTAGTAATGGAAAGGAAATGATTTTCCAGCTGTAAGCCTGGTTCCTCCTTCCCAGCAGGGACTGCATTAATTTGTTTACCTTGGTTTTTTCAGGTTTTTTTTTTTTTCCCCTTCTTAGCATGTCAATTACAAAAATAATACTTGCAGTGCTATTTGCTTCTTCGGTTTAACTTACCCTTCACACTGACATGACTGCTTATTCTTTTTAAACAGTTTACATTAACTTTTATAGCTCATGACTGTTCCTTTTTCTTCTGCCAGAATGACTATAATGTATGTTTTTGGTGTTAGCCTAGCTTACTGTTGAATGACAAAATATGGCTACTGTATGCTGACTTCCCCACCCCAACAGGGACAATGTAGCTGCTGCAGATATTGGTAGCGTGCAGTTGGAGGCCCAGCATGTGTTCACTCATCGGCGACAGATATCAGAGGATACAGAAAATCTAGACAACAGAGATTCCCCTGAGGTAAAAAAAGTCTCTAAATGTTTCTGAAATGCAAGTAACTTTTTAATCTAGTAAAAAAGCTTGACTGTTTGTAACTTGGAATTACTTTTTAAAGTGCTTTTTCTTCATTTTCTTTTTAAAGAGCTGGGAAATTATAACTGAAGATGAGGCAACAATGTATAGCAATCAGAACCTTCAAATACCTCTCTCACAGAGTAATTGTGATATACAGACTCATCTTGCAGAAGAACTGAATACCAGACTTACTGCCTCTGGAAGTTCAGCTACTGGCCAGTCAGCAGCCTATACTGTAAATCATTTTTTACCTGTTCTAATGTACAGAAATACCTATAATATTTGGGACAAAATGTTACTACTGGTAGAACTAGAACCATAAATACTTCATATTAACAATTATAGTTTTAATTTCATTTTGAATGCAGAGAATTTAAGAGTAATCTTTTTACTATAGAACCCCATCTAAGCAAACATTTTATGCTTCCCTATTTTGCTTATATTAATTTCTTCCCGAGATTAAAGCAGACTTGCATGAACTATTTTTCAGTCTGTAAATAGCTCTTACTCTAAGTGTCATACTGAGTGCTGTGGAAAACTACAGATGAAGGAAGCTGTATATATCCTCAAAGCTTATTTCTAAGGGAGCGGTGCTATATCGGTTGCTTTTTCCACTAGGACAAGCTTTAAGATGACTCATTTTTCACTGTGAATATTGGGATAAGGTTTTACGATTGGACTGAGTAAACCTGGTGACTCCATAGCAGTCAAAAAGGGACCTTGCTCATACAGTTCCACAGTCCTTGAGCCAGTTACGAAACTTGTGTGACCTCTCAGTGAGTCTGTTCAGCTTTCTGACCCAGCAGAAAACTATTCTTTTTCCCCCCAACTCTATTTTTTTGCAGTTTCAGCAAGCTGAAATGGCATGCTAGATTGTCTGACAAATACTACAGTGACAAAGGGAAGCAGCAGGAGCACATAGCCAGGAGTGAGACTTCTCTTTTTGGTGGTAGCAAGCAATCAAATAAGCTCAGCTGTCTTGCGAAACCCAAGCTCCACAAACAGCCTCGTAACCTGATATGTGGCTTGAGAAATCCACTGTCCATTGAGGAAACCTTGTAGAGGTGACCCAGACCATCTAGTCTGTAGGATTTTGGTATTTAAATAAAATCATTAGCTTTTGCGATGCTGAGAGAGTCAATTCCAAATTTACATTTGGAATGGTATTTTTAAGTTTGTGCAAAGGCTTTCACTAGTGTTGCTGGAAACAGCAAAGTGAGAGTAACAAAACTTTATTTGATCTCTGCTATTCAGAATTCTATGGATAGCAAGAAAACTGTTATTTCAGCTTGCTTGGGTGGCCTAAGCAAAGGTAGAGGCAGATGTTCAAATGATTTGCAAGAGCCAGCTAGAATGACAGTCTTGCTTCCCTTCACCTCCATCGCTTCCCCCCAAAATAAATTAAAAAATTTAATCATGCCTTTTCTTTGAAGTATTCTAAAAGGGTATGTAAATAGGGAAAAAAATCCTTCAAATAATCAGGCAAATTCTGGAGCAAGATGAAATACAAATGAGATCTAAATATGGCTCTAGGCAGAATGGTGGATGCTTATGCAAAGTCCAGGGATTGAATTACTCTTCTCAAACTGGATGTCTCAGACTCTCATATCTTGTCATTACTAACTTAATCTACTCTCTGAAAAGTCATGTTAGCTCTGATATATCACAGGCTTTAGTCTACTGACAAGATAATGCATTAAGTTCTATACTGTAAATTCAATTGTAATGTAACTGGTTGCAATTAACATTTTATGTGCCAAAGCATCTATTGTTAGGGTTTTCAGAACTTTCACAAGGCACTGTATTATTCTGTTTTAAGGTTATAATACACACTGTGAACTTAATGTTTCTAGCAGTGTAAAACCAGGAGTTTCAAAAATGTTGTATTAAATCAACATTTCAAAACAAATAAGACATTTTGTTCAAGATAAAAACTGTAATAGTTTAAAGTGTGGTAACTATCGTTGACTGTTTGCTGCCATCCTTAAATAATAATAATAGTTACTGTGTCATTCCTCTTCACTACTTCAAGAACCATTCCAGCAGAAGAGGTAGTCTGCAAACATACAGAGTTGAAGAGCAGCCTGCACATCCAGTGGTACGTCATTTTCCAAAAATCACAGGCTTGTGTAGCAGAGAAGCTGAAGGATTTTCTTCATGTAAAAGTTTTTTGGTTTTTTTTAAACTATGTATTATGTGCTGACACTTTAAATGAGATTTGGCCTTCTGCTTCTGGCAGCTGTCCTGACAAAATTGTGATTATGAGTCTAGTGAGATGGGAGTTCAGTTGTAAAGCTTTCATGTTCCAGCTCTGTGTTTTTTGTTTACCGTTGGCTTAATGCATGGAAAAAAGCTTGCAAAAAGAAGTAGTCTTTCCATGAAGATACAAGTTCTGTTTTTCAAATTGTTTGCTTTGTAATTAAAAGCTGTACCACCATCCTTACATTATGTTTTCATGGTGACGCTGCAAGCTATGAGCTCATAGCTGGAAGTCCTAGGCTGGATCAGCCATCTCTAAACCAGATATATAAATGAATCCTTTTAGATGAGGAGCTTGATTTAAAAATAAAACAAAATTCTGTCACTTCATACTATTCAGCAAGGACTTAAACCCTGCTTTTCTATTTTATCCAGTTTGTGAAAATCATCAACCTCTGGATTATAGTTTTGCTTCGTTGTTTTAATTTGACAGAGGAAAGCCTTTTCACAGGTGTCATGGTTTTCTTAATTGTTTTTCTTCTGTTCTCACTAATATTTAGTTACTGCCTACTTCATCTGGATTACCGCCAGGCTGGGAAGAACGACAAGATGAAAAAGGGAGGTCATATTATATAGATCACAATTCTAGAACCACTACCTGGATAAAGCCAGTTGTACAGGTACTGCCTGTCTTCTAATTTATTAATGTTTTTATTAATTTAACTGTTTAAACATCTCACATAATATCAGTAAAGTTTAGAGATCTCTTTGAAATAGAACATGCGAAAGGCATAAACTAGTAAAGCCTACATCAAATAGCTGAGAGAATGCAACGAGAGTTAGGAGCGGTAATATTTATGGCATGTCACTCTACTATTAGTGTACCAAAAAACTCTTCTGTAGAGTGACAGCTGATTGAGAAACCTGAAAGACTTCTTTTAACCTTGGTAGCATAATCAGTGATTGTTAGTCAATGTTGTTGATATGAGACTAAACAAATCTGTGTACTGTCTGGCACTTGCTTTTATGAAACTGCTTTCATGAGTCAAAAATATAGGCTAATAGAAAAAATACATTGCTCTACAGGGCTTTGATTTGATTTTTTTTTTGTCATTTACCATAGACTGCTGTGGAAACAAGTCAGTTGTCAGCTGCGCAAAGTATTTCTATAGGAAGACAGCCACAAGCAACATCAAGCGATTCATCACAACAGTCTTCTCAGCAGCAGCCTGAAATGGAGCAAGGATTTCTCCCTAAAGGCTGGGAAGTCCGACATGCACCCAATGGGAGACCATTCTTTATTGACCACAATACCAAAACTACAACATGGGTAATGGAAAACTGCTCTTACGGACTGAAATTCTAGTTCCTTTTAAGTCAAAGCTTTGCTGGTTTCAGCAAGCTTCTGTAGACTTGTTTAGTGATAAGATAGCTGTGTTATATCTGTTAAGGAACATATGTAATAAAAATGCAAAATCGTTTAAAATATTTGTCATGAGTAGAACATTACAAATTTTACAGACTGTGTATTGGTACTTGAAAGTTTAGCTTGGAAGGAGGAAAATACTGATGTCTATAGGAATCTGTTCTGCAGATGTAAAGCATCTCCTAAATGACACTTCTGTCATAACTGTAAAACTGTGACAGCTTATATGTGCTGTTGGCAGAAATCAGTTTTGTGAATTTACCTTCAACCCGAAATCCGTTACCTTGTGTTTATCACATGGTACAGTGCACAATGCAAATTTCTATGAATTCTTAAGAAAGCAGGCCAGATGCAGCTATGATATGGATGAGGGAGTTGTACAGCTACAATTCCACAGAGTGTCACTGCATGCCACTAGGCAGTGCTAATAGATGGACTTAAGCATTGAAAGAGTAGGTCAGTATTACTGTCAGGTGAAAGAGAAACAGAGAAATGCCTTAAATTGATTGAAAATGAATACTCATTTCTTCAGGATTATGGAAAGACCTCATTTAACACAAACACCTTCCTCCTACCCCCCCAAGAAACTCCAAACCAACCAACCAATGAACCAACAAAAAACCCCAACCACCAAACCCAAAAAGCACAAGGTGTGCCAGAAACCATGTGGAAAGATCAATTCAACTCAATTACACTAAAACTGAATTGAATGAAGGATTTGTATGTATGTGTGTATATATATATATATATATAAAAAATAGTGAGAGGTCATTGGAAGATGATTGTAAACTACTGGAGGACTGACAGTCCTCAGGGAACTACCTGGCTGCAGAATATGCAACAGTTATCTAGTTGGTAGTAGGCATATTGTTTGCATAATCACTAATAAAGAGGAAAAAATTCAAAGCAAAGCAAAACAACAAAAGGATTTTAACATGCTGCTTATTTTTTTTTTTCCAAAGGAAGATCCAAGACTGAAAATTTCTGCTCATCCGAGGAGATCCCTAGATCCAGTAGACCTGGGCCCATTACCTGTAAGTAAACCATTTTATACTTGTTTTGCAGATACAACAATTTTTAATACTTAAATTAGTGCTATTGAAACTTGCACATGAGAAAATGAAGCCTGCTTTTTAAATACAAAAAATACTCTATTTTGAATTCCAGTGCTGAGAGTACATGGAGTGGGGGGAATGCCCCCAACTGCAGATCATGTTTAATTCTGTGCAAACTATACAGTCAGAAATCTATAATAAAAGCGTCTCCTTCTTACAGCCGGGGTGGGAAGAGAGAACTCACACAGATGGAAGAATATTCTTCATAAACCACAGTATGTACAATGTAGTATTCTGCCCCAACTCATCGTTTTCATTTCTGAATGTTACCTAATTAGAGGAACTAACTAAGAAATGTCTTGCAGATACAAAGAAAACACAATGGGAGGATCCTCGACTGCAGAATGTGGCAATAACTGGACCAGTAAGCTTTCCTTATGTAGCTTTACATATTTTTCAAGAATATTGTTAATAGAATCCAAACAAACTCTTGTCATTTATCAGGTACTCAGTCTAGAAGATGAAATTTCCAGGGTGTTTGGACATGGCATTTTTATTTCTTTTTAAAGGCTGTTTAGAAAGCTTTCTGTGGAAATGGTCTTTAAATGCCAGAAAGAAAAATTGGTTTGCAGAGTAGTAAGAAAGTTTCCTTATAGACTGCGGGTAGGATTTAAAGTAGGTAAGAAACTTTAATTTTTTTTATCCACAGTGTCCAAAATAATACTAGCTCAATTCATGAAGTAAGCTTAAAAAAGAAAAAAAAAGAAAATTGTTTTAAAAGGGATGAAATTAATTTCCAACTGAAAAATAATTATCTAGCCTTGATACTTAATCTGAAGTGCAAAATTACCAGTACTAATTGCAAAGACAGTGCACTTTATAATTATAGATGGGTTTTAGTGTTCAGCTGATATCTGTGTTTATTAATAGCCTACATATGTAAACAACCTTCTCTGTCCATGGAAAATAGAGGTGTTTGTAGCCAGGTCTATCATGATACAGCAAGGAAAGACTATGCCTTATGTAAGTCACCAAAGGCATTTTGGTCACTTTGATCTGGGCCAGTCAGTGATCTTAGTCAGTCACATCAGCTAATAGTAAAGCACTGGATAAATTCTATGGAACTGATCAGAACAAATGATCTGAACAAAGAAGTGTTTTTCATTCCAGATGTTTTGAACTTTCTGTGTATTTATAAATTGAAAGTCTCCCCTGATACTTAGTAAAACGTATTCCTGTTTTCTGAGAACTTAAATGCACAGTCTATGTTTCACAAATATAGACTAGTTTATATTACATTAATTGTTAGACAATCTCAAGCACTTCCTCCCCCCCTTTTTTTTTTCCAAAGGCTGTGCCTTACTCCAGGGACTATAAGAGGAAGTATGAGTTCTTCAGAAAGAAATTGAAGAAACAGGTTAGTAATCAGCAGGAATCCAGCAGAAGGTTAAGAAGCTTATGCCCCTAAACAAAGGAAAGCTTGGGTTACTGTGAAAGGAAAATTGAACTTTGTAACCTGCTTAGGGAAGGTACATTTACTGTCTGATTACAAATATATTTGTGAAGCAGTGACTTGGTAACAATTAGCATTTAATCTAACAGTAGGGTTTCTGACTTTATGCAGTGATGAGACTGCAAGCAATCTAATTGAAAGAGAGGAAATTCTAAAAGGTTAAAAAAATTGTGAACCTGGAAGTAGGCTGGCAACAGAAAAGTTTGAAAATCACTGATCTAGCACATAATAGTTTTTGGAACTCAGAATTTGGAAACAGAAGTTCTCAGAATAGATTTTAGACTGTCCAGATAGAAATCTATAGTGTCATCTTGGTCAGGCTAGATGACTGTAATAAATTGTTACGCCCTTAAAATCTTAAGTTTACGCATCTCATTTGCAATTTCTAGTTTGAAGTGGCAGTGCCAGATATATTTATAACACAAAGCATAAGACTGTAAATAGCATCTGGATATCCAGATAACAATGAGTCTTTGCACAAGTGCAATCAAACGTGGTATCCTTGGGAGATATTTTATATATATAATAGGCTTTGAGTTTAGACCCTTACTTTACCTTTTATGTACCAAATCTGTCTCTACCCTTTCTGAAACCTATACATTTCGAGCTGTACACAAATGCATTTTGAGAGCACTGTACACAACTACATGTGCATCTCATTTTTTTGTGTTCCTAGTCAAACAAGCTTGGCATTCATTCGAATGTAATTATCCTAATCTGAGAAGTGATAGACAGCTCAGCCACACAATGTAATTGTAGTAATTTAAGAATTAAAAACACAAGTAGATTTTAAAGCATACGTTACTATTGCATTTTAAGCATTCACAAATACCTAAATGACAAGTAGGGCAATGGGTTGATTTTTATTGAGATTTAATTATTGAATACTATTTTAGTCAGCTAAGTTTGGTTTTAGTAATTGATTTTATTCTTGCTTGAACTTTTTTCTGAAAAGTTGATTTGCAACTAAACCTGGGAAATATTTATTTATTTATTTATTTATTTGTTTTAGTAATATTTACTGCTTTCTGAAATCATGAAAAAGACTTATATATTTCAGCCATCCTGTAAATTAGAGAGATAATATTGCACAGTATTTTGCAACTTGGAAAATGACAAATGATGTCCTCCCCACCCCAAGTAATTATATTTTGTTTGTAGTTTGGATCAAGCTGTTGTTGGATTTAAATAGGCATTAAATTTAAATGCAGCATTTTGGTTTGTTTTTTTTTTTTTTAATTTAGGATGGATTATTTAAGCAATATAAGAAAATAAAAAGGAAGTATATCTGAACACGTGCTGTTCAGAGTGATTTGTTAAATATTTCTGCATTCAAAAACTTAATATTTGTACTGGGGCTGTGACTAGTTCGTTGAAATATATTGAGTTTCATTGCATGGTTCTATTCTAGTCATAGAGCAACATGACTTGAAATTTTCTGTTCCCACTTTCACTGAATTTCTCCATTTTACCTGAAGTAATTGCTGAAATAAACTGGCTAAAAACAAGTGAAATCAAGAAAATACTCCATTCTCATATAGTGATTTAATGATTCAGCAAAGTTTTGTTCTGGTTTATTAGGGGCTTACTCTTAAAGCTCAGCAGCAAATATGAGCTCCTTGGATATTTTTATTTAAATATTTTCCTGTATGGTAGTAAATACAAATCTTGTAATTTGTTCTGTGACTTCAAATTTGATGTGGACTGATTGTTATTTTAATATTGTAGGAATACTTGCTTGTCATCTATGTCTTAAGTAAGAGAGAGGGACACCTAGCCTTATAGTTAGGATATTGAACTAGAAGGTGAAATAAGTCAGGTAAAACTGTTCTAAAATAATTTTATTTATAAACTTTTTTTTTAATCAAGCCTATAACGTGATGAATTTTTAGTGTTAAAAAAAAGATTTCATGCCTTGCTGCATGTAGAACAACTAGCATATGCTGTTACCAGTAAGAATTTTTTTTAACCCTGTTTTCTTGGTGTTAAATAGAACTTTGAAACTCTCCGTGCTAGTTGAATTGTATGTAAATAGAGCATCTTGTCAATCATATTGTGTTATATTTCCAAATTATTTAAAAAAAGGATTTGTGTGCCATTCTTTCTCTGTTGACAGAATTTGCATACTCTGCAAGACTAAAAGATGTTGTTTTGTTCTATTATTCTATATTTTAATAATTTATTTATTTTTTTTTAGAGTGATATTCCAAATAGATTTGAAATGAAAATTCATCGCACAACAATCCTTGAAGATTCTTATAGAAGAATTATAGCTGTAAAGAGAGCAGATTTCCTTAAAGCAAGACTTTGGATTGAATTTGATGGTGAAAAAGGGTTAGACTATGGAGGAGTGGCCAGGGAATGGTTCTTCCTTCTCTCTAAAGAAATGTTTAATCCTTATTATGGATTGTTCGAATATTCAGCTACGTAAGTAATACAGGTCTAGAAGACATGCAGACTAGTTAGGGAAAGCAGATCAATTGTATTTCTTATACATACTTTAATAATGGAATTACTTTTTTTTTTCACCTCCTAAACTGTATAGGAGGGTTGTTAATAACTGCAGTGTTCTGCACCTAGTTCTTTGACAGAAGAATAATGTGGAGACATTATTGCTTTTGGTTTGGTTTTTTTTGTGGTTTTTTTTTTTTTCCAGCAGTCTAAAATAAGCCATGTCATCTTTGCATAGACAAGCATAAGCTTGCAACCATCTGCTACTTACAGAAAAGGCATTATTTAACAAATACTACGGAGAATCTTACTCTGACTACTTTAATAGGAGTTAATCCATTCTTTCTGGTATATCTCTAACTTACAAAGGTAGTTAGTTAATTGTGTTTCAACCTGTTATTTCTACTATGCGAATAGAAATCTTCTATTGAGTATTCTTTAATATTAGATAACTGATTTATAAATCCACTTATTATTCTTTCAACCTGATGAAAAGTAATACCTTAATCAACCAGGGATGTTTTTCAGATTTTCAAATGTGAGACTGTTCCAATAGTACAATATTTTGTTTTTCTTTCTCTTCCCTGCTCCTTCCCTCAACTTCAGAGATAACTATACTCTGCAGATCAATCCAAACTCTGGACTTTGCAATGAAGATCATCTCTCTTATTTCAAGTTTATAGGTCGTGTAGCTGGAATGGCTGTTTACCATGGGAAACTTTTGGATGGTTAGTATTTATTTTATGTAATATGATATTTAGATTAATATTGTACATATTTTGAGTTGTAAGTTAAATACTGTTCCATTTATTTGTTCTTCTTTAAAGCCTTTTTTATTCGTCCTTTTTACAAGATGATGCTCCAAAAACCAATAACGCTTCATGATATGGAGTCTGTGGTATGTAATTTGCTTTATCATGTATGTTAGGATTTCATGTTCATAGTAACTTTTTAATATATCTTTAATGACATTGTGAAGGTTTGAAAGTGCACAATTCCAAGACGTTTTAGGCTATGTCCTTACAAGTCTGTATCATGGTTTAACCCCAGCCAGCAACTAAGCATCACACAGCTCCTTGTTCACCCCCCTGCCCTAGTGGGATGGGGGAGAGAATCAGAAGAATAAAAGTGAGAAAACTTGTGGGCTGAAATAAAGACAGTCTAATAGGTAAAGCAAAAGCCACGCACACACAAGCAAAGCAAAACAAGGAATTCATTGCCCACTTCCCATGGGCAGGCAGGTGTTCAGCCATCCCCAGGACAGCAGGGCTCCGTCATGCCTAACTTGGGAAGTTACTTGGGAAGACAAATGCCATCACTCTGAATGTCCCCCCCTTCCTCCTTCTTCCCCCAGCTTTATATGCTGAGCATGACGTCCAATGGTCTGGAATATCCCTGTGGTCCGTTGGGGTCAGCTGTCCCAGCTGTGTCCCCTCCAACTCCTTGTGCTCCCCCAGCCTCCTCGCTGGTGGGGTGGGGTGAGAGGCAGAAGAGCCCTCGGCTCTGGGTAAGCCCCGCTGAGCAGGAAGGAAAACATCCCTGTGTCATCAGTGCTATTTCCAGCACAAATCCAAAACACAGTCCCACGCTAGCTACTCTGAAGAAAATTAATGCCCTGCCAAAACCAGCACAGTCTGTAACTTGTGTAGGAATTAAAACTTCTAGAGAAAATCAGAGAGACTTAGACTCTGGTTTAAGTCAGTATTGAAAACTTGACTCTAAACTTTCTATGATGTTTTCTTAAAAATAAACATCTTTGGGATCACTGTCTCAACCTGCTTTTTAAATTAGTTTGTGTCTTCTGATTATTAAAAATAAATGTATTCTTACACTTCCAGAGACACTGAAAATATTTGAGTGATACTATGTTACATTTTTAGAGGTAAACATGGTCCTCACAATTTTCATTTGTTTGTTCCCCTGATAATGGTTCTTATCTAGATAGTTCTGGGCAGAGTGATTTTTTTTTTTCAGTCTCTTTAATAATGGTTTTGCTGTCCTATAAGAATACAGAATATAGTTCCTATCTGTTTCTGAGTAATAGATTTATAGATATGTCCTGATTTTTTTTTTCCCCTCAGTACTGTAGAATCATAGAATGGTTTGGGTTGGAAGGGACCTTAAAGATCACCCAGTTCCAACCCCCCTGCCGTGGGCAGGGACACCTTCCACTAGACCAGGTTGCTCCAAGCCCCATCTAAACCAGCCTTGAACACTTCCAGGGATGGGGCATCCACAACATCTCTGGGAAACCTGTTCCAGTGCCTCACTGCCCTCACAGTGCAGAATTTCTTACTAATATCTGATCTAAATCTACCCTCTTCCAATGTAAAACCATTAGCCCTTGTCCCATCACTACACTCCCTGTTAAGAGTCCCTCTCCATCTTTCCTGTAGGCCCCTTTAAGTACTGGAAGGCCGGTACAAGGTCTCCCCGGAGCTTTCTCTTCTCCAGGCTGAACAACCCCAACTCTCTCAGCCTGTCTTCATAGCAGAGGTGCCCCAGCCCCCTGATCACTTTCGTGACCCTCCCCTGGACCTGCTGGAGCAGGCCCATGTCCTTCTTATGTTGGGGACCCCAGAGCTGAACACACTACTCATGGTGGGGTCTCACGAGAACAGAGTAGGGGGGAGAATAACCTCCCTTGACCTGCTGGTCACACTACTTTTGGTGCAGCCCAGGATGCGATTGGCTTTATCTTAATTTTCATTTCCTAAGGCTCTTTGTAGTAATGCCTAACAATACAGGGAGGATAAATACAGGACAAGAGGCAGAGAAGAGTCCAAAATATGTTAATTCAGATAATGCTGTGGCATCTTATCACCAGTTTGCTGCGTGAGAGGTTTGTAGTCCTGAGATTGCTGAGTCTTCAGGTTTCAAACATCTTTAAAGGTCTTTGTAGCTTTGTACAATTGCAGAGTCTCTGTATCCAGTACAGGATTATCCTAGGTAGCAGCATTCACTAGACTGCAATGGAGCCTCTTGTAGCTTAAAAGGTGCTTATTCTATTTTGTATTTACTGTGTTGTAATTCTCTCTCTCTTAGGATAGTGAATATTACAATTCTCTGAGATGGATTCTTGAAAACGATCCAACAGAACTGGACCTCAGATTTATAGTTGATGAAGAACTTTTTGGTCAGGTTAGTATATGTAGGTAAAGTAGAATAGACAAAACATGAAAGAAAACATTTGACCTGTGAAATTAGCTGATTTTATCTCTGTGGTATTAAGCAAAATCCTTCATTCACAGTCATGTTGGTTTGTTCACTCAGCTGCTTCTTTTAGCTGGCACGTGCTCATGCAGTGCTTTGTTAGCCTGGCTGTGATGTGATAAAGGGCTTGGAAAATAGCCCTATTAAAAAATAGCACGTGCTTTTTTCTTAGATAATACTTGTATGGAAATGTAGCTGTTGCTGTGAATGCAACTGAGACTAAGATATCCATAGTCCCATTACTTAATCTGGAGTAGAGGCTGGTTTTATATGATTGGCTGGAAAGGATGAGCGCTTTTGGAAATGGTAGGAATCATAGATTTCGCTGGGAGAAATAATAGAGTTTTTTCTCTGAGATGTACTAGGCAACTGTGGAATAAAGGAGTTCATTGCTGTGTAGAAAGCTACCCCAGATAAGTCATGTAGAAATACCACAGGTCTTGAATAAAAATTCCAAATTATTTATGCGAACTAGATCTAAGTAGGGTAATAGCCTTTGTGGTCTTGTGTAACTAAAGTGATCCTAACTAGGAGCATGAAAATGTACATCTGTAATGAACTGAAAATCAGAAACTTGTCTACTGAGGTTCTAGTAGTATAAATCATTGTGTAAGAGAGATGCATATTGTTTCACTTATTGGGACCATTGCTGACATTGTTCTGTAAGTGTTTTTCCTTCAGATCTGGAAGAAAGGCTGGGTCACCCAGTATGTGGTTAGTAAAGACCACATTAATGAGAATTTGTGTGCTAACTTACGTAGTCTGTTGTAGCAGGTCAGAAAAAAAATTGAGGTTGCCTCATTGCAGTCTGGCATCCCTGAATAATTTTTTATTTATTTTTTTAAAACATTCAACCAAATTCTATTTATTCAGGTGACCTGTGGAACTGGTTCTATTTCTCATAGTTTTCAAATTCTGCAGTCTTCAAAAGTTAACTAAATTACCTAATATTAGCATATGAATTCTGTTACATACTTACCTCATTTAAGACCTTTTTTATGTACTGCATATAGACCCATCAACATGAACTGAAAAGTGGTGGATCAGAAATAGTAGTCACCAACAAGAACAAGAGAGACTACATTCAGTAAGTAGTGGTCACTGTGTGCACTGTATCTCACTGGATTTCCCCTCTCTCTAGTAATAGGGGCTGTGTGTTAGTGGTATTAACAAAAGGGAGTTGTTGCTTTGTATATCAACTGCTTTTATTTTAAATGTTTTGCTTTGGTTTTTTACAGTCTTGTAATTCAGTGGAGATTTGTGAGCAGAGTACAGAAACAAATGGCAGCCTTTAAAGAGGTATAGTTTTAATTACAAAAGAAATTCTAAGAATTTGTTGTATCTAATCTTAAGATGAGCTTTTTTTGGACACCCTGAAGACCCACAGATAATGTTGTTACAGGTATAGAAAAGGCAGTGATACTGTTTGTAGTGTCAGCTGCTTTGAATTATTTCAGACATAAAAATATTTTTGTTATGTTTTTACTGCGGTGTTTAATTCATACTGAAAAATTTGCTTATTTCTCAATCCTGGCTCACAGCTTTAGCTTTAGTGCAAGCTATTTAATGAACTCTGCAGAAATGAAAATTAAATTAAACTAGTAGAATTAAATTAAACTAGCTAGTTTATTCTTATTCGTATAAATCATATTACATATATGATATTCAGACTTAGAAATTCACCATTCGGTGTTGTGCAATAAAGTTGTGAGATAAGTCAGAATTAAAAGTACTATAACCAAACTGGGGACTGCTGGTGTCCAAACATCTGTATCTGATGTACTGCTTTGGATCTGTTTACTAAAGCATCTAAGTATCGTTCTCGGTGAACAAAAATGCTTAAATAATGTTGACTTAATTTTTAAAAACTTCCCTCCTTTTTAGGGCTTTTTTGAACTAATACCACAGGATCTGATTAAAATTTTTGATGAAAATGAGCTAGAGGTAAGTGTATCATGGAAAAGAAAACAAATTATGTTGAAACTTAATGTTTCTGACTTAAACTTTGGTGGTGTTTTTTTGTGTGTTTTGTTTTGTTTTTTTTTTTATCTGTGTAGTTATTAATGTGTGGACTGGGAGATGTGGATGTGGCCGATTGGAAACTACATACAAAATACAAAAATGGCTACAACATAAACCATCAAGTAATACAGTGGTTCTGGAAGGTATATAATGAATTTCTAATTTTTTTTTACTTAAAACCTGTTCAAAAGCTGCTGCCTTTCAGCTATGCTAGTTTATTCAGTGATTCATTAATAGGTAGGTAAATATTTGACCATTAAAATTCCTGAGAAAGATAGTAAGAAAAATAAAGATGAGATGCATGGTAAGAATGTAAATACAGTACTGATACTTGCTTTTTCAAAAAAAAACCCCATGTCTGACTGGGGTTAAAAATATTTCTATGTAGTTTTTTCTGGCATGGTTCCACTAAAGAGGTGTTAAACTCTTCTGTTTAATAAATTACAGGAATTTGGCTGCTAGTTCATAACATCAGGAAAGTTCAAAGAAAGTAGGGGCCAAATCTTCAAGGGAAGTATTTTAACAGCCTGCTAAGCCAGTAACCATATTCTTGTTACAGTGCCATTAAAAAATTGTTGACTTCATAGCTTTTAGCAATAGCAGAGAAGTAGACTATGTGTGTAACTAAAAAAACCCCTCATATATATAAAGGATAATGATTTAGAGATAGAAATTATGTTGCATAAATCTGCTAGCTTAAAACCTTAAGTTAAAAACAAATCTTTCATTGTAATCATTATCTTACATAGGCAGTCTTAATGATGGACTCTGAAAAGAGAATAAGATTACTTCAATTTGTTACTGGCACATCACGTGTACCTATGAATGGGTTTGCTGAGCTGTATGGTAAGTACTTAGGATTATGCTCACAAGTAACAGAGAATGCTGACATTGTGATATTTGACTTCAAACATAAGCACATTGTTTTTCAAATTCTGCTTTAAAAATGAGTATATACTGGCGTTTACAGGAAGCAAAGCTAGCAGTCGCTTAGATCACACATGTCCTATGTTCTGTAAATACTTCATATTAATTCTAGTTTTGGAAGTTTTTAGATGCACAGGACTTCCTCGAATGTGGATTTTTAAAGTTCTAAAGAGCTGCAGAAATCCCTGTTTACACTTGATTGAGCTTGAAGAAAATTCCCAGTTTTTCAGAGATCTGATTGCAAAGACATGCTGGCATCAGCAGTTATTCGCATTCTCCTAAGTTCCCCACCTGCTTTTATCTGCTCACCAGCCATAGATGTACAGATGCGATTGTTGGTAAGGATATACTCTGAAGAGGACCACTGAAATGACACCAGTGAAACATAATGCCAAAAGAAAAGTAGTGAACCTACAATGCAGAGACTGAAACAAGCAGATGGCACTGGGGAGCAGACTCAAATACCAAAGCCAGAAAACCCACTGTGGGAAGACCATGGGCAAGCAAATAGAACAGCCCACAAAGTGTGGGGGTATTTTGCTTATGGGAAGTCTGTTTTCAGCTGCCATCAGCTATGTTTTCTGCCAGACTACTTTTATTAAGGCTAAAAGTGCTTGAGATCCTATGCAAATGAGTGAATAGCCTAACTTGCATATTTGAATGAACATTTCCTCCGTTGTAAACAAGACAGAAATTTGTTTATAAAACACTAGAATTGTGAACAAATACAACCCACCATGTGTCCCCATTTCTCTGTCTCTTAATTTTCATTGTAAATACTCAGTTTATTTTTTTCTGTTCCATCAGCGAATGAGTTGTGAGTTCCAATGGGAAGGACAGTGCCCTCAGCAGACTTGAGCCATGTGTGTGCTGTTGCACCAGAACCTTGGTACTGTTGGAGTTACAGCACATGCTCACTGCATTGGAACCCAATCGGAATTCTGCTGCCTCTGGCTTTTTATTTGTCGAAAAACACTACCAGAGATAGAATTAAGGAGTGATATAGGGAAGGAAACTGTTGAAGCTCTTGGCTTCCTTCTTCCCAGGGATTAGGATATCCTTGGGCAGTCTTCTGGTCAAGTCTCAGTTGCTGTAGTTCTGTTCACTCATTAATGAAAAATCCACTTAGGAGTTGTCTCGCACGGTGCTTTGTTTCTTTCTCTTAGTTATTTCTGCTTTACTGTGGCCAGCATGCCATCCTTACTAAACCCCAGTGATGAACACAATCACATTTCCAGTACCTGCTTGTATTTGAAGAACTGTAGGTGGTTCTTCTGTGCTTCGTGTTGGTATGGGGCTTTTTGCTGCTGCCGGGCTGCCCCTGTGGTTCTTGCGACCTTCTGGCTGTGGTCCTAGAGCTGGCTTTCTAGCGGGATATCTCCCTCTTGTGGCACAGAGAGGAATTTCTGCTCATAAAAAGGGGGGGCTTGGTGGTTGGGAGCAAATCCACCCAAGTTTGAGAACTAGGACACTGAAGAGACGTGGCTTTCTTATATTTCTTGTGTTCCCCCCACCCTGCTTTGTCAGCCTCTAGTTAATTACTTGGATAGCTAAAATGCCAACTTATTCTTAACTAGCTATTAAAAGGGAGGTTTTTTCTTGTCATGTGGTAGAATGCACCATCAGTCATAGAGCTGCTTCTCAGCTTCACCCTTATTCCAGACATTCTTACTAGTTACTTCTTCTGACCAGGCTTCTGTGTTGAAGAAACATGTAACCCCAAAGAAGAAAGTAAGGAAGAGGAGCTGAAAGTGTTCCCACAACTACTCACATACCTGTCTTACTGATAATATTTTAGGATGAAGTGCTCAGTGCGTGCTCTCATCTGTCTAGTTCATTCACTAGACTTGTCTGAAGTATATTTTCTGTGCATTGATTGGTATTCCCTGCCTTTTTGTGTATATTAGTAGTTGTGAAAGATTTTTCTTCTCTTCTTGTTTTATTTTCATGTTTGGGATTAATTGTCTTGGGTTTTTTGTTGGTTTGGTTGTTCCCCCCCACCGCCCCTTATATAAGTTGGCTAACATCTTCCAAATCTGCTTCTGCAGTGTGTATTATTACATGTTGTTATAATATAATTTCATTTTATTGTGAATATGTATACCTTTTTTTTTCATGGCTCTCTAAAACCACAAATGAAATATTTTTGAATTGTCAGTTATAACTTGGTCAAAAAAACCACAAACATTTTGGAGGAGGAGTCATGAAAAAAAGGGAAGCTGTCTGCCTGCATTATAAACCCAAATTAATCTCATAGGTCTAAAGGTATTCCACAAGCACTTATATCTCAGCTGTATTCATAGATCAACCTGTTCTCATTACTGCTGCTCATCTTTAATCTGAAACATGTTTCACATCTTGCATTTCAGAAGCAGAAGGCTACTCATACTTGAGTGGCCATCTGCCTTGGAATACAATTCTTGAACTGTATTGATGGTCATCTTGTAGAATAGTCAGAGGACACCCACTGTCAGAGATCATGTCCTGTTCTCTGACAAGATAATGATTTTTAAAATTATTTTTTTTAAATTACACAGTCTTCTCCAGACATACACAAATGCTTTCAACAGCTTAAGGAAATGGTTGCAAAATGCCCTTTGAATCCTCTTGGCGAGAGTTGAGAGGTCCAAGAAACTTTCAGAAACATGCTGTAAGAGAGTTGCTGAAGGCACAGGTATAGGTATAGACACAGGTATATATATATTTGCTAGCCAAAAAACTTCTCTCGGGTGCCTATGTACATCCCTGGAGTACACATATGGCCACCATGTTTCAAAAAGTTCTCAGTTACTCTACTCTGGTGTTGCATAGGTAAAGGTAGACATTGAATGCTTTCTGCGAGGTCATGTAACTTGGCACATTGTGATAAACATGTCTAAATTTTTACATGCAAAACTTATACTATAAAAGTATATAAACTATACTATACTATATATGACTATAAAACTGTCATCTGCACAAAATTTTCAATGCCAACGACTTTGCACATGCATTTAGGTCTTCGACTTCTGAGCTTAAGGTGTGAAAGTCTCTTGAAATTAAGATATAGCAAGAAATAATTAAAAATACAAGTGAGTTGGCATTATTGACTGTCACTGAGTATAGGCGGTATTTGCTTCATATAGATAGCTCCTACCAATGTCAGAATTGGATTACAAAACTCAAAAGTATTTCATAATTTGAGTTTTTAATTATAAAAGAATCTTATAATGGGGTGAAAATTGATGTATGCTTTTCTGCAGGTTCAAATGGACCACAGTTGTTTACAGTTGAACAGTGGGGTACCCCTGAAAAACTGCCAAGAGCTCATACCTGGTGAGTATTTAATTTAGGTAAATTATGACCTTTAGTAAGAGTGATAAAATACTTAAGAATTTTCATCTGTTTTTCAGCTTTAATCGCTTGGATTTGCCTCCATATGACTCATTTGAAGATTTATGGGATAAACTTCTTCTAGCGATTGAAAATACTCAGGGTTTTGATGGGGTTGATTAAGACAAACATGAATTGTATCAGTCCAGTGGTGCAATTTCATTTTAAGGGTTTACAAACAAATTTGAATTTTCCAGGGACTACCATTGTATTTAGTCACATGGTTATTGATAGTATCACTTGTAATATAAGTAAATATTAAAAATTCACTAACTTTTGAAAATGTATTTTGCCATTTTCACAGTTTTGTGTACTTTGCTAATAACTACAATATACACATTAGATGGTCCAGTGCCAAGTAGGTAAAAACTAAAATGTTTTTAAGCAGTTGCCTCTTCTACAGTATTTGTCAGACTGTCCTGCAGTTAAACTACTGAAGTAAAACTGTGAAGAAATCTTTGTGGAGGTGTAAATTTGAACTGCTGCTTTAAGAGGAACAACTGAAATTGTTAAACTGTTTTTAAAGAAAAGCGAACAAATGAACAACAAAAAAACCCAAACAAAACCAAACCCACCAAACTTCATGTAATGCAATATCATAATCTGTGCTGCTTCAGGCTGTTTGCTACAGATCTGCCCAAAGCACCTTATAATTCAGCATATTAGGTGAAACATTGGAAAGCATTTGTTTGCATTATCAGCCATCGGTTTGCAGAACACTGATTTGCTGACACATTTTATTTGTTAGATTTCTGTTTCTAACTTTTGTTAAAACAGTGTAACAAAACCAGGATTTTTATGTAAAACAGACAAGCAGCATAATTCTGAATTGTAATGAGAAATTATATCCATTTTTTTGTCTGAATTTGTATACTGTTGTTGGTTTATTGAGTTTTCATCACTTTTTCTTGATGAATTTGTAGTTCAACGGTGGGTAATATTTTCAATTCAGCCTTTTGCAACAAATTAATCTGAAAGTGAAATTTGTATGGATATCACTCAGTATTAGTTACTGGTAGTTAGAGGCCTTTATTATCCATTCTTGCAGTATTGCACTACATAACAATAAAGAACATGTTTACAGGGTTTTCTGGGCCAAATTCAGCAGTCTGATATGTGCAGACTTCTCTGAACTGTGTGGAGGTTATGCACATGTAAGCAGGTGCAGAATTTGGTTCTATAATATGTTTACAGGTTATGCTAGTTTCTATAGCTGCATTTTTTATATTTTTTTCTCCACTGTTAGTCTAGAAACCAAATTTGTTAATACAGTATAACCAAAGTCATAACCAACAATGTGCAATTTCTTGTAGATCAACTTGTCATATAAATATTAGTTTGATTTCTTTTGTAAATGTGGATATCTTTTGTATTAATGTTAAAACTTTTTTTGAGCAAGTGCTGGTTAAAAGGATTAGCAAAGTTGGTTCTAAAAGAAAAAATTGGTTTTATATACCTGGCTTGCTCTAATTTTAACATTTTATTACCAACATGATCTGAGGAAATGACAGTACCTACCTTTGGCCAGCAAATTTCTGTTTAGTCACAGTCTTTATAAATATGCAAGAAGGAAGCATAGCATGTCTCTCTATAAAGATATGTAAATTATGTAACAAATGTAATGGGTCTTAAGGGAAATTTAAAATCCCACTTTGTTTTATTCTTTGACTAGGTGGTTAGGGCTGAGAATATTACATGTAAATAAAGGTAACTTATACAATTTTCCCAAATCTATATGCAGTTTTGTAAAACATGAATGATATATCAGTAAATCTGTATAGATTTGAATGTAGCAGGTTTTGTCGCATAAAGCATAAAATAAGGATCCTGAGAGCAGTAAATAAAAGTTTATTCTAGTAACTTTCGACTCAGTTCTTCGAAGTGCAAATTGGTAGTCTTGAAATAGCAAGAATTCAGTAATTTTGGTACTCCTAGGTAGACCAGGACAGCAGTTCCACCACAATACGCTGCTACTTTTGTATAGGTGTTGAGGTACTGCAGCGCTTTCTAGTGTTCTGCTCCCAAGACATGCAGTCTTTGAAAAATTAATACCATGTTTTTATAGAAGGTGTAGGTTGCTGTGAGCCTTTTTTGTATGGCCAGTCTAGAAATGCTATATGGCAGACGGGCGAAGGTGGATGCCCCGCAGGAAAGCCAGCCGCTGAGGGAGCGTCAGGCTCCACTCTCCTGCTGTAGGAACACTCTTCTCGGATGATCGGCAGGCGCACAGCCAACAGACTTTGGTGGTGAGTGTGGCAGGGGTGCGAAAGGGGCCCTGAAACTCTGCTCCAGGCAGCATGGCCTGCCCAGCAGTGATGGGGATGCGCTGCAGGGCTTGGTCCCTGGGGGAAGCAGCCCTGGCGTGTGGCTGGAAGCTCCTGGAGAAGGATGTTGCTGCCAGGTCGTGGGCCACAGGGGGTACCTGGTGCCTCTTCCTGGAGCCGAAGCAGGGCTGGCCTTGCCCGCCAGAGCTCTGCTGTGGGCAAGGCACCGAGTCGCCCCATGGAAGAGCTACAGGAGGAGGAGTGAGCAGACTTGTAACATTGCGGAGGATGAACAGCAACAAGGTCATAAGGGTCTTTGCAGACACCTTGTACAGGCAAAAGGCCGAACCACACTGTGTGAGTAAGAAGGGGCAGCTGGAGACAACTTGGGCGGGTGGTAGGTGGAGATGCCCAAGATGGGTGAAGCTGGAAGCTTGTGACTTCTGGCATCAGAAGAAAGGCTGCTTCTCCACCCTTGGATATGAATTTACAAAATTGCTATGGAGCTGTAATAGATGAAGAAAGGAACAAGTCGCATTCAGGGAAGAGTTCACAGCCAGATGAGCCTGAACCAAACATTCACACCAAGAAGTGGTGGGTGATAGAGTGCAGAGAGTCCCTTCTGCGGGCTTTAAACTAGGTTTGTCGAGGAATGGTGGTAACAGCGTGTGGTTAAGTAAGAGAAGAGAGGTCAGTGGTGCTAAGTACTGGGGCAGGGTGGTGGGAGTGAGGCAGCCCTTGTGGAGGGTGCCGCAGGTTGAAGGGGGCCCACCTCATGTCCCCTGAACACACTCACAGACAGCCAGGGGAAGACCAGGAGGAGCAAGAAGACACGGCTCGTATGGCTGGAGCCACTCAGATGCGGGGAGATCTGTGGAAGGGGTGACAGGCTGGTACAGAGCTTTTGTGGGTCTGGGTCAGAGGAGACACTGTGGGTCAGGAGAGACCAGTATGGTAAACATCCTGGTGAGGACTTGTCATAGGTCGCCTGTTTGTCATGAGGAAGTGGGCAGAGTGGTCTTTGAAGCACCTCAAGGAATTCCAAAACTGGAAACGCCGGCTCTTACAGGAGACTGAACACCCTGACATCTGTGGGAAGAGCAGTGTGAGGGGGTGCAACTGGGAGGCTTCTGGAGGGGGTCACAAACAGCTAAACAAGGGTGCTGGCTTGGCCAGCCAGGGAGATGTTCTGGATCTGCTGCATGTGCCAAAGAACTTGTATTTTCTGTACATTACACCTCCGTACTCCCTGAAACATACACATTAGATTTGGGGAGGCAACTCCAAAGATGCTACTATGGACACTTACCTTTTTTGGTTTTCTTCAACAGAAACACTGTTCCTGGTATGTCTGCAGCTGGCACACAGAGACATCTTACTATGGCAATTATGGATGAGAGTTTTAACAGCTGCTTCCTTGTGTGTTAATGACCATCTCTGTTACACTGTAATTTTTCTTAACACCCAGCAGTGACAGGTGAGGGGTAAGGCAGGAAAATTTCCCAGATAGGTAAGAGCTAAATATACCAGTCTGCTGAAAAATGGAGTGTAGAGGCTTGACATTGGTAAGAGTTTGTGCAGATCTGGTTAAAAAGCATAGGTCTGTGAAGAAACTATCTTTTAAGGGGAGGCTTGAGCAAGATGCTAATTCTGGAGCAGGGACTGAACCATAACATAAGGGAGGAGATGGCTGCAACGGGAATAGTTTCACATTTCTCATCTTTAAAAAAACACTGCACTGAGAATTCACGGGTGTCTGTGGTAGTCATCTTCTGGGCTGCTCCAAGCCCGAGAGCTGTAAGCAAACCTGTTCCCTGCCATTCATTATGACTTCTGCAGGTAAATACTGATTCAAACCGGCTTTTATGGAGCCTGAAAAATAGAACTGAGAGCCTGTCCCGCGTTTAATCTTTTTTTTTTTCCCCTTTTTTTCCTCGAAGTACGAACCCGCGCCCGGCCCCAGGTGCCTTCCCGCCCTTCGCCGCCTCAGCTCGAGGCCGCCTTGCAGCGTCGGCGCCGGGGAAGGCCGCTAGGGGGCGCCGGCTGCCGCGCGGGCCGCGCTCGGGGCGGGGGGGGGGGGCGGTGAGTCAATTACGGCCCCGCCGGCACAAAGTGGTCCGGGGTCCGCCCCACACCCCCCGCGTCATCAGCGTGACGAGAACCGGCGCTTACCGGTAACTGGAGCGGGCGGGAAGCGGTGGGAGGTGAGGGCCGATCGTCCAAGGGCGGGTAAAACCTCTTGGAAAATTTTCAGGGGCTTAACTTCTGTGGTGAAGTTCAGCTGTTTCTGCCTCACGTTCAGTAAGGATGGTGGTGATTGTTGATTTGCGTGTTAATTACTACCGTTATGTAGTGAGTGGTGTCTCTGTTTCTGAATAAATAAACATGATGCTGTCAAAGAAGTGAATTTATTTAGCCTAAAAAGGGCAAAGTATATACCTCAACCTCGGCGGAGGCTTTATAATTTAGTTTATAATTCAAAGGTCTACTTAGATGGCTGTGGGTGACGTTTACTTAGATTTTCAATCGAGGTCAATAATTTGATTTGTATTGACTTAAAGAGTTTTGGTCTGAAATTGTCTTTCTCTAAAATTTCTCATTTACCCCAAAGGTTATCGTGCATGTGGAAATGCTTTGCAGTCTGGTGTGACAGAAATGAGACTTTAGGTATGAACAAGAAGCATTCAACAGTAACTTAGAGGTTTGGCGCAGCGGGGGCCGTGGGTTTTTCTTCCAAATTCATTTCTCTCAACTGACAGATTTCTAGGCTGGGTGTTATTTGTATCAAATCTTTCACTTCTCAAGGTGGTACGTGGTGATTCTTCAGCATTCTTGTTGCATCATGAGGCATAGCTGTGAGTTATTAGGAAGGTAAAAATAATTTCTTTTTAAGTACCACTGAGGCTTCACTTGTGCTGCTCAGAGGACACATGACTTAAATTATTTTTAATTACTATTAATAAGTCACATCTGTAGCACATTAAACAAATTATTTTTTATTAGAGGCAGGGTTGACTGTTTATGCATCAAACCGAGGCAAAATATATGAGTATAAGCTACTCGTTTTCCTTCTCTATCCTATTTTTTCCCTCTCTAACCTCGTTGTTTCATACGTAAACTTACTTTGCAAGCCACCTGGTGCCTTGGCATTTGATTTGTTCTGTAAATCCATAGCACAGTTCAGTGCTATTGCACTAATTCACTCTGGCATGCCATCAATGTGAAACATGTCCTGGATCAGCACAGTTTTCCTTTTTCTCTTGGGTACTTTATTCAGTGCAAATTCAATGTTACTTAGTGAATACATGATACTTTTAGCGATTCCCTGGAGTGGGAATTACATAATTACGATGATAACATGCGTGTGAAGTAATTAAAACTGAATAGATGGTAGTTTTAAATACTGTTTTCATTTTACTTATTTCTTGTGTGGTCAAAAAAAAATGCCGATTGTTAGGAGGCCAGGCTCTTCTGTCTGTCGTTCTTCATGCTGTCTGTTTGTTTGTGTTTTCCTTTCTATTTTTCATTAATTAGTTTGTCGTGGTGCTTGGGTTTTTCACATACGGTCTCATAAAATTATTTTCTTTGTATGAGATTCTGCATTTTTAGGGCAGTTTATTTTGATATCTCTGCTTTTTAATTAGTGACTTCTTGAAAAGAATCAATGTGTAGTTCTTATCATGTGAACTGAGAGGAGCTCACTTATTTATCTGCAGTTAGACCACCATGACCAAGAATGCATCCTCTGGTGCCATAGAAGCACCTTATTGAAACGTCTACATGTTTAAAAGGCAACAAAAACCTACCATCTTCCATTGTTATAAATGAGAATTAAGCACTTAACAGCTGCCGTATTGCTCTGTGGCATCACAGATTCTGTAGAAGATGGAACCACAAGCTTTGGTACTCTTGTAGTAAGTAATTTTTCTTTGAAGTGGAGACTTAATTGTTTTTTCTGTGTGGAACATATATCGTTAGCATGCTAATCGGAATACAAACAGCTTGCAAAGGGGATAATGAGGGAGAGCTTCCATGTAATGCTTGGTTTACATCCATGTGACTCTGAAGAAAAAATGTTTTGCTTTGCTGAGCTGTCCTTAATTGAAGGTTTCTTGCTTAATGAGACTTCAAACAAATTCTGCATTGTAGGTTTCAGGTTTTCATCCCAGAGAGAGGCTTGGGATTTTGGGGAGGAGGGAGGCAAAGTGGCTTGGAAAACCTGAACAGACATTTAAGTAATTGAGCATGCCTCTTGAGGAAAGACGGCTAAGGCAGCCTTCCTAAATGTGACAGGATGTAAAACTTTCTGTTGAAATACACCACAGACTAAAAACATACATCACAATTTGTTTCTTTTAAGCCCTTTTGAGTTTAATTTAATGGAAAATGTTTTCATAATTGTCTGATAGCTTTTCTGATATTTTCTACAAGCTGAAATATTTCTGACTTGAGTTTTGTTTTGAGGGCTGGGAAGTATGACCTTTCAGAGGCTGTGAACATACATGTCCTACTATGCATTGCTGCCTGGGAGTATGCAAAATGCTAAAGGTTTAAATCAAATTGCCCTGAGGACTGCTTACTGACCTTTTGAAGGCAAAGCTGTCAAAACCTTCAACTAGACATCAGCTAGAGAAGAACACTTAAGGCAGATCAGGGCAAATAGAAACCAATGTGGTTCTGTCTTTTGGTAATTCCTCGTTAGTGTGAAACAGTTACTGTGCTGCGAGAGCTGCTGGAAACAAACCCACACTACCAAAGAGTTGCTGTGAGTAACATGTAATAGTTGTTTTTCAGGGAAAACCTTTTATAATCACTTAGGAAATTAAAAGTTTTCATTAATTGCCAAATCCTGATATAGTTATCTGAGCAGGATGCTTCATTGACTTCAAAGGGATTTTTGTCTACTTAAGGAATGCAGGGTCAGGCCCTTAACTACTGATAACTTTCTTCAGTGGGTTGTCAGATATGACAAACTATGCCACTTTAATAGAGGTTACCCTGGCCAGGCCAGGCCATCCCTTTGTCCTGAAAACCTGCTTTCTTCCTTCACCCAGGTAATAGAGTTTCTGGGTGGTTGCTATATAGAAGAGCTCAGGAATTACGCCAGCTGAAGCTGCGGTTTCTGTTAATGTATTTTCTTTACTTTGAATAGCTAGCATACATTATTTTCTCAAGATGATATATTATACAATAAATTCAGTTGTGGAAAGTGTTTGGTGGAGTTGGGAGTCTCCCCTCTTCTGTGAATTGCTGCCCAGCAATTAGTTGTCCATCCTTAATAGATTTATTCCTAATTAGTTATTAATGTACTATCGCTTGCTGTAACACAGAGTTTTAAATAAATGCCTTCCTTTCTAGGTAGGCTTACAGAAATGGACCAAAACCCAGGGGACTGAGAAGCTGTTCATTCATATGTTGGGTCTCGGTCCAATAATTATAGGCATCCTGTGCAAAAAGTATTAAGCAATCATATATATCCTGTGCTGAAGACTCGCAGAGTAATTACTTCACAGGTTAGTAAAAATAATTCTCTCTGCTTTATCAGAACATTTCAACTGCTCTTCTCTTAGCGTAATTAAGAGTTAGCTGTCAAAACATAAGAGATGCTGCTTCATCCAAGGCAAAAATAATATAGGTGAGCTCTATTAACGTGTAGCTAAAAATTATGCCTTTTTTCAAAATAATTTGGTTTTACTGTTCTCCATACTGAGAATTCAAAGTCTGACTGTAAACCATTCTGAGATCAAATTTTCACTTATATAAATGTTTGCAATTTTTTAAACATAAAAAAAGAGATGAAGGTGTAATTTTTTGCATGCTTATGTAAACCTGAATTAGGAAAGCAAACAACATTTCAGTTATGTAAATACTATTTTTGTAGTGGAAAAAGTCTAGCTATCTATTTGATTCTTAAGGTACAAACAGGCTGGATCGGTTGATCTCTCACTGTAGAAAGAAATTAATCCTAATCACGCTCTATCTAACTTGAAGACTGAACAGCTACATCAGTTGATCTGGGGCTGCAGACTGGGTTGCAGCTGGGACGGGATGTGACGGACATCTGAGCTGCAGGATGTGACTCGGTATCTCACACTGGAGGTGTTAACAGGGAGGGGGCTGTAGCTTGCTTAGGATGCCTTGGAAAGGGCATTTGTCCATCTCTGCCCCTCCTGAAGCCAGCAGGAGTTTTAATACTCGGGGAAGGATTTGGACTGCTCTCTGCACGTTGAAGGTTTTCTTTTCTTCAGCTAGGCTAAGGCATCATGCTTTGAATGCTGCAACAGCTTGCTGATGCTGAATGGGATGCCCCTGTGGCCCCAGCTTCTCCAGATGGGATTTCCACTCAGTGTCTTGCACTGGCCTGCTCCTCAACTGAGCACATTAGGCCAATTTAACTTATGAACTTGTCATAAAACTTCCTCCCCTGCCACACACACTTTTTTTTCCCCTAGTTACTTAGCATGAGCATTTTGGCATGCCCATGGTGTGTATTCTAGAAGTGTATTGTTTGCCCAATGCAGGTTCTGTCATGTGCCAGCACTTGCCCACTGTGACCTTCTAGAGGTATCTGCACATAAATAATAGCAAAATGTTATTTAGCATTTAGCAAACATAATCCTGGAGTGATGATTAGATGCTGGATAGCAGCACAGCTGAAACCAGCCATGCCTCCTGCCTTCAGGTCCTGTCTAGCACCAGGCAGACAGCTCTTCCAGAGGCTCTAAAATATGACAAATCCCTGTGGGCTCCCAAGTGACTCCCGCTGCCCAGCTGAGATAAAATCCCAGCAACTGTAGCTGATGGAGGCAGTAATTTCAGCATCAAAAGAGATCACTCCTGTGCTGCCCAGCTTTTGGCTCCCCTCGGTTCACCCACCCCCCCCTTTGGCTCGCTCCTTTCACCGGAGTGTTGCCTTTAGCAGTTCAGCATGAATTCTCGGTAAAGCCGTTCTGGTGTTAGTCACAGTTCTGCGTGGCCCTTCAAACATCTCAGTATCCATCCCCAAAGCCATATTGTGCGTGGGGGCATTTGCAGGACGAGCCTGTGTGCATGTGAGGGGGAGGAAGTGCTGGGAACATGCCTTGAAGGCTTCAAATCTGTTTATCTTCACACTCCTGAGAGGCAATCACTCGCCCATGACAGGGCAGCGCACTGGAGGGAGCTGTGCTTGGCAGCAAGGAGATAAACCGAGGGGGCAGAGGCTGCTTTGGCCAAAGTGGCCTCTCCCTGACCAGCAATTTCTTATGTCTCTGTGAGATGAAATGGGACAAGAGCAGCAGGAAGCCTCCTCCAAGCCTTCTTTCTCATAGTTCCTTGGGATAAATTGTAGATAAGAGGAGAGAGCGTGTTGTTAACAAGCTGAGAAAGCAAAGACAAAGGAAGGGGCTGCAGTCTTTCACAGCAAAAATAAATAACTATCTGTAGCATGGTATATTCAGTAGTATGTCCAACTGCTAGTCAGCCTCTGACTCGCCTCGCTTTTCATTAATTTTATTTCTGGTAATTGTTTCCTGATTGCAAACATATAGAGGAAAAGAGGCAGAAATTATTTGCCTATTTCCTGTTGTAACAGCAGAACGAAGGTAACTTATACAGGGATGAAAGGAGACCGTATTTCATGCCTCTTGCTAAACAAATAGCTGCAAAACAGTGGGTTGTCACGATAAGCAAGAAAGACGCTAACAAAAAGCTGCCTCTCTGGAAGATTCAAGAGATTCCTCTGTAGACTCAAACATAGGAAGTGGTAACCTTGGAGATATTTTCTTTCTGTTCAGTTATTCTTGGTCTGATCCTTATTGTATCGACCCAGTGTATTAACACTTTGATTTATGGAAGATAACGTCAAGAGTACAGTACTGCAGCATTTCCAGATTTTGTTTTGTTTTTTTATTGGGGAAAGGGTTGAGAGAAGACACTGTACTGAGCCAATTAAAAAAATAGATACTTTGCGAATGCAGGTTATGGGGCAGCTCTTCTCCACCTGCTGGCCTTTCCTGCTCCTTGCTGCAATTGCCACATATACATCAACCCTTAATGAAGTTATTCCATGTGTTTCAGTGCACAGATTCCAGCCGCGGCTGCCCATCTGCTGTCACTTTGGCCCCTAGACAGCCGAGCACCGAGGGCTTACATCCCAGGAGAGCTGAGCATCCTTGAGGTCAGAGGAATTAAACAGTGCTCAGCACCTTGTGTGAGACCCAAGGTGGCATGGCAGAAGTATGCAGGCTGCTCTGGCCTGAGAAACATTCATGGCGATTTGGCTCATCGGAGTCAGGGCAGCTGCTGTCCCATGCTATTGCCGTATCTTCAGCTGCATGTTGCAGCCCTTGATGTTTCAGCATTCATTTTACACTACAAAGAGCCACGTTAGGGAGATAAACCAGGAGAAAACAAGCTCTACTGAAAACAAAACAAAAAAATACAAACAAAAAAAAAAAAGGAAGAGTTTTCTGGCAGGTTATGTGTTTGGAGGAGTTCACTGCAGGCAGAGGAGCATCAGCAGTGACATGAGGGCCGGAAGAGAGAGCATGGAGCTGTGGTAAACCCGAACTCCACACCGTAAAAGCTTTATGCTGTGTGTAAGGGGACGAGTGCATCTGGGATGAGGTATGCCCTCGGATGTGTACTCTTTCTTTCTGCAGCTGTAGCTGTGTGGTTTGTTAAAAGTACCAAGAAGACCTGATGGTTTGCATCTAGGAAACAGCAGAGTGACTGACCAAAAATACTTAGGTATTTTTCACACCTTCCAGCAGCAGTGAACGGGTAGGGGAGAGTGAGGAAATGCACTTTGCCAGATCCCTGCGAGGTTACTCCTCTGAACTGCCTGCAGTTACCTTGAGCAGCAGGGGAGGATGTTGGGGTGTCCTTTCTCCTGCTGAAAGTCATGGCAGGGTCCCTCTTCGTTCTGGTGTGATGAGCTTTCAAGGGTGGGTGTAAATGTCTAGAGGCTGCCTCTGGGGCACTGTGAAACAGCCTGGCTGAGATGTACCCACTGATTTGGGCTAGTGGAGCACTACTGAGGAATAGCAGGGCAGGGAGAAGG
>JANZLQ010000002.1:9167820-9178106 GCA_026212715.1 Elanus axillaris
TTTTCTTCCCCCTCCGTCTCTCTCTGTATTTCTTGGTGTAGAAATTGTTAAAAGGGCATTCAGTACGGCCCCCTTTTGTCAGCCAGCTCTGATTATCCTAAAGAAAAGGATCTCACTTTGAGCAGTTGTTTGCCTGGAGACTTGTTGTCACGTCTTCACAATTTAACAGCTGTGGCTATTGATGGTGTGCAGAACAATTTAAGACAATGACAAAAGAGAATCTTGGAGGAAGAATTTAAAAGTTACTAAGCATTTTCCTATAGAAAAATGGTCATTTCCATTGTTGGACAAATTTGTGCTTTGTTTTTCTGTGTTTTCCTCAGGATTTTGTATTTTTCCACATCTTATCTCCAAAATTGTGGACATAATCTTTTGTTTAGTTTTGCATTCTTTTTTTCTGTTTCATCAATAGGCCCAGCTGTTAAATTGGGATTGGTTACTTCCAGTCTTTATAACTGGTAATCACCACCTAAGTGAAGAAGTAATCAACAATGTCAAGTCTCCACATTTTGTTGAGTAAGTGCGGGTTGTATGGTCAACATTAGTTACTAGAGTCAACCGCTCTGTAGCTTTTAAGTAGCAGTATTTTAAGCAGAGTCTGCGTTTTAAAGTTGGTTGTCTCAACAATTGAGTTAGAGGTGGAAAAAAAAAAATCGTTCTAGATGATCTGTGTTGGGATTTAGAAATCCATCTGGCAGCCTTACAAGACCTACATCTATAGTGGAAACATTTTTTGTTTGTATGGATGAAATTGTTACTTTTTTAACAGATGGAGATAAATAGCAGGCATAAGAAGGAGATGGTTGTGAAACCAGCAGAATGTGGAGGGTTTGTCTGTGACTTACTTTATTATTGTAACCTCCCCTTGCGTGTTGTTTTTTCTGTTTGTTAAAGTTTTGCGGGGAGATGGCCTTCCTAATATATTAGAGGAAAATGTAAATAAGCAGTACTAGACAGATTTTCTTTACTGCTTTTACTTTGCTTCATAACTCTCAAACATAATTCTGGTTAGGGTTTGTTGTTTGCTTGGTTTTTTTTTTCCCAATGAAATCAAATTTGATCTGCTTAGATGAGTGTTTTTAACATTTGTTTTTAACAACACGAACACTCGCCAAGGCAAGATAAACTAAGTAGCATCTGGATAACACAGTTATCTCAAGGCCCTGTTCCAACGTGCTTGTTTCTCAATTGCCCATCCCTGTTGGGCTTCTGGTAGGAGGTTTCTGACACATCAGTGCATCTGCAGCTTACGGGAATACGATTTACGTATCGTTCCCCCTAGATGCACATAGGTCTGCTGTGTGCTCATGCAGTTCACTTAGGTTCTTATTAGGACAACCCAAAAATGACAGAATGTGCAATCTTTGTGTTTCATGGGGTAAAGATTTAAGGGTTACCCAGCCTTTCTGTGCTACTGTTACACTAAACAGCTTTTAAAACTCCCATTGTGGTCCAGGTATTGCCTGAGTTTGACTGATGGGAAAACTCCATAAATTTTTCAGTAGTTAAGCTTGAGGCAGTTAACGTTTGCTTCTAGCCTGAACACTTCGTTGTAACAATTGTGATAGTATTCAGTGAGTACCTTCTCGTTTACCAGATGTCAGAGCAGTAGAATGCAACATGAGAAATGAAATACTGAAAATGAACATGTTATAAAAGACATAGATAGGAATGCTGACAACAAGCTTTATATCCAAAGCTCTTATCAGAATTTAATTGTTCATTTGAGGCAAAAGTTGCGATGTACCAAGTTACTACTTCACCATCTCTGGAAGGGTTACTGGGGACTTTAGATAATGGGGAGGGAGAAAGTCAGCAAGGAGTGCAGTTATTTAATCTTCTGTAATTGAGGTTCTTGGGTTTATATCTGCATAAATTGTTTTCCTCCTCTGACTAAAGTAGTAAGAATATGCACTTATTCCAGTAAGTTATTTGAAAATGATCTTATGAAGTTGTTTCTGCACAGAGGCAAAGTTTTGAGGAGAGGAATAGCTTCTGGAATATGAAATAAATGGAAATGCACCAATTGCAAAGTTCTAGCAAAATTGGTAACAGAGAAGAACTTCTGTTATAAAACCAGAAAACAGGTAGAAACCTCATTAAGTAGTTTCCTGCAGTCATGGGAATACAGGCTTGCAAGGCTCACAGAACATGTGATGCAATCTCTCTCAGCTCCTTCTACAAACTTGTCCATTTTGTGCAAGTTCACAGTTCTGTCCAAAATTGGCAGACTTTTCTGAATTGTAGCTTTAGGTGGGATGAATGCAGTATTTTAGAAAGGAGAAAAGAGTTTGTCTCTAGCTAGAAGCTACACTGAGTGGTACGTTTATGGCAAAGCAGCAAAACTTACCTCGTCCCAGTCCTCTAGCCTCAGAACATGCTGAAATTATGATTTTGAATTTAATAATAGCAATGATTTAACTTGTCTTAGAAGCATGTGTAATAGAAATTTGCTCTTTAGCTCTGAGGTGAGGTAGTTCCATTTTGAAACGATTTGCGTATGAGAGACAGTTTTGAAAGAAGTAGTCACCTGATTGACCAGGGGTAAGGGATATGTAAAAGTTATTACAAGCATTGAACATGTCATCTGGTGTTCTTTTAATACGTAGCTAGGGGTCAGTTAAACTAAGTCTTTACAGCTTGTGATGTATATCTTATGTATAGTGATGCATGAATGTTGTAAACTGGGGGGGATTCTGTGAACAGAAGCAACACTGTATCTTCAGATTTGATTTTTAGCATCTTCAGGTAATAATCCTGTTCACATTGATTGCTTACGTTGTTCTCATTTCAGTAGATCAGAATTTCTTGTGCAAAACCTTCATGTCTTAACAGGACCACTGGCAAACTGATAGAATTATAAAAGTAGAAAAACCGTTGGATTTTTAATTGATCAGTGTAATTGTACCACATGTGTACTAGCTCATCTTTGGACACCCTGATAGATACACATACCTCACTTTAAAGATCTTGCATTACACCAAAGATCTTTCTGAATCTTCTAGTCAAGTGGGTTTTGAGTTTTGATTGTTTTCTCTCCTTTGAGTCATTTCAGATTAAAGACAAACCAAGATAAAATAGGACTAGAAAAAATAACTTACTCTTCTATATCTCCTCAACCTTTGCAGCATGAGTTTCTCGTGTGAAGTAGCAATGGTCAGCCTTCTCTTCTCCCACTAAAATCACAAAAGTCATCTAGCAGCCTGTTTACACTGTGGGATTGTCAGTTCTTTTAAGCTGTATTGAGAGATGCTCACTTCCTGTACACCTTAAAATGGAGAGGAAAAATTATCAAATAGAAAAACTTCTATTAATTTGCTGCTATGTTCTAATACTACAAATTTTCTCATCATTTGTGTCCTCTCCCATGTTACCACTCTTTTCTCTTTCTCGTGCCAGGTGCAGGCTGGTTTTGCTGTGTGTAGTTGGGTTTTTTTCCCCTTTTTCTCTTTATAAATTGCCACATGTATGCTATATCATTGTTATGGATTTGCAAAAATGCTTCTGGTGACCTCTTCTTTTCTTATTTCTGTCTGATGACTGGAAGGACGTACTGTTTTCCAGTGGAGCTTATTTCCACAGCTGTGGAGGAGGCGGGTACTTTGAGGTCTGTTTTGACCCCAAATTTAGATGAGGTAAAAACGATTTGACAGAATTGTAATATCTTAAGTGGTCTGGCTATTACTTCTACATCAGATAATAATTATGATTAAGAAAAAGCTGTTTTGATGGCCATTACAATTACAAACCAGCTCTATGTTACACAGTATTGTGTTTTGGTTTACAACTTGTTACAATAGGAAGTTACCAAATAAGACATTACCTGTTCAAATACACTTTAAAATTAATCTTAAGGTCTTTGAACACGCAGAAGAGTTTTAAATAATGTTTTTGCTTACTCCTGCTTGTACAGTCTTCAACATGTATTAATAATTGTTTAGGTAACCTATCAGCAAATTAACTAGTGTAAATTGTTAAATTACTATTTCACTGTCCACATCAAGATGTCTAGTAAATCTCTAATAACTGTAACATGTGCCTCAGGCAGAGCTGTGCATTATGTATATTCTTTGTAATGAGAATTCGTTGACTTTATGAAGCCATTGACAGACATTTATCATTTTGTTCATTAAACTTGTCTGTGACATCCGGCAAATTGATGTTAACTGGAAATATTCTCTGGGAGTTCTGGCATGACTCTGTCATTTTGCCTGAGGAGAGAGAAACTTTGTACGTAGCATGTCCCCAATTACAAGGGTAAAACCTGCTTCCCCCACCCCCTCCCCAAAAGCGTGAGCATATGACCAGCTCTTTTTTCATCTTGCTTTTAATTCTTATTTATGCAAACGGCCCTATGGCCCAAAGTTTGCAAGGAGATTTATCATTGATCTTTGGTAGAGGTTGAAAGTGGATACTGCTTTTATTAGTTCAGCCAGTCTGTGCCAGGAAGGCACCTCAATTTTATCACACGATCAAACTATTGTAGAAATGATCATAACACAAATCCACAGTGCTCTGTGCACAGTGGCTCATGGAAGAGGTATGTGTAAGTTTGTATTCTGATGCATTGGCCTATGCTCTTAAAATTAGCGTTTCATTTATTTAAGAAGTGGAGATAAAATTGGGTGTGGGGATTTTTTTTTAAATTTTGTTTTTGTTTCTCATTAGTAGAATTTTTTTGTTTATTCCAGTTAGCAGTTAGTAAATACTACTTTCTTTTTTTTTTTTTTTTCCTTTTAAGGGTGTGTACTTTATTTCTAGCAATAATTATGTTTTCTAGTGTTTGGAATTCTTGGGTATACTAAAGGTCAGAAGAGGTAAGCATTGCTACAGTGTACAAGAAATTAACTATGGAATTCTTGGTAGCATGGATGGGATTTTTGTGACATTCCTAGTACATTTCATTTGGTACTTGTTTTTAACGGTCATCATCTTTACCCAATGTTGCTTACTGCTGTCTCATAAAATATATGGTAGATGACCAAATGCTTTGCTGACAGCATTTATGATATATGTTGTAAAGCAGTGCTTTGTTTGGTCCTTTAAAATTACTATGTTTGGAATGATGAACAGTATCTCGTTCGTTCTGTTCTTGAGCACCCAGTGTGGAAAAAATACACACCTTTAACACCTGCCTGTGTTTGATTCCTGTGGATAGCTATCTCTAATAATGGTAGAGGTTGTTAATACGATATCTGCCCACCTGCTAGTGTTCCTATTGTGCTACCTGAATCCAACTGTATCAGCAATCTTTCAAACAGGAATAAATGTACTAACAAATTGTGGCATAACTGACTGAAATATTTATTAATGGGTCAAAGATAATGTTCAGATTGTAGGACCTTCCAAAAATTGAATATCCAAAAATCCATTACATAAAATTTGTGTCTTTTGAGAGAAAGAGTAGAGCAGTTGGCTCTTTAAAATATATTGTGTCTCACTACATAATAGTTCACTGGATTAAATGAATTTATTGATTTTTGCTTCTTTACTGACATGCATTTATGAGCAGTTTCTTTGGCACCATGGCCACATGTCAAAGGTCATAACTTTCCTTCACTGTGGAAGAATAAAAGCTTTCAGACGGTGAATCCCTAAAATCCACACAGTGCTTTATACCCTCCCTTTCCCCCAATATAATTACTGGTTTTGCATGACTTTATTTAAGATAAATAAACAATAATAATAAAAAAATGTGCACACTAAAAAAACCCACCCTATATTAGTTATCATAAAATAACCACAGGCAACTATTTCTCTGCAGAAAAGGCGGCATATCTAACCTGCTAATAGGTATCCTTACGAGATACATGGTATATATTAGGCTCTTTTATGGTCAGAGATTTTATTGAAAATGGTAAACTTTAAGAATATAATAAACATTTCTCATGAAGAATTTTATTATATTTCAGTTTAGAAACAGTATTTTTTTACTTTAAGAGCCATGTCAAAGGCATATTACGCTTCATATACCAGAGGCGATACTGGAGGTAGATCCTACTGAGAGAATGAGGCACATTCAAAATCTGTGCCTTGTGTTTGGATGAACGTTTATAATGTTGACATTTTCTTTAATGACTTTCATTAGAAGTAGCCTGTGGGATTTTTGGTGTGTACTAGATATGGAAGTCCACTGATGACATAAAGATGGAGCTATTAAAAAGGAAACTGCAATGGAATATAAAGAAGTTTAATCCATCCGCAAGATTGCAAAAAGAGAACAATAAATCATGCTTTAAACATCAAGTGGCTGACACTAGTTCTGAAATTTTGGAAATGTGGAATAGGATGCAGTTAATGCCATATCCGTTGTGCAGTCTGTGGTGCTCATCCGATTGATAACTTGGTAGAAAAAAACACGTTGGTTTTTTTTAAGCTAGATAGTTATCTGACTAATATGGTTAGCTGTGATGATTTGAACTGTCTTTCTGTGTTATCTGACAAGTGCTAGAGCTGGCTGGAGGTAAGTGGACAAGAGTAGTGGGGATTTGGGACTACCTGGGAAGAGTTTGTCTTTACTTTTTAGCAGCCACTAACTGGTAGGTTAGCTCTGACTATCTCTGGAAACAGCAGTGTGAAGGTAACTTCACTCAGGTGTTATTCTGATTTAAAATCATCAAAATGTTTGTGCTAGGTAAGGTGGAGAAGGTTTGAACTGTTAGTGGGGCCTAACTGTAGTCCTCCTAGCGGGACTATTTCTGAAGGAATAGCAGAGCCTACAGTTGTATCAATGGGAAAAAAGCCCATGATTTTCTGAGAAGATGTAAGAAGACTTTCCGTCATCTACCCCAAGAAAGAGAATTAGCTGCCAAACTATTGTTGCATAGTAGAGATGAAGAATGTTGGTGCTTTTAATTGTGACTCTTGCAAAAAATACCAGCGGTAGACTTTTTTTCTGCTCTATTGTTTTGTGCAAATGATGATCTTATTCTAAGGGGGCTGGTGGCACTCTGCTGTTAAACTTACCAAATATTTATATTGCAGGACTGTAGTTGCAAAGTTTCTGACATGCTAACCTTTTGAATAGAAATTTGTCATGTCGGTATCCATCTCTTTGCTTTTAATTATTTTATTTTTTTTTTAATATAATATGCCTCTGCAGGACTGTTTGTCCTGTTCCCTAGAACAAATGTAAGATGAAGCTACTTTTTCTGTATTTTTGTTTTTCACTAGAATAGCATGGGAATGTCTACTTAGGGAACAGAGACATGGGATTTGTTGGGGAAGTGGTCTTTGTGTCTGGAAGTAGCTTTTGCTGTTGCTATGATTATATTTGCAAATTTGGTTGTCATGTAAGTTCTGAGGAAATATCTCAGACTTTTGGGGTTTTTTGCACATGTTCAGCACAGACTTACTCCGCTTGACTAGATAGAGACACAGAAGATGCTGTTTGTGCTGAGCATGTTGCTTGTGAACACTGAGCTGGACTTTCCCTCTAAACAGTCCTAGGCAGCTGTGGACTTCGCTTTTTTTCCTGTTCTGAATTGATGAGGAGCTGCAGTGTGATCTAACACTGCCTGGAGAAAACAGCAGGCATCGAAAGCTGAATTAAGTGAAAACAACAGTCTGATTACCTGGAGAGGAAGTTTGGGGGGGTGGGTGGTTGAGGTGGAGGTGTGAGTGGTCTCGTGTGTCTTGGAGGTCCACGAGGGTAAGAGAAACGTGTTGGTGGGAAGTGGCTAGTACTAAGGAAAAGGTTGTGGAGCGAGGCCTCGGGTTCGCTCCGTTTGGAGGTTGCTATTGGTACAGGTTGGGAGTGGGAGAGGACTGAGGGGCTGGCAAAGACTGACTTGAGAGCACATGCCCATTGGAGCAGCTGATCTTTCGGGACGTGGAATGCGGACCCAGGGATCCTGGACTTCCCTTGGGAACTTCAGAAAGACAAAGAATAATACCATCCTGGTCAGGGGAGCTTTGGAGGATTTAGATTGTATCACTGCTTCAGCCACAAGTTTCTACAGTATGTGACACAAGTCAGCTCGTCCCTACTTTTCATGGGAAGTCTGTGATTATGTGTTTTTAATGGTCTTGGTGTTTGATGTGAGATTCTGAGGTTTGATCAGTTGGAGCTGTAACAAGCTGGGGGAGCTGTGGTTGGAACACATGGAGTACTGTGAAGGATCAGTGTCTTACTTTGGACACCTCAATTGAGTGACTATTTTGGGCCACCAGCCAACTGTTTGTCCATGCCCAACAGTAAAATTTAAATAATAATAGAACATCATCTCGGGTGTTGTGAGAGTAGATGCATTAACATTTGTGAAGAACTGTAGTGCAGAGCCCTGTAGAAAAGGCCATTGGGAAGTTAATAACTCTTGTCTTCAGGGCAGTGCTTAATAGAGTGTAATAAATAAGGAATGAGGCCACACACTGAACAGAGAAGAGAAAACAAAATATTGAATAGATGCTCATTATATGAGCACCGTTCATTTGGTGCTGTGAATAGTGGGGGAAGTGTGATTGTGCAGTTGGATTGTTTCCTAAAGCATGTATATAAACAGAGCAAATCAGCTACATAAGCAGCTTCATTTCTTCAGCTTCCTAACTGCTGAGCATTTGGGTTTGGAAATTTCATCTCATGTTTGTGTGTACACACACATGTAAGAAGCAGATATACTGAATGCTGTGTTAGTGGGAAAGTTTAGGGGTTAGCTTCATTTATCTAGTGATGTATGTAATGCAGAAAAAAATGAAATAAATATGCTTGAAAGTATTAGTGTTTAATATAGGCAGGGTGTCAGGAAAAAAAGACTTGTAACAGAGGGCTCCGAGACAAGTTAAATAAGTTTATCAGAACTTTTTGATTCAACCAAAACATGGGCTGGTGTCTAAGCATGTATGTAGCAATAGCTTTAACTTCATAATAGTCATCCACAGCTAATTTTTTCTGTTATATAAAGGTTTACTGACCAGTGAAGATACTGTAGAGGTCTGCAGCAACATTTATAAACCTGTTGGCAGCATTGTTTATCAGAGCGTAATCTGACTTGGGAAACCATTTTAGCACAGTACTAACAAAACCCCCATTTAATTTATACTTTTGACTAGAGTTTAAGCTTATGTGTGGACAAGGCTTAGGTGACTGCTCACCTGTACACTCTCTGGTGTTTGTTAGTGCAAGCTTTACTCTCTGTGACCTGACTTGAGAGGAAATTTGGTTTATTCCAAGCGTATGGGAGAAGAGCTTTTTTTGTGGTGTATGGTATTGGGTAGGTGCCAGGAAGGACTGTGGGCTCCAGTGATGCAGAGGAGTTAGCATCTGTGGGTTTCACCTCCTCCTTCATCTGGTCTGTCTTTTTTCTCAAGTAATTACTCCAGCACATAACCTGGAGTACCACCTACTTGTTAGGCTATAGGTCTTGCCTTGAGCCATAGGGCAGCTTTCTGGAAGTACAGCCCAGCAGTCATGACTAGAGAAAAAAGCCCTGATACTCTTTTTTTGTTCCTTTTCCTGACACATTTATGTAAAGAATCTCAAAGGCAGTGAAGTATTCAACACCTTGTGCCTTCAGTGTAAGGTCCGCACCTGGATCCTCTTGGGGATCTGGCCCTTTGGGTGCCGTGACCTTCTTTCTCTGAGGATGTTTTTCACAGCCATGGTAAGAAGCTGGAATTATGAGGAAATGCAAAGCATTATTTGTACTTATATTAATTGTTCCTTTCCTCACTATTTAGTTGCTGCCTTGTTCACCGTTGTCTTGCATTTACCTAAATAATGGTTGCCTAGCCTTTCACGAACTTGTGAAGAGGGAAGATGGTGACCACCTGAAACAATAATATCTGCGGCAGAATAGCCTGAGAACTTTAAATAACCAAAGGGGACTGTTTCCAAGGCAGCTAAGTGACCTTTGGATCCCAGAAGCGGGCTATTCATAGAGGGGAAGCCTTTGTCCTGCTTTGACCAGTGGTCAGTGAACTCTGGCAGGCCCCTCAGCTCACCATCTTGGCCCTAGACTAGCAGCTGGTGATTGATTCATTTAACTGTCCAGATTCACATTCTTCTGTCAAGGACTTGTCAAGGAAGAAAAAGGTTCTATGGAGGGCTATTCATTTTACTAAAAGGAAGGGGATGCATTATATGATTGAGTGGATTACTTTTGGGTCAGAAGAGTTCCTGCATTGCTCTGTTTTAATTCGGCCTTCAATCAAAGAGAGATTTAGTTTATCAGCGCAGTGTGGTGCTCATGAAGAGGGACAGATCGTTTCCATTCCATCAGTGCAATAGGGCTGTTTTGTTTTGTGGGTTTTTTGTCGTCGTGTGGGGGGGGGGGGGGGGGGGGGGGGGG
>JANZLQ010000002.1:9178206-9237418 GCA_026212715.1 Elanus axillaris
CCCCCCCCCCCCCCCCGATTTGTCCACCCCACCATTTTTTTGCCAACAAATCCATAGATTTTTGTGATTAGTTGTTATGACAGAGGGTTAAGAATACTACTTTCTATTAATCTCACTCTTAGTTTTAATGTGTATGATATATGAATATTAATGCTCCTACTAGCTCTCATGCGTGGTGTTAAGAAATCCAGAAGAGGCTAGAGTAAGTAAAAGATTAGTGTGTTACCTCTGTTTTAGATGTGGAGAAAACTGAGAAGAGAATAAATTCTACAGAATTAAATTAATAAATTTCTTTCCTGCAGACTACACGGGCAGCTGTAAAGCTGAGGGTAGAACTTGGTAGTTTCTATCCCGTCCCTGTTTTCACCTGATGGACAAAAGTTTATTGTACAAACCCAGCATTTTCCAAATGTCCAAGAGTAATATCTGTCCATTTTTCTGCTGATTTAGAATCCCTTTTTATTTTAAAGCAAGAGGAAAGTATTTCCATGCTTTATGAAACTTGAATCAGGTTTTCAATTTTGTAATTAACGCATCCAAAAACCAACTCTGAGTTGCACTAGGGAGGTGTGTTTCCTCTTCATTGTGTTGCTAGGCTCGTCTGTCCATCTTTCCTTCAGCTGGGCTTTGTTCCCTTAGCATTGGAATTTTTTGCTGATCCTCTTCATGAAGTACTGAGAAAAGAACGTTGTTGCTTAGCTCCTTCCACTGGAAATAACCGGCATTAAAGAGCGGATCCCGCCAGTTAACCTTCTGCCTCTGTTTGAATGAACATGATGAGCTGCAGCAGATGAAATATGACCTTCAAGTTTCTTTACCCCACTCTCATAAGCTATGTATTGTTTTGATTTGGCTTATTGAACGCATTATGAGGGATTTCTGATTGGCTTCAGGCCAAGGTGTTATACTTCTGCTGATGGAAGTACAAGTGTATAATTTGGAAGAAAATACAGCGAGGCTCGGTCTGTTGTATTCTTTTCTCTCCCTCTTTTTGAGGGAAAAGGGAGAATTTTGTATTTGTTGAGATAAATGAGTGGCTTAACTATCTTAAGAGCACAAGAGAGGAAGGAAGTCTGAGAGAACCTAACCTTGCTTAACTCTCCTCTCTTACACACCTCTACGTGTGTGTCAGAAATCTGGGATAAGTACAACACCTGTTGAATAGGCCTCCTTTTTTCGTGGAGGCTCGGTGGTATTCTTTTCATGTCTGCAGTTGCGCATCCCGGGGATTGGTTCCCTTTCTCAGAGCTTGCTTGTTTCAGGCTGGAGCATGATGTCTGAGATGGGGGTACTGGCTTCTCTGTGCTCCAGATAACACTTCCCTTGGTGCCTTCCTAGTGGCTTTGACTTATGGCCTTGAGTTGGAGATAAGTAATGAGCTTTTGAAAATCATGGAAAAGGAAAATGGGTTGTCATTGTGAATTAAAGAATGTAAGTACTCTAATAACCAGAGGTATGACCTCCTTAGTAGGACATGGCTATTTGCTTGCACTATGACTGGGCAAACTGGAAATCTGACTATTGCCTCCTACCCAAGCAGTCAACAGCCATAGCAAGGTAACTTCCTGTAAGGACAAAATTTTTTGGTTTCTTCTGTTTGCCTTTGATATGAAGGCTTTTATGGTGCATTCAGAACAAATTTGCAGGATATTTTCCAGACACGTGAGGGAGTGAGAGAAATATACGTGGGGAAAAATATAGGGATTTCTATGACATTGTAGGCAATATGATTTTTATCTGGAAGCCACAATTGTGATTTGTTTTATGTGAAAATGGCAAGAGTTGTAAACTCTTCCTCCTCCCCTACCTCTAGAAATTTTCAGATAAACATCTAATTAGAGGATTTAAGGAACCTCAGTAAATAAGCAGTACTGACAATGCCTTTTGTTACTTTTTTTGGTGAAGTTTGCTTCTGTTTTTTCCCCTGCTGCTCTCAAACTTTGAAGACATTCAGAATTTTGCTGTTAGTTACAACCCTCTGTAGAAAGGCTGTTATTGGGTGCTGTTCTCTGGGCTGTGTAATGCAGTAGGAGGGCATTTGGTGGTAGGGAAATGAGCTGCAGGCATTTGGCCCTTGAGAGAGGAGGCATCTCTTCTTTCCTCTCTCCATGGGAATGCTGAAATGCTGACATTTGGACAGGGGTTGAAGGACTTGAATTCCCAGTGCCTCTCCTCTGTGTTTTGCAGTGAAATTTTGTCTTTCATCCTAGGATGCTGATTCTGAACCGCTGTAAGCAAAAAATGGAGAGCACTCATATCTCTCAGGGATAGCACTTCTGACAGTCTGAAGACTTAGAGCAACTCCGTATCAGCTTACGCTCATTCATATGTGGATGGTGTCAGTTTGCCACTGTATGAAATGAAACCTCTTCCTCTGCCTCCCCCCCAGATGTGAGGGAAGGCGCAGTGGTGGGCGGCACGGCAGAGGAATGTGTGGGGCCCCGCTCCTGTACTGGGATGTGCTCTGCGGTGCTTCCTCTGATTGATGAGCTGGGCAGGGTGAGGTGAAGAATGGGTATTGCATTCTACTTAGGGTCTTGTTTTATTTTAGCCAGGAATATCATTTATTTATTTATTTTTAAAGGTACATGACTGCTAAATAGAGGTCTTACTCTTCTGCTGGCATCCGCAGTGAAATTCATTGATCAGAATGGGGCAGCTGTAGTGGTTATTACATTTTTGCTGCTCTTTGTTCTTTGAGGAACCTTGGAATCATAGCAGTAAATCTTGAATTTTCTATTTCTGTTTTTCTCTGTGGTTTTGTTTTTTGTTTTTTGGGGTTTTTTGTTTTTATGCCAAATTAGGATAGTTGTGAAGGATACGTCTTTTGTTGCACAATCCTGCTTGTGTTCTGATCCTTCTCTTCGTGTCATAAAGTGCAAAATTGTGCTGGATATTCCCCATGCAACGTTGGGCTATTAAGCAGAACTAATTCTTCACAGAATGGCAACAACTCCAAAGAAAGGCATCTGTAGGATTAAGCACAGATACTAGAAGGCAATCACTTGGCAAACTGCTGAAGGAAAGCAGCCCTTGCAAGGGCGAAAGTGGTGTGTTCTTTTTCCTGAATGCATGCAGCCACACAAGTAGAACAGCTTTGAAGCTGGTTAATGTGGCTTACTGTGTGCCTTTTCTCTACTATTTCCTACATTTCTCATCTGCAGAAGAGCAGAGGGGAATTTGTTGATAAGTACATTAGCATTTATTGTGCACTTCTGTGGCCACACACTGCTGCCTGGATGATAGATAGACTGAGAAGGGAAAACCCCAGCCAAGATGCCTTCAAAAGTGAAAAGATCAAATCTCTCATGCTTGTTTACATGATTCAGTAGAGTATGTCAGTTACGCCATCAACAAACTGTTGAATATGTAGAATCACATATTTCTGTTTCCTTTAAAACAGTGCTAGTGATAACTCCTGAGGTGATGTGTATGCCTGGTTTCATTGGGAGGGGTGGCAGTGGTACATTTTTTGCCACTTACTAAACGATCGAAGTGTAGTAAGGCAATATACATGGTTATGTTAATAGCTTACATATAGCTGCAAGAGGTGGAAAGTGCCGTTGTTGCAGTATAATTAGCTGCTTTGACCAAGGTAAAATGGAAAGACTTGGGTGTATTACCCTCTATGTTTTTCCTTCACAGATTGGGAATTTTGATGCATCCACTCACATTGCAGTTTTCCTGGGTCGTCATCTCGGTGTGGCTCTAAGAGCGCCTGATGGGCTGGAGAACAAACAGTAAAATAAGGGGCTCGTAGGTTGGTAGTATGTCAGTTAGGATCCTCCTGTTATGTTCTCTAGCACATTGGTGCTGCCTAGGATCCCATTTATTGTCACAGCTATGTTAATATGTCAGGAATAGCAATCTGTGCGTCTGTTCCAGTGGCCTGAAGAAGCGAGGAGGGAACAGTACAGTCTAATAGTTACCTTGTCAAAATGTACTTTTCTGTTCCTGCATGCATGTTTCTGCATTTAAGAGAACTTAAGAAAAGGCTAATCTCAGTTCTTACTGGGAGGAGGGAGATTTTTCCTTATCTTGTCAAGTTTCTTCTTTTCCATCAGTTGTCTTCAGCATGCCTCCATTTGAGTCCACCTCTTCTCTTGGCTTTCTGCACTGGGATAGATCAGAAACTTGCTCACAATAGTTTCCATACTGTATGGGGAGATGGCAATATGCATTCCTACTTTCTGAGGATATTGTAAGAAAGAAGGAATAAGAGGATACTGTAGGAAAGAAAGAATAAATCAGTACGTTTCCCTAAAAAACCCAGTGCAGAATAGTCTATTTGACTTTCAAGTTTCAGGAGGAGAAAATACTACATACAAAACTTCAAACTGGTCTTAACTTTGAGAAGCTGGTGGTGAAAACTGTGTGTGTGTGTGTGTGTGTATGTATGTGTGTGGCCAGAAACGCTTCCACAGAATCTAGTCCCAAACCAAACAGTGGAGAGCTTAGTGATCTTCAGTGGACATATTCAGGCTTGGTTATTCCTGTACAGAGATTTTTAAAGTGATCACTTCTCCGCCACTGAATTAGGAGCTTTAAAGAAAGGAGCAGGGGGGACCTGAAAGTGTTAGAGGAAACAAATGAGATTGCAGCTGACGTCTCCAAGGGAACTTTTGTTCAAGGGTGCTCAGGCTGTTGACCTCTTTGCTTCTCCATTTCATTGCCTTTATATTATAGCATACTTCAGTACCAGAGAAGTAGTGGCTAGTTTGTGACTGGGCAAATGCTACCTTTTTTTTTGGTTGGGGAGGCAATCATGAACATTGCTGTGTAAAGATTTTAATGCACAAAGAAACAGTTTTGCATTGTATTTTAAAAGTGCAGTTTTTTATATATGAAGCTATTTATTTATTTATTTCCTTTTCTCCCTTCTTATTAGAGATTGGAGAGTAATTCCTAGTGATCTGCATGTTAGTTTGGAAATAATCTAAAAATTATACTTCTTGGGTATCTGTCAGCAGGTTGGCAAAAATATGAGAGAGGAAAGGAAAAAATAAAACATACCATTGTTTCATCCTTTTCCCAGTCCTTTCTCTATCGCACTTCCCTCTCTTTGTTTAGTTTTAGTGGTGGAACTAAGTATATGATAGGCTAGAAGTAAATGTTTTTGCAATAAGGTGACGGTAAGTTTCAGCAGAGCAGACTGTTTCCCAGATGAATTGGCGGTTTGTTGGAGGCAAAATCGCAGTAAGCTCTGTAAAGGAGCTCACCCTTTAGCTTAGCAGTCAGAGCCCTGAAGAAGATTTGTGCAGAGCAGAGGTGATGAATTGAGAATAACAGAAAGGGCAGATGGCCCAAAGCCTCACTCATTACCTCATCTGGGGTCTCCTTGGTTGGTATTTATCAGTGAAAGCTTTCTGTAATTCCCCCTATGTGCAGAACAGTTTCTGGTCCCTCAAAACTCAAAATGTGATTTTTGAGAGGGTCTCGCGGACTAATGCCTCAAAGATTTCCTCCTTGCCTACAACCTACTAATACTGTTCTGTGAACTGAAATGTGAGGGGCACATGGTGTGAAGGATCAGTTTTGTCTATAGGGTATGTCAAATTTCATGGCCAAACCTGGCTCATAGTGTGTGCTTATATGTCTTTCACACCATAGAAATGGGGCTTCTTACTAGCTTTTTGCAATAGTTGGAATTAAAAAAAAATTTTTAATTGTTTAGGTTTGTCCTTTCTGTTGAGGTATTGGCATATTTTGCACTCGTATAAAAAAAACTTTGTAGACATTAGTAAACCAAACCAGAACAACTCCCTCCCCTTGCAGTCTTCCTTCTTCCCTTCTTCTGATACCAACAAAGCAACATATGCTGGACATCACAACACACATCATCCAAAGAATTGAGGAGGCACAGTATTTTCTCAGTAAAGGGTCTCTTATCTCCCTAAGGTATGGCCCTGATTCAAAGCCTATTTAAATCAAGGATAAGACTCCTACTGGTCAAGAGGTTGGAAAAAATGAAGAAATATGTCAGCAGTCTTAAACGTCTGGCTCTCAAACTCTGCATTTGTCAACGTAAAGTGCATAGATGCCAATAAGCTATGCAAGTAGCTCCCAAAATGTCATCCCATTTTGATAAAATCTATCCTTTGGCTTAGGAAAAATGGTAGGAAGGGAAGAGGAACCCAAGTTGTAGTGCTAAGTGAGTGGCTCCTAAAAATGCAGCTGTGTAACTTCCCACTCTGCAGGGTTTTCCAAAGCATCAGAATAGTAACGATCACTGTAGAATATGATTGCATTCTGCACAAGCTGTAGTTCCAATCTACCTTCTTTAAAATATCAAAATGCCTGCTAGGAGATTCTAAATGGCAAATGGTTAAGAAAAATCTTTGGGATAGACATATTAATCGGTGTCCCATATCAATTATTGATAGTGTCAAATCAGTGCAGCTGTTTCAGTCTCATTTAACCTCCCTATTATTTAACTGTAATGCTCTAAGGTAATAGCCTGAGACTGGACTCTTTTTTCAATACAGTTCTGAACTATTGTCTTCAAAACTGCTGCTATGGTGTTCATACTATCACAGTCTAAGAATTTCTTCATATTGGTAAAGGCTTAGAGGAACATTTCTGTATCTTTTTGTTTTAATTTTAGGAAGAGAAGATTGGTGTAATGCGTTTCTCCTGGAAATATGTTTAACTTTAAGAAATATCTGTGAAAATACACAGTGTAATCTGTTTCACAAATAGCATGGTGACAGGCTAAATGCTATCCTGCTTGCTTATATTTCCAGTATACACAGCAGGCTGTAGGGTGTTTGTTCTGTGTGTTCCTGAACAATATAGGGAGAGTTTATTAAAAAAGGGAGCATTATTTGCATTTCTGTGACTACTTTTCATTTCAGTGTAGACTAAAGGAAACATGACTTGTTACGGTACCCAGATTGACATTTTTGTCTTGAACTAGAAATTTTCATGGCAAAAGTTTTGATGAATTTAAACCTTTTGGTTATTTGCTAAAGGGAAGGTTTTTCTTCCTCAGATTTAATTTCAGTAAGTCAAGATACAAATATTTCTTTTAAGGAAGTTTCACAGCCACTTGTAGTGTATATAAGAGTCATTTTTCTAAACTATTCTTGAGGAAAGCCTCCTGATTCTTCTGAGGTATTAGCAATACAGATTTAGGGCTAAATGTGCAGTTGGCATTTTCTGTAGAATTTTCATCCTGCCAGCAGAGTAGCTCTTCAGTAGATACACAAGCTTTTTGTCTTGCGAAAAGGCTCTCTGCTAGCTGTTGACCCAGATGTTCAGATGTTTCTGGAGAAAGGTATTAACAAAGAATCTGAAAAGTACTGAAATATTTTTGTATGTAGAAACACTAACTTGGTGCCAACCAAGCCTTGCTTTGTAGCAATGTTTGTAGTAAAAACTGTATAACTGGCTATAATGGCTTTTAAACTGACAGGATGCTATGGTTTGAGGAGTCCTTTTATTTATGTAACACTACAGTTCATTTAATTCCATCTCTCCTGCTTTTTTTTTTCTTTCTTCCTTAAAATATTTGTTTTCTGTTATGTAATATCTGAATCAGGTCCTTGTTTTTTCTTTTATATGGTGCAACCTCTAGTTTTTCCAGGAAAATGATTTTATTTTTCACATTGGCAAATTAAATGCCATACTCACTAATGGCAAACTAGCATGTTGCTGTCATGTAATCTTATGTCAGTATCCTGTCTTCTTTTTAAGAGCGAGTTCTTAGTAACCAGCTTGATAGAACAAAGGAGACACAGAAATTAAAGCTAAAATATGAAGCTGGAAAACAAAACAGAAAGGTAAAATGAATGCCCTTTAACAGGGATGACCACATTTCCAGACAGTTTAAGCGAACACTGATTTTTAAAGTCATGACTAACGGTTTAGTGTCAGTACTTTATTAAAATCCAGGGATTAATAGCAGCAATCTTCTTGCTGCACATTAAAAGGGTTTAGTTCAATTTTGGATTACAGGGTACAAGGCGCTATTCTAGCAAAGCTATTCCCAAGGTATCAGTGAGGTGAAGTAGGATGGCTTCGAGATTGTGGTTTCTGTAACAGTCTCAGTTATACTGTGTGTGTATATATATATACACACACACACCTGTATGGATTTTAAAATTGTGATTAACTCTTTCAATAATCCTTTATAATGTGTGTTGTCTTGGGAAGTGAAATTGTCTGGAAAAGCTTGTTTGCAATGTTAAGAAAGACAGTTGGCGTTATAGGTCCATACTCCCTTTCTGGGACAAAAGGCGTGGTTGGGATCAGGTTAGTTCAAGGACATTAAAATCTGTGCATACTGGTGTTAGAGATTCAACCTGTAATCAAGACTTCCTTGCATATTAGATAAGGGTAATATGGAATATTCTGCTCTTCTCTCCTGCAATTATGCAGAGGTGTGCAGCAGGTGCAGTGTGTATGAGTGGTTGGAACAGGACTGGCCATTATTCTCCTCCCTTTCGTACTACAGGTGTTTCTAAGCATGCACCTGAGAAGAACAACCATCTTGAGGGCCCTGATTTATGAATTAATGAATTTGAGGAGAGACATAGGATGAGCATACGGACACTACAGTCCCCTCCCTGTTTTTTAGATTTTGGGGGGAAGGAGAGGAGGCTTGGTTGGTTCTTTTATTGATATCAGTTGCTTTTTGGTAGGCTTTCTTAGGTCATTAATATGTCAATGTGTGCTAGCATTTACTGCCAGGGATTAATACAGAGGGAAAAACAATACAGTTTTAAAAATCTAGTGTAAAATATTAAGCACCTGATATAGTGTTATCTGGAATTTTCATTGAGTTCCTAACATCTTGGCAGTGATGTCAGCATCCTGTATGATTTATTTGATGATTTTGTGTATTTATTTATTTAGTGATGCTTCTGATTTGGGGGGGGGGGGAGACTCATTTTGTTCCAACTGAGTTTAATTATCAGGCTTTCGGCACTGTATACATCTTTGGTTATTAATTAAAAATAAGTATATTAAACTAAAGCTTTATGCGATAGTAGTACAAAACTATGCAATTTCAGAATACTTCTTTAAAATAAAAGGAAATAGAAAAATGTATTTTAGTTAAGCTTATTTTTCCAGCCACTGGCAGAAATTAAAAATAACAGCTGGCATTAGGGAAAAAGACATACTTCCAATTTATCAGAAGAGTTAAATCTCCAGTAATTTACAAGAATGCCATTATCAGTATGTTGTTTGAATTACAGTCTTTTCCTCTTTACTCTTTTGTAACAGTCAGAATGAACTGACCCTTTTCCTTTGTGCCTAAAAGGCCTGAATGTGTTCTGTATGATAGCACTTCTTACAGACAGAACTCAGTTCTGTCCCCAAGTCAGTTGTTTACCTTAAATAATAGCCATTGAGAGGAGGAAAATGTCGGTGCAGAAAATGAGTGAGACTGAAGTAAGATAAAGTCTTTGCAGATTCTTGCATTTATGATCTAAACTGCAGGAGGTCCATAGTTCAGAAGCATATTGTTCTTATGCCTGGAGTGGTCAAGGAGACTGGAGGACTAATGTTTTGGGCCCAAGCTAACATATACGGTTGCATTTCAAAGAAAAGCAAAATAAGATAAAATCGAGTCTGATCATTGGAGTTAGAGAAGGACCAATTAAAGGAGAATACTTTGCAAGAAGCAAAATCCAACAAGTAGTCTCCTCCTCTGTTGTTGTGTGTGGGGTTTAGTTTTTTTAATACTTAGGTTTTCTTTCAATTATGCTGCATGCTATCCAGCTCAATAAAGAGGATGTCAGATGGTTTGTTCCCCAGATGTTTAGCTCATAATTCTATGAAGACACGTTCTTTAGTATGGTGCTGCTGTCTTCACCTGATCATGGTGTATCAGTAAAATACAATTTCCTGCTGCTGAAGCTGTAGCAATGCCTCCACTGAGACAACAGCAGGTTGTTGTCTGGTTGCTTTCCAGAATGACTTACAATTTTGAATCTACTTAGGCTTACTTGCAAAGTGCGTACTTATTCTGTGTAAGAGGTCCAATTAACTATAGTAATCCAAACAGGGACTTCAACTTTATCTCATCTTTCTCCTTTTCTAATTTTTTAAATTTTGTTTTCTTTAAACACAGGAAACTTATTCATTGGGTGAAGTAAGGCTGACACTTTGCAAATTGTCTTTTACAGGCTTGGTCCTACTTGCTTCCCCACTGACCCATAACACTGCAGGTTCTGAGTTTCTGCAAAGCAGACAGGGCCAGTGATGTGGAGTTACCTGAATTGTCCATAGTGTTTTGCTGAAAACAGACATAATTTGTACCAAAAAAAGTTAACAGGAATGTATAAGGAAAAGCTGAGCATTATAATCCCTTTCATCAACTGTAGTGCCTATATTCAGTATGGTGGTTCTGATGAATAATACATGCATTAATGAAGAGAAACTTGAAAAGGATACTTTAAAAAAAAAAAAGGGAAGAGAACCTGAGGGAAGGAAAAATCCAGGTTCCTTGTTAATGGATTAAGATTGTTGTAAACTGAGATACGGCCTCAGACATGCAGAAGGCAGCATTTGCTTGTAATTGAGCAAATGCAGGGAAAAAAATGCAGTCCGTGTGCCAAGCAATGCAAAATTTAAGTAGAAAAAAAAGAGACAATGAACAGATTCTGACAGGAGACTACAAGAAAATTATACTGTCCATGGTTTTGGTCTTGGTCTAGCAGCCTAACAGTTAACGAAATTTGTTTGAGTGCATCATGACACAGTGAATTGTAAGGACAGGTTAGATCAAGAACCTTAAGGCAGTTCCTGCTAGAATTTAGAGTTCTCTGCTGTTCATGCTTTAGATGAGCATATCGACTATGTCATATTCATGTTTATTGGTAACTGAAGATGTTCAGAATCAGTTCGGAGATTCTCGGTACTTTGGCGACTTGACTGGGAGAGTGTTATATTGGTTTTAAATAATAATGCGAAGGAGATGTTTGTATCATATGTAGACTGTAAGCTATAATTTAAATCACACTTGTAGCCACATTTCTTCATGAACTAGGAGTAGTGTGTTTCCAACTCCTTGAGCAAAATACACGTCCTCTTAGATGACATTTACAGACTATGTGCGTCTGCATGAATTGATGTAGAAGCTGCTTCCTTAGTACCTTACTAAAAATATGGCATTGAAAATACCTCGAGCTGTCATCTATCTGCATCCTAGAAATCCTATTTTATGAGACTACAGCTATCTGGAGAGATTTTCCTTGTGTGTTTAGGGTTCCATACTTCAGTATGACACTATGATCATTGTATGTTGTATGACAAAGTTGGCTTTAGGATTATTTTTTTTTGTTAAAACTATTAATTTTAAATTGAAACACAACAGATTATAACCTGCGTCATAATAAAATTTTTAAAAAGCCGTAATATTTTACTTCGAAAGGTTTGGATTTCCGCATGCACGTTGTGTTTGTTCTTTTTGCACAGACTTTTTTCAAAAAAAAAAAAGCAGCACTCATTTGTAGCCTGCAGCCTATACTGATTAAAGAAATTCAGGAGTTTTTTTGGATTGAAAGGTTTAGGTTTATGTTGCTTTAAAACTTATCTCCAATTCAACTGGTTTTCAAATTCTGAATATATAATTTTAAGTAGGTAGGTTGATGTTTTGTTTTTAAAAATCTGTAGGGCTATCTTCCACTTTCCAATGCAGTTGAACAGCTGTTGAGGCACCAGAGGCTACCTTTCGTACCTGTGGATCATCTTACCACTTTTTTCTCGGAAATAGGTGTATTGACTGACGTGGCTTGAAAAGAATGGAGATGTGTAAAGATATTGGTGAAGCTACTCAAATGCATCAGCTGTTGAATAGTAAGTGTACAATAGTAAGTGTACAAATCGTTGTCCAGCAATAGTGGTTCCAGGCGAGGTTGAGCTGAGGCACACCTCAGCTGTCTATCATGCTTTAGGGGATCATTCGCTGACTGACACTCATGTTCTGCCAAGAGGTGCTTCTGGCACTGACTCTTTCTTATATATCCTTTTGGTTTTGTACTAGCTTCATTATCTTATACCCACGGATTTTAGGGCCTGTCAATGTAAAATGTACTACACTGATAAAGCTCTGAAGAGCAAAGAAGAATGAAGGAGAAGGGAGAGAGGGGAAGGAGAGCAGGTGGATGGCTGGAATACTGAAGAGCCTCTTCATGCACATCTACTCCGAATTGTGTGTTTGCCTGGGGGAAAAAAAACAAACCGCAAAAAACCCCACTAATAGATCCTGGATGTTTCTGAAGGACAAAATTAATTTCTTTGTGAAAGGATCTTTACTGTAGCGTTTGGTGTGAGGAAAGTGTTGGGAGTAGTGTCACTGCCCTTGGGCGGACAGGCAAAAGCCCAGGCACCCCTTTTGCTAGCAGTTGTATCGCCTCCCGTGCTTGCCTGCTCCTTGCGAACACATTTCCTTTAGCAACCTCACCTGAACTTCCCCTGCTAGAGCTAAAGCCTCTTCCTGCTTTTTCTGTTCTGTTCTTGCTGATAAATGAGACTCATCACTCCCTGTCCTCGCTAATATCTGTAAGAATGTCAATTTTTTCTTCAGTGTCCTTTCCCAGGGCTAATCAGGTCCCAGCTCTTTTAATCTTTCCTTACAGGTCAGGTTCTGTTTTCTCCTGAAATCTCTAATATTTTATTTTTATAAATATATAAAATATTTAAATTTAAAAAATAATAATTCTAGGTCAGGCAACACTTGATTAAAGTTTTAAGGGTGAATGTAAGAAGTCACTGTGCTTGTGAACACCCTTTCACAGTAATCCCTTTTCACTTACAGTTACGACAAACTTCACCCATATTGCTTCATTTGTGTGACATTCATCTCTGAACTGTATGTACTAAGTAGAACTTGAGCTCCAAAATACATTATTTAATTTTTACTTAGCAACTCCTGGAAACTCACAAAGATCCACACATTAGATCACTTGACGACAGCTCCAGCTCTGTGTACTCCAACTGCTTCATGAGAAATGGGGAGAATAGCTATGTGTCTGTAGCCTTGCTGCATGTCTGGAGCTGTCAGTAGTCATGTCAAAGTAATTCCCAGTTCAGATCCAGACCAGAGTGTGCCATCTGAGTAGCAAATAATTTGGAAATGTGTCCATATAGCTGAAAAGCATGGCAGTATTCCTTTCATAACCTGTTTTAAGCCTTGCTCCTGCAAAGCCTGAGAAACCGCACTAAACTCCAGGAAAATATGTGCAAGTTGGCTTCGGTACTAGAATGTAATACACATGTACATTTGTTGCATTTTTAAACACTGTTTTGGAGAGAGCGAGCATCATGAAAACTAGATCAAGAAGAGAAAATGCAGTATTAAATATGTCATGTGCTGTCCTGAAATCCGTTGCTTTGGAAAGAGCCATAGCTTTTCTTTAACGTGCAAGTTTATTTTCCTTAAGTGAAACCTCTTCACCTGAGAATTAAAAAAAAAAAAGGAAAAGATTCTTGTTTCATTTGAAGGGTTAGGGCTATTGTGTAATTCTCAATAGCATTAACACACAAGTTCTACAAATGGCATTATGCACTTTTGTTCTTTCCACCTGAGCAGTTCATCTTATCTGAGTGGCCATTATCTCTTGAGAAACACTTAAGCAGTCGGTATCATGTGCTGAGGAATTTCTCAATATTTGCTGCATTCTGGTTAGATGAAATCCAATTCTGTGCTACTGTTTCAGTTCAGGGAATAATTTCAGTTCAGGGGCTTTATCTTCTATTCTTTCATTTTATTACACACAGTCCAGCCTTGGGCTAGCGTCAGCTCTGATGAAACCAGCAAGCTTTTACACTAATAAACATATAGGTTGCTGGAATTTCTTTTGCCTCTTAAGAAAGCTCATTCAGAATATCACTTAATGACACAAGATGTATGAGTAGAAAGTGCAGCGTGTAAGGGAACAAGTCACCTGGACTTGTGTTTGAATGAGCTTCAGGACTTCATTTGAGGAGTGAATGAAGTGGGTCTGTGTTGTGTTTCTTTTCTGTTTGTTTTTCAATTTTTTAATTAAATTGAGCAAAGGACTGCTGCTGTATTAAAAAAAAAAAGGGTTGAGGGATGAGCTGCTTAAGTTTTACTTTTTCGTAGCTTAATGGTTAAATCTATGTAAACCTGTTTAAGTGCACAAAATTTTTTTGCAGGCATGCAGGATAGTATTCATGTGTGGTGCAGGAGACATCAGCAGTGTTTCTCTAATATTTAATCAGTGTGTGACAGCAAGTAATCATTTGGGTTTTGAGCCTGTGGATATTTGCCTCCATGGTAAATGGAGGAACTCATACCAGAACTGAACTCTGATTTCTCTCTGCATGGATAACTTCATTGGACGGAACCGTCTCTTCTGTGCCATCAAAGATATTCATACTCAAAAGTAACTATAAAAACACATGTTCCCATCACAAAAATTGCACGAATTTATAGAAGTGAGTACAGTTCCTAGCTATTGTTTTCTTCTTCTGTAAGCAGCATTTGGTATCTTGCAAGTTAAAAAGGATGGGAGCATCAGCTTCTTAGAGTAACATTAATTGTTTTCTTTTGGCTATAAATCTGGGAACAAAATGATTAAATAGACTGGAGAAGAGGGGGAAAACTCAAATAAAAAGGCACTTACGTTTATTGCATTTTGCAGGGTTGTGTTCGGGAACAACGTATGTCTCTTGAGACTTTGTTTCTTATCCATTTTATAGAGCTCTGGCCTCTTAACAGCACTGCTTTAATGACTTGTTCTTGGGGTTCTGAGTTGGTATCAGTGCTTGCCATGAAAACAAGCCTGTTACAAAGAGGTCAGGTTTCACGAGACGGCAATAGACTTGTAAAAACAGATTTTACTGGAACAAATAAAGTCAGAATTAAGAAGAAACCAGAGATTTGTGTAAAGAAACAAGATACAGCAGGAGCAAGTATTGAGCTAAACTGATAAACAATATAAATTTCAGAGAGATAAATGGGGACTTTTTGTTTTTAAAAACACATTTAGTGACATTAATGAGTTCTTCTGAAGATTTTGTGCAGTTCTCTGTAGTTCTGACTTTTGCTATCTTTAAAGATTAATTTTCTGAGGAAATACATTGTTCCTACTCAGGTGGAAATATGTTCTTTAAATAGCAGCTTCAATTAACAGCTTGCATTGGATTTTCTAAATAGCATAGCTGAATCTGTTCTTGATTCATATCACAGTGACATTTTGTGTTCTGTGAAATACTAATTTTCCTCAGTTTCTTTTGTAGCTCTTGAGAATCTCACTTCTGTCTTTCATCTTAAGCTGTAATGTACCAGATGCATGGAAAGAACTAATTTTTTTTATATACATAAATGAAAATCAAATATTGTGTTTCTGGTGTCTCACTCTGTCCCTTTAAATAATTGTACCAATATAAGAAATTTCGGGGCATGATTTTATGGTTCCTATGGAGATTAAACTTTCAAAGTTGTGTAAAAGCTTTGGTTCGAGAAGACTTCATAATTACCTTTCTGCCTTGTTAAAATGGTCTGTCCTTATGCCACTGGCTGTATGGTACAGCTGTGCTACATGGTGCCTCTGAAACTCATGTTATGTTGGTTTGCGGTGTTCTTGATATCTATGCCTTTATTACATTCCTAGAGATTTTATTTTGAAAGCTAAGCAGTCTTGTCTAGTTGGCTACATCATACTTTCAGTAAATAAATGAAGAATGCAAAGCACAACATTTTCTGTTAGGAAATCTGTTAAGAACAGCACTAGGGAAATATTCTGACCCCAGGTGAACACATGCTGTCTGTGTAGGGAGGAATTAGAATGGGGAAGGAGGGAAGGGAGGAAGCAAGACAAACGTGGATGGTTCCCCCCCTTCTGTGGTGGAGAACTGCAGGAGAGTCGGACTGCATCAAATTCAGCAGGAGCAAATCCAGAAGGTTACGGGAACAACCTGGTGTATGTGCAGGTTATTTGACTTGCACTGAGTCTTTCTGTTCTGTGAAGCTGGACTTCTGTAGGTAGGGAAAGAACTATTAAGTCTCTTTTTTTTTTTTTTTTTTTTCCTTCTGATGATTCCTTAGCAATCAAAAGAAAATCTGTTTGAGAACTGTTTTCTTGTCTCCCCCCAACAGGCTTTAAATGCAAGATTTCTGTTGTAACATCTTTATGCAAGTTGTGGGGTTTTGTTTTGTTTGTTTGTTCTTGAACCTGGTACTGCTCAAAAGGGAAAGAAAGAACAAAAAGTGGAACACAGGGGAACTGGGTTAAATTCTGCTGGCCAGAGAGACTGGTTCTGCCTGCGGTGAAGATGAGTAGGGACCAGACCACAGAGTATGCTGGGGCTGTTGGGACCCGGCTGCCAAAAGCATGGGACTGGCCGTAAAAATGGATACCAGGAGCATCTCTGCTTGTGTCCTGGGAATCTGAATCACATTTGAGGTCCCAGACATAGTTTCCAAGTGCCACGGTGTTTGCACCATGTGACTGAACTACTTTCAGGTGATAGTGCTGTGCAAGGCAGTTTGGTTGTTTTGTTAATCAGCCTTTGGTAGGTCTGTTCGAAAAGCTGCAACACTTTCACTCTGCTGGTGTGATTAGGAACGCTCATTCCTGCGGTGCTGATGCAACCACAGGAATGTAGTGCAAAAAAATGATTTATTCTGACCTGGGAAGTGAAATAGGTATGCTAGTAATAGGAATCTTTAAGTTATGTAGTTAGGCCTATGTTAGGAGTTAATTTATACATGGATGGGAAAGCAGCCAGGTAATGTCACATTTCCTTCACACTCCAATATTAATCTATTGATGTTATGCAGTAGTATTGAAATGAGGGAGGCGAGAAGTGTTCGTTAGAGCTGTGCATCAGTACTGTATGTGTCCTCTGTGCAGAAGGAAATTATTGAGAACATGTTAGAGTAAATAGGATGAAAAACCATTTCAATCAATGAACTAGTAAAACAGAAGAATTTTTTCAACACAAAACTTGAATGTTAAGAGATGGGTAACTTACCAATACTGGTTTATTTATTGAAAATATGTTTCTGTATAATTTATACAAGAGTAGAATTTTATTTGAAATCTGTTTTTTTTTTCTTTTTAAAAACAAATTAGTGCCATTGAGTTTATGCAGAGATTGTTCCCTCTGTGGTTACAGGGGGTCAACATGTGTGTGGAATTATTTGTGTTGTGAATTATCTAAAAGGAGCTGCCTCTGAAGAGTTGTTATTTCTGTTAATTGTGTTGTAAGTAGCAATAAATAAGCAATTAATTAGATGTTTTTGTATTCCTTTCCCTTTGGGTTTTATTTTCTGAGCAAAGAAATCCAACTATTGATCAATTTCGTAGGTGTCTGTTAGCTGGAAGGTATTTATTGATCTGACACTTCAGTTGGCTCAATTTTGTGAACTCCTTAAGTTGTAAATGCTCAAAATTGTATTGATGCTCTGTGCATCAGGCATCCACTTGGTGACTGCTTGGACTGTGAGGATGAAAGTGTTCTTACACGATTAAACTTGTTTTGAGATCTTTTGGTTTTGATTTCTTTTTCTTATCAAACCTGAACTTGTACAACTCTGGAGATGCTTTAACTAAAATGAGTATTATTAAAGGACTAAAATATGACTGTCAGGAACCAAATGTTGTTTTGGAAATTTTTTTTTTGCAGTCAGATTTTTTTTTTTTCAAGTGTAGTGGAGCCAGTCCCAAACTAGCTGAATTGACATGAACTTTGCTACTTTAATAACTGATATGCTTTCCAGCTGCATGCCAGTCAATTTGTATGCTTAATTCTATTTGAAAGTGTCATTTTCATTTTCAATGAAACATTTTTTACTGAATTTAGTTAAAGCAAAGTTTTTTTAAGTAAACCTTCAAGCAAGGAAACCATGCTATTGAGCAAAGTTGGCAAGGTAATTAGACCTATCTTTCTTTGCATGTAGAAAAGAGAACTTTTTGAAGTATTACTGGCTGTTTCTGCAAGTTGATCTATGATCTGGAGTTTGGTTTAGCCAAGAATTTTTCCTTGCTTTAGTCCTTTAAATTTGATGTTATCTTATTTTTAGCCATTTCTGCATTTGAAGTCCAGCCACTTTCAGCTGAGGTACAGGAAGGTGGAGTAGCTCGATTTGCCTGTAAAATAACAGCAAACCCTCCTGCCACTGTGACATGGGAAGTGAATCGAACAACTTTACCTTTAGTCATGGACAGGTATGTAGAGTTGCACGTTTTAGAATGTCATTTATTTTCTGTGATAATTTTGAGCCTGCTACAAGAAGAAAATCTGATTACTTGCAATGCCATTACATAAAAAAGGTTCCATGTGTGTAGTATGTCAACTATTAAAATAGCTAGTAATAGTTATGTTGTTAATTAAATTTAAATAGTTGTTATGAGTGCAGCCCAGAATGACCCGCTATTGTCTACACAGTAGTCATTGACCTATGAATTGTTGGTGAATTTTGTATGCAAGTCATCCTCAGGAATGGGAATTGCTGTGGGATACAGGATAGGTGGACTTTGGCTGTGGGGGTGGTTTGAACTAGCAGGATTGCTTTCACAGAAGAATTGATGCTGAACCTGTTTTTCTTTGGAAGGCCAATAAAAAATTTTATGTACAGAAAACTGAGTTAAAACACTTCATGCTAGGGAAATTCTGCACAGGGGTACTGATCTTCAGCTGATTAACTTGAAGCATACAGCCTGTTCCCTGCTAGATTCTTTCCCTGTCCAGATTGTATTTGTTGAACCTACTCCCATCCTTCTTGACATGTAACTTTTGTTGAACATGTTTAAGATACCTAGGGTGCAAAGGAAGGTAAAAAAAAAGAAACATAAAATTTGAAAGCATAGGTAGGTTTCTGGCGATTGTATAGCAGTTATGCCAGTATATCAGAAATTGCTGCCAAAAATCAGCCAACCTGAATAGTATGCTGAGGGTGAGAAAGATCTGCTTGTTAAAAGTAAATTCCTCTGCTCTCATCGTGGTGCTGGGGGGAATCTCGCCTGTAGTTCAGAAATGTGGGGAGGTGAGTCATGTATAGAGAATGTTTTTGAGTCTCCAGCCTGCTGTTCCCAGGTCAGTGTAGCAATGGCTGTAAATGTAGTACTTAATTCCGTGATGGTGTTCACTGGCTGAATGTTTATCTGCATTTCTTTTTTTGTTTCTCTCACAGGATAACCGCTCTACCTACAGGAGTTCTTCAAATCTATGGTGTTGAACAGAAGGATGCTGGGAATTATCGATGTGTTGCCACAACAATAGCCAATAGACGTAAAAGCACTGAGGCAGTGCTGAGTGTTATTCCAGGTACTCACCATGTGAGATTTTTTTCAATGGCATTATATTCTTTTTTACATTATAGCAAAACCACTGACGTGTTGAAGAGCTGTAACTGTCCTCTGCATCGCTTGCCCAAATAATAATTTTGCTTGCTTTTATCTTTTGGCTAAAATACCGTTCAATGTAAGTTTCCACCATTACTGAAATAAAGCTTTGGTGTAAATTTAATTTTAAGCATCCTTAAAAAAAGTCATATTTTGTTTAATATTTAATTGCGTTTTTGTTTAATTGTTCTCACTTTCTTTGATTATTTTTTTCTTTTCTTTCCAAAGCCTCAGACTCAAAGCCTTTACACAAGCCATCTATAATAGCTGGTCCTCAAAACATTACGGCGTCTCTTCATCAAACTGTCATACTCGAGTGTGTAGCCACAGGGAATCCAAAGCCAATCATCTCATGGAGCCGGTTAGGTAGGTCTTAAAATTACAGCGTATGACCTTCAGCCTGTGGAGAGGAAGTGAAACTGGAAAGAAAGGATTTCAGCAATTAGGTTACTCTTTTGAGGCTTCATGTAGTGGGTAGCTATTAGTAGGTTAGGGCAGGATAAGTGAAACACTTTCAGTTGCATACTTCCATACTGCTGGTAAGAAGCCCTGAGGTTTTCTGAGGCTTTTGACTCCCCACTTCTGCTGTCAATCCTGCACTGCTCCCAGTGTCATGTGGGCAAAGTGCCGGGTAGGGTGGTGACCTCCAGGGACCTGTGGCTCGGAGTAGCATCAGTGGTGAGTTAGGGCAGGTTGGAGTGGTTGCATGCTATGAAACAAACAATCCTGTAAACGTTTCTCCCCCTCTTCTTCTTGGAAGCGCTAGGCCAACGTGATTGTGATTCGGACCTTGTGTTAATGGGCCCTTTGGGCTGTGGATGGGTACAGTCAAACCCCGAGTAGCCTGCCTGGAAGGGGAGAAGAGAGGGAATGCAACGACAGCAATAGCATTCATCAATACACTGCTTTTCTCCATGAAAATGACCTCTGTTTTTATTCTGACATGTACCTAAATGTGAATTTCAGGACTGTACCTGTAGAACCAAATCATGAAAAGGTTTCCTACATTTTTATTTCTAAAAGTGGGAGAAATAAATGTATCTTTCCTGGTTGATTCAGTGGCTCTTATAGACAAACAAGTAAGAAAAAAGTTACCTAATGGTCACAAAGCTGTGAAAATAGAAGAAAATATATAGTAATCAAATATACTCATTTTATCCACAGCATAATTCAGAACATGATAGATGATCCCTGCTTGTAAAGATGATGTGGATGATGGTAGTGATGAACTGAATCATAGTGCAAGGCAATTGGGGAGGCTAACTGGGAAAATGGCATTAGTTTTTTAGCTGTGATGGTCAATTTCAGATATAAACCAATTACCAAGTGGTGAGACCCGACCATCTGAATGGTCAGATGACTAGAGTGAAGAGCAAAGCAAATGCAAAATGGAAGCCTCTGAAAGCTCATCTGTGATTTCCCTTCGCATCTTTTGACTTACAAACTATAATCTATGCCATTACTGCCTAGGCAACCCTATTTTTAGATAAGTTACTGTACGTTGAACAGCCTTGTAACCAGACTTCTCCCACTCTCTCAAACAGACCATAAGTCCATTGATGTCTTCAATACCCGTGTCCTTGGAAATGGGAACCTCATGATCTCTGACATAAAGGTGCAGCATGCAGGCGTGTATGTCTGTCGAGCCACTATTCCAGGCACACGAAACTTCACCGTAGCAATGGCAACTCTCACTGTGCTGGGTGAGCCTCCTTTGACTTCACAGTGTGTTTTAACATCCTGTGTCTGTTTTGAGCTGTGCTATGTACTGGGCTGAATTTTTATCCCAAACAGCGCACCAAGGGCTGTAGGGAGACTGCAGAGATGAAGCAGATCACAGAACTGTGGCTGCTGCCTTCTGTGTGTTGACTTAGATGAGAAGTGTCAGATACTCAGTGTTTGAGTTATAAGCTAGCAGTTCATTTGCACTTCCAGATACCCAGGTGCAATATTTGCTCTGGGAAGACAGGCTTTCAACACAAAAAAGAATCCCGTAAGAAAGTAGAAATGTATAATATATATGTATGCTTTGTGAGCAGTATGTCATAGGCTGGAGTTTGATTTGCTTGTATACATAAATCTATGAACAAAAATGTGTAGAAATGTCGCTATCTGTGCAGATAGTATGTATCTTTAAACAAATGTACTTTGTTTATATGGAACGTGCTTTCTGCATGGGTGTATATGTATTTGAGTGGCCTCAGGAGAGAGGCTTGTGTGTGGAAAATTCATTATTCTGACTGTCCTTGCATTTGTGGGGGCTTGACTTTTTTTTTTTTTTTTTTTTTTTCCCCTGTTACTTATCTGTAGCTCCACCTTCATTTGTGGAATGGCCGGAAAGTTTAACAAGGCCTAGAGCTGGTACTGCTCGTTTTGCTTGTCAGGCAGAAGGAAATCCTGCTCCCAAAATTTCATGGTTAAAAAATGGAAGGAGAATACACTCTAATGGTAGAATAAAAATGTACAACAGGTAAGATGACAACTGATGTATGAGGGCCGTGCTAGTGATATCCTACCAAAAGATGGAATTCCAGTAACTAAACATAGCTAAGAAAGATTGTAACTCAAGTAAACATGAAATTGGACATTAAATGTAGTTATGGACATATCCTTGGCAGAAGGAATGCAGATTAGTCAATAGCTAAAATCCTCTTTTTTTTTGTGGGTTTGTGATCACTGCCTTACCTGGAGGGGGGGAACTGAAGAGTTTCATCACAGAGTTGCTCTAGATCTACAGTAGTGTATCAGAGACCAGAATCTTGCTAGTTGTTTGCGGCTCCATTTCACTACTTCTGAAGAGTGAGCAGCTCATATTAAAGAGCTGGTTAAGAAATGACAGCCCTTAGGTTCTGCTTTTTGCAGCCGGGGAATAGATTTACAGGTTTGTTTTCACTGTGCCTGGCTGTGCAAGCATAAACATAAACATGGCAGGTTCTGAGGAACACTTCAAGTTGCTAAATTTCACAGCTGCACATCCATTTCTAATGGAAGAGTTTGTGGCATGTAAATCAATTATACTCAACTCATGAAGCAGAGACAAAGTAACGTTGTTGCATTATGTAGAGCTAAGTTTATCCAAGATGTGAGCTTTTTTTCCTCCTTTTTCTTCCTTTTGGATTCAGTAAATTGGTGATTAACCAGATCATTCCTGAAGACGATGCCATTTATCAGTGCATGGCTGAGAATAGCCAGGGATCTATTCTCTCCAGGGCTAGGCTTACTGTAGTTATGTCAGAAGACAGACCCAGTGCACCTTACAATGTCCACGCTGAAACGATGTCAAGCTCGGCGATCCTGCTAGCATGGGAGAGGCCACTGTATAATTCGGACAAAGTGATTGCATACTCCGTGCATTACATGAAAGCCGAAGGTAAGCAGTTTCGTTTAAATACTATTTAACTACTTGTGTGTGGTAAGAACTTGAATGTCCTTGCAAAGACTGTCAAATTGGAATGGTTCATAACCAGGGCTGTATCGGAGCATACCAGCATATAAATGCATATTGTAATCAAGAGGTATGCTTGGGGGAAGATGCTTTTGGCACATCATCATATTGTTGGAAGAACACTCAGTCCAACTCACCCTTGTCTGATTGCTCCAGTGAGCAGATTTTGAAGTTAGGAACGGACTTGAAAACCCGGGCCCTCTGTACTGCTCTCTGGGTTTCCCTCTGTCCTCAGCAGGAGCTTCTGCCTACTTTCTTCCACGTGTGTGCTTTGCAGGTAAGGACAGAGCATACAACAGAATCCTGGAGGCTTACGCAGTCGAACTTTTCACCAGAGATAGCTCTTTTGTCTAGATCCCCAAATTTTTGTGACTTTACTGGCTTTCATATATTTTGGAGTAGAATAACCAATACGTTATTGGCTTAACTATCTTCTCTTAGAATGAATATTGGCTGAATGGTGAAATCCACTCTCCTTTCACCCCTTGGTCTCCTATAATGAGAAAGCTATACTAAAACTCTAAAATATGCTGAAATAGCCATGAATGGTTTAACTTAGTCTCTGAAATGATATACAAATTCCTGTGGAAAAGGGAATGGATAGTTGGAATAAAAAAGAGTAACTAGACATTTTAAAATCCCTTAGTATTATGTAATTGTTTTAAGTTAAGGTAATCGAAAAGAAGTGTTTTTCCTAAGCAGAAGCGATTGCCAAATGACGTGAAAATTTGTTAGGTGCGTGGCTTAAACTAAGCTATGATGCAGCTCTGTTTTCTAGGAGTGATTTCTTTTTCCATTTCTATTCACTAAGTGGTTTATTCAAGGACAGGACTGCAGATGCTCAGCTCTGTGTGGAATACCAGTCTGCCATCTGCTAAGCAGAGGACAGAAAGGACGACTTAATTACTCTAATACTGTTGCAGGAATAGCTGCCTTTGCTTTTGCAAGTGGGATGTTTCAGGACACAGGAGAATTTTGTCTGAAGGAGGGAAGGAAAGAGTTTTAAGAGGAAATGAGGACAAGAGGTGTGGGAAATTACCTCCTACACTTTCAGTCACTGAGGTATTGTGCTGACAACCCCCTTTTAAAGCTAATATGAATAAAGTCGCACTAGATAAGTTATCTGGTCAAATGTTAATTCTGATGCTAGTGTAGAGGGCAGAGACTGGGTAGCTTCAAAGAAAACTGGTGTCATGGTTTAACCCCAGCCAGCAACTAAGCACCACACAGCCCCTTGCTCATCTCCCTCACAGTGGGATGGGGAAGAGAATCAGAAGGGTAAAAGTGAGAAAACTTGTGGGCTGAAATAAAGACAGTCTAATAGGTAAAGCAAAAGCCGCGCACGCAAGCAATGCAGACCAAGGAATTCATTCCCCACTTCCCATGGGCAGGCAGGTGTTCAGCCATCCGTAGGACAGCAGGGCTCCGTCATGCCTAACAGTTACTTGGGAAGACAAACGCCATCACTCTGAATGTCCCCCCTTCCTCCTTCTTCCCCCAGCTTTATATGCTGAGCATGACGTCCGATGGTCTGGAATATCCCTGTGGTCTGTTGGGGTCAGCTGTCCCGGCTGTGTCCCCCCCAACTCCTTGCGCCCCCCCAGCCTCCTCGCTGGTGGGGTGGGGTGAGAGGCAGAAAAGCCCTCGGCTCTGGGTAAGCCCCACTGAGCAGGAAGGAAAACATCCCTGTGTCATCAGTGCTGTTTCCAGCACAAATCCAATACACAGCCCCATAGTAGCTACTATGAAAAAAATTATCTCTATCCCAGCCAAAACCAGCACAAGTGGAAAACTGTCCTTAAGGAAGCATGTATTTGTGCAGGAAATACTCTTGCATGCTAGTGAAAGGAGGTATCTTCTGAAATGTGTTTTCTGCAAAATTGTTCTGCAATCCCTGCTTTATTTACTTGCTTATCCAAAGGTTCTATCTTGTGAAATGAGATTGTAGCTTGTCTTGGTTAAAAACCAAAACAAACTCCAAACAAGAGCAACCAAACAAACAAAACCTCTGATTTATTTGAACTTGCTTTCTCAAATACTCATTTTTTCATATTTCCAGACTGTCTTGTGATACTTACCTTAATATAATGTTGTTCTGTATCCTTTTGCATTTGTAAGAAATCCACAGAGGGAGAGTGGGGAGGGCTGTGTTAAGAGGAGTAATTACAGTGGTGGGAATCAAAATGTAGGTGATCTGCATGCATTTTTTCTTTGGTAACGTGACTGGGTAGTACCAGAAGATCTGCATCAGGACATAAAAACGCTTTTGTCTCATTTTGTAGAAAAGATGTTGACCTTTTAATGCTAGTGGACTGCAATTCTGTAAAAATAATTGCTTTATGAGTGATAGTGTGTAAAACTTTCTGAGGATGTTGTTCACATATCAGAGGCATTATTAAAAATGTAGAAAATGCCTTTCTCACAAAGTATCACATCAGCAGTCTCTCTAATGTAAATTTAGAAGCAACTATATTTAAAGAAATGCAAATTAAATAATAAGGAAAATCTTTTGATGGCATTCACACCATACCAGGCTATAGATGTGCGAACAGAGTGTTGACATTGTCAATACCTTATTTACTCTGTAAGAATACTGAATAATTATGTATCAATGTAAATAGTTTGTATGAATGTATTGCTTTCATTACTCCTTTCAGCCTGTCTTTCCTCAGTCCACCCTCACACCCCGTTTCAGACCCTAATGAAGATTAAAAATGATCTCAGATGTATCTGACTTAACTAGAGTATATCTTTCTCGCTTAAAGCTTCTCGTGTGTAACTTTTTACTTTATACATTTATGTTCATATATTGCTCTCTTGTTTTAGTTGGGAACCACATTTGTCAGTGTAAGTAAAGAATGTTTTATTGCGGAAGAAAAACAGTGCTTGTTAAGTCTAAGGATAATGCACTAATCATGCAGTTTTGTAGATTTTTTTTCTGTAGACTTCACAATGTGGTAGGTGTTTTAATACAAAGATACCGTCACTCATTGTGTAATTTCACAACTCAAGTATTCTGATGTTTCACTGTAAAACCAGGTTCAGGTCCTCTTCCCTATTTGAAAAAAAAAAGTTAGTGTTTTAATCAAGTTAGTTGAAGAAACTAACAGGTGGTTTTTTGTGATTTTGTTTTTTGTTTCTTTAAGCAGAATATTTTACATTCAAATCGGGGTCATAGTAGCAAGAGGAATAAGGGTCTGATGAGCGTGCATGTTGGAGTGTGTTAATTCCTTGCTAGTGATTTAGAAAAGGCACAAAGGGAACACTGATTGTGGTGGAAGGCAAGCCTTGTTCTCTATTATGGCTGTTTCATTAGGGCCTCTGCATGAGGCCTAGCAATCCATTCAATGAGAGAACAAGTCCTTTTAATTTGATCTCAAGGATCTTGTTTAGCAGGTCAGAAATCGTGCCTTGCAATTCCTAATTAACAAGCCATTAACTAGTCTGTTGTGAGATGCTCGTAATCTTGTCTAATTAAAATGCTATCAAGTTAATTCATAAATGTGGGAAAACTTAATGGTGGAATTTGCCTTTCGTTTTGTTTATAAATTCAGTTGTGAAGAGGAGAAGCTGGCTCTTAGAGAGTTTTGATTAAGTTGACATGCACTTGGTGTGAATTGTTCATTAACACAGCAGCTTTCACCACACCTATTCCACTTTACAGCCTTCCTTTATAGGAATAAAGCCCAACAAAGACAAGGACTGCTGCATGCGTTGCTATGCATATTTTAATGTGAATTGCTGAGAATTTTTTTTTCTTTTTTTCTTTTAACAACTCACTAAGGAGCCAAACATTTTTGAAGCTCTTTCTGGTCTGTTCTTATTGGCCTGCCTCCAAATGAAAGAAAAAAAGGTGTTGATCAAATGTAATAGAATTCACAGGGCTAAAATGAGATCCTTTTGCTGAATAAATTCTTTCTGTTTGTTTCTTTTTGGGATGGGGGGTGGGGGTGGGGGCCTGTTTGGTTTTTGATGGAGTGGAGCCCTCGCATTCCTCGCAGTCCGCTATAGAAAGGCTCTGTAAATAGGTTTTGAAAAAAACCTCCCTGATTCTAAACAAATAGATTGAGAAGCTCAGGATGAATGATAAGGCTATTAGAGCTTGTATGTTGTGTTACTGTACATTGGGCACAGTTTGTTGTGACTAATTCTAAATAGGGCTTAGAATTGCATTCAGCATCCCTTATTCAGGAAAATCCCGAAACACCGTAATCTACACCACAGCAAGACACAGTTACTCCTGTGCATAAAAGAGCTTTTACTTAGTAGGGTTGAAAAAATAGAGGTAGGCTGGGGAAGAACGTGAAATAACTTTGTAAGATCTTAAAGCCGAGATACTGTGACGTTCAGGGATTGTCAGGAATTTTTATTTGTCTAACCCTTGTTTTATGCCAGGTTTGAATAATGAAGAGTACCAAGTGGTCATTGGAAATGATACAACCCATTACATTATTGATGACTTGGAACCAGCCAGTAACTACACCTTCTATATTGTAGCTTATATGCCTCTGGGAGCCAGTCAGATGTCAGATCACGTGACTCAGCACACCCTTGAAGATGGTAAGAAAAGTACCACTGATTTAGGTGAACATTTTTATTTGCACTGAATAGAAATGTGCAATCCAGTGCTAACAGCTCTTGAGGATCCCAAATTTCCATTGACATCAGTGAGATTTCTGGATACGCACAAATGTAAGGCTGAGCCAGCTAATGGATGGAATGATAATAAAATAACATTCTGACAGGGCAACATTGCATATATATTACAGGGTGTCTTTTTCTACATTGAAAGACATTTCATTAAATCATGTAAGTAGCTATTCTAGATCTTTAACAGCTCCCTCAGTGTTGAGAATTTGATGGTAGCCTATGATTTAGTCTCTTGAGCATCCGAAACGTGACTCAAACTGCACACCCACTGCATCTTTTGCAAATTTTGGAGACAATTTGGAATAACATTTTTTGTTTCATTTCTTTTTGCCTATCTGCTTGTTATTAGAATCAGAATTTCATAAAAAACCCTACTGACTTATGTCTGTGCAGTGATTTAACTAATCTGAACATCATTGCAACAACAAACTGTTTAGTATAGTTCATTAGAATTGATTAATAAATTCTGACAGGGTTAAGCTGTGGCAGTGTGGAACATTGCCAGTTCCAGTTGCCTGCCTCTCTCTTTGCCAGGAGTTACTACCCTCATTTGCATGGTTGGCAGAAGAAAACATTCACTGAGTCTTCAGTGGTACAGGTTGTTGGCTAGACTCTCAGTTTAAGCTGTTGCATCTAACCTTGACAGTCAGTTTGTCAGAACAGTAAGGTGCTGATTGCCTTTGATTACTGCTGGCAGCAATAAAAGAAGAAAATGTTGAGGGCCTTACAGAAAGGAGCTTGCTAAGGCTATACTGCATGCAGAAGGTAAGAAGTGTCAAGCAGTGTCAAGTTAGCCTTAAAATAAACAAGAATCTACAAAACTTCGTGGATTATTTACTGTTACGTTACTGGCACATCACCACAGGCTAAGGTGTCAGATAAGAGTTTTCCACCTCTCTTTCCCCTGAGCTCAAAAGCTTTGTCTCTTCCTTTTAGTTCCCTTGAGAGCTCCTGAAATTAGTTTGACAAGCAGGAGTCCTACAGATATTCTCATCTCTTGGCTGCCAATTCCTGCAAAATACAGGAGAGGTCAGGTGGTCCTGTACCGTCTGTCTTTCCGCCTCAGCACAGAGACCAAAGTCCAAGTCCTGGAGCTTCCAGGGACTTCAGATGAGTATCTCCTCGAAGGCCTGAGGTCTGACAGCGTGTACTTGGTTCGTATCACTGCTGCAACAAGGATTGGCTGGGGAGAGGCATCTTTGTGGACTTCCCACCGGACTCCCAAAGCTACAAGTGTGAAAGGTAATTCTTAACATTACCAGTAGCCTAGAGATGGGGTCAATTGCAGGCTTCATCTGAAGGCTACAATTTTTTTCTGACAGGTAGGACAAGGTTGTGAAATAGGTTTTCTCATTACATGTTCTTGTTCTGGTGATCTAGAAAACAGTGTTCTAACCATGATTCTGTGCATAATGTGCAAAAAAATCAGACCGCTTTAATAAATTAAATGCAGCTAATACATAGTTTCAGGAACAGAAGTTGAAGAGGAACTAATGTGTCTTATGAAAGGCCTTATACATGACACAAGAAGGAAAAACTGATGAATTATTTTTGTGTTAACCTTTGTTTCTGCATGTTGATATTCACGTTTGACACAGTGGCAGGAAACTTGAATTCATGTTTGTGAGCTGCTCAAATGATTTAGCTTGTAGACTTGTTTCCAGTGATAACACAGTTTTCCTCTGTTCTATACAAATTGAATAAATAAAAAAAACCCAACCCAAACTCCATTGTTTTTCAGTGTAAAATACCTTTGTAGAAATTGGAACATTACGTATGACCAGTGTGTACAGGTACTTAAAGAATCTGAGCAGATGCATGCATGTCTGTATTACAAACAAAATGCACGTTTTGAATATGCAAATTGACTTGATATTTGAAGTCTAATTTAAGTTGTTATAATTGAGCTTTGGGTTACGTTATTATTTATTAATGTTATGGAGAAGAGCATTCAGCTTTGCATGAATAGCTTGAAAAAGATGTAGATTTGAATTTGTAACTTTATTTCTTAGCTGTAGTCCACATCCATCCACTTGGGATTTCATTGAGTTTTGACTACTACAATCAATTATTAGCTCTCGAAGTGTGATGTTATTGTTAATCACATTTGCTCTGGCTCACTTTAAAACAGGAGGTACTTCTATAACTACCTTTGGAGTATTTCCATTTTTCTTTGAAAATAACTACCTTATAAATTTTATTTCTTTATTAAGATGCAGAATTAAAAAGTGTTTCTGTTCTGATTTATGCTGAATTAAGTTGTTAGATTAGCTTATAGGGAGTTGGATATCACAATAATTAACTATGTGAGTACACGGATGAGCTAGAATCAGTCTTGAGTAAACTTTGGACTGATGGGCATCCAGATTTTTGCGTGAAAATTAATTGCTTCTAGAATGTAAGAATATTATTTATGTTTTTCTAAAACCAGCACCAAAGTCTCCTGAGTTGCATTTGGAGCCGATGAACTGTACAACCATTACAGTACAATGGCAGCAGGACTCTGAGGACACTGCAACTATTCAAGGGTACAAGCTGTATTACAAGGAAGAAGGCCAACAGGAGAATGGACCAATTCTGTTGGATGCCAGTGATCTTGAGTATACTGTCAGCGGTTTAGGTGAGTATATAAAATATTTCTTACCTGTTCTGGAAGACAGGAAAGTCAAAGGACGTCTTAGAGAGCTTGAATCATTAGACCTGTAAGGCAACTGCATTAGGTTTGGCCATCTATTTTCCCAGCAATAAGTTTTGCAAGCTTGAGTTACGCTGCTGATTTCTCCTGAAATATGTGTTGCACAGCACTTAGATAACCAGATCTTGTAAATCTTGTGTAAATTGGAAGGACACCCAGCTACTTATCACAAGATACAGAACTTAACAGTTAGCAAATAAATTGACTGCTAGTAAATGACATGTCTTTTTAATATTCAGTTTACTATGCAGTTTTTTCAGCTTTTGTGTACTTATGCCTGATCTAGTAACAGTGAAAGATTAATACAAAATACCAAAGATTTATGTCTGGTATTTCTACCCTATTTCTCTGTTATATGTAGCCTTTGTCACAGCTGTACTGCACAACAAGCACTACTTGCTCAGTGTAATAGAAAGTAGCCCTTGTACATGTTATTAGCCTGTTAATATTTTTAAGGAGTACTGGTAAATATTTGCAGGACTGAGCACAAAGATTAGGGCACAGAGCTTGCTGAGTCCCCTTGGAGTCTTTCCATTGATTACCTGACTCTCTTTCCTCCTGCAGCTCTTGCGATGTGTACTAGTACAGATGCGTTGGTATCATCCCTAGGTAGAAGGTGCTTCTGTTTACATATATAACTGAGAATTTCTTTCATAAAAAGATGTGATCTATAATGTAATCAGCAAAAGTAATATAGGACTTGACACTTGGTGTTTGAAGTGTGTTTATTTAGGGGTAGTGTGGGGAATTAATCATGACTAAATTATCAAAATTGACCTGCAGTCTAAACTAGGTCAAATGGCCTCTTGACCATGCTCAGATATTCTCATCTGCTGCATACAGTTGAGATACTATTTTAGGGGAGATTTGAGGAGAGCATTCTGGTCTGTTAAGTGGACAACTGACCATCTGTGACCATTGCTAGCCAGAGCATCTGGCAGCAGCTGACTGTTTAACAGAGCTCTGAGACAAAAGAGCAGCAGGTTGAAAGGATGTGGTGTCTGTGTGTCCTAGGACATAAATGCATTTTTTTTGTCTTCTCATTATGCACTTACAAAGCAGTAATTTCAGACACATGCAGACTTATTAACTGTGTGATCCACATCATATGGATTTTTTCAGTACACTAATCCTCCTCAGATTAAAATACTGTTTTACAAAATTATGTTAGAATGTGTATTATCTGTGTGTTTTCATTGGTTTTCCTTTCTAGTTAGTATGTGGACAGAGGAGAAAACAAAAGCAAAGTGAGTTTGGGAAATTAAGACTTCCACATGGTCATGTTGTTAACTGAATTACAAGAAGTGTGGGCATGGAAGAGTTCATGTGCTTGAGTTAACCATTCAGTCATAGAGCACGTGATGTGTTGAGTGTTTATTCTTTATCATAATTCTGAGTATCTAAATATCGTGACCAAACCACGACACATCCCATATAATCTGATTGCCATAATTTATATTTTTCCCATGTGTAATTTATGCTGCATAGGTTATATCCACTGAAGGGTATTTTTTCAAATAACTTCAGTAGAAGTCATCTTTTTTTAATGGGATGTATTGAGTTATTTGAAGTGTTTATTAAAAATGGGAAGTTTTCCTGTGTAAGTTTCTTTGCAGATTTCTTATTTTTGTTTGCTTTGTAGCATTTACAGAAAAAGGCATTCACTGCTACAGCTACAAAAGACTCACTTGGCATAGTAAATTTGATTAGGTCATCATTTTCCACTGCTAAGGTGATTACATATGTTGAAGCTTGGAAAGTTCACACAGACTTCTCATAGTGACAGTGCCTGTGTGACTACAGTATTTGCTCATTGAGAAGCTGCCTGTATGAAGTACTTGCGTATGCTAAATTATTTCTTAGAAAACGGTACACAACCAACCTTTTTCTGCCTCTGGCAGCTGCACTCATGGAGAATATAGCAGGTAAAATAATGTGCAATATATAAACCCACAAAGACTGTAGCAACATCCACGCTTTAAGAAGGGACTGATTTGCTTTCCTTTTTATTTCTTGTGAATAATCTAAATCATTAGGACAAGGTTATTTTATTTACGCATTTCAAATTTAAAATGTTACTTATTAGTAAGTGGTCCTACCTGGTAGAATTTAGAGATGAAACAAGGCAAGCCAACACTCAAAACACAGGTTTTGTGACTATGGTAAACTGAATCTTCATGAACTGAACAGAGGCTTTGAAGACTGATGTTCTGTCATCCATTTGCCTCCCTGAGGACACTAAACTACTGATTTATTGACAGCCTCTTTAAAATAAATGTCTTCATTATGAGCTACAGGAATTAGTAGAATACCATGAATGTGAAACCTGAAGGGGAGAGGTGCGTTTTAAGATTTTTGGATTCATGTATGTTGGATAACATGGTCAAAGGAAACCTTATTCCTAATTTGGAAGAATACGCTAATAGTACTAGGTGCTTCCCAGTGGCGAAGATGGAGCAGTTTCTCATGCATTATCTGTTGCCTCTGAAGTTATGTGGCTTCCAAACACTCACTTTTCATGTCTTAGTTTGTCATGATGTAAGGCTCCACTACCATTCCCTGTTCTCTTGCGTAATTAATAAACTGCAGACAGACTTCTAGTGACATTTGGAGCATGTCAGTTTGTCTCCCCATGGAACTTCGTGCAGATGTTGGTACAACTGCCAGTTGTGTAAAATCTCTCTATTTAAAGAAGACAGTTCACTTACTCTGTGACAACTGAAGTGCATCACAAAATCAGAATTCATAATATTCTCTAATCAAAGAGAACATTAGCGTTGATATTATAAGCACTGTTGATTGCATGGATGGTTGATAGCATTGATATAACTGCTGTAAATGATTTGCAAATATCTACAGGACTCTTAATGGAGGGACAAATGTGATGGGTAAAGCAGAATCAGTAATGCTAGTGTAAAATAGGTTACAGTGATTGAACATGAAATATAGCAATATGAATATCACACTGTATGTTTTAGTCTCTTGTTGGTTCCTACATTTTTTTTTTTTTTGAGAACTGACCTCTCTTACTCCAGTGGAGGTCTACTCAGTTACTTCTGTGTATTTTTAAACTGGATTAATTAGCGTGATAGTCACCAGGTAAATAGAATTAAATTTATCTGATCAGAGTCAGGGCTGCTACTCTCAAAATAAATATCCACAGTTTCACATAGACATTTGTTTGTGTTTAAGGTCTTGGCATTTATTTTTCAATAGCAGGCCATTTCCTAGTCCAGTGTAACATTCCATTATTACTTGAATTTGCCACAGGAGCAGACCCTTGGGTGCATACCATGCATTTTTGCCTCTATTTTTAATTCCTCCTTTGCTTCTTCCTGCTCTAGAAAGTTTTCTGTAACAGAAAGTCTTTCATTGTGAGACTTGATGAGTCTGCTGGTACAGGTTCTGTTTCTGTAATGTTTCAGAACATGTGTGTTCAGAAGTTGAAGTGAGTTTTGTTGGTGAAAGAGTTTGTTTTGGAACCTCCTCGCTGTGCAGCAGGAGAGGGATTGGCAAAGCTTGAAAGTTAAAACAAAGGGACTGTCCAAAGCAGGTCATCTCCCCCTTTAAATGTCTTCAGATTGTTTTTTTCAAAGAGTATTTTAAGCACACGCATACGCATCTCTGCCTCAATGTTGCTGGTACTCGCTTCTGTGCTAGGTGGACCGTTGGTCTGTCCCAGCTCACTGTGTTTGCAGCTATATGACCAGTAGGAAGTTAGAACCTATACGAGAAGGTCAGTGACCCAGAAGAACCCGTTTTAAGCTTATCTGGTTTATTTGAGGCAGGAACTCTTCATAACTACATTGTAATGCTGATAGGAATCTCATCCTGGAACCTACATCTAGGGAGAATAAAATAAAATTCTAGTTCTTGGTTAACAGACTCAAGAAAGCATTGATCAATTCTGATGCTTTAACACAAGAACACTATTCTTCAAGCTGCCTGGAAGCCTCCCTCTCTGAGCTTTTTTTAATTTTTCAGTTCTTATCATGCTAGCAATTAATTAAATGAATGCCACTGGTGATGGGGGAAATGCAACATGTTCTTGTGCCATTAATGCCTGTCTGGGAGCTGTACCACCTTGACTGATGGTAGTTAGAGTGAGTGTTTCAGAAAGCTGCACTTCAGTGACGAGGCTGAGGCAGGGTCTCACTGAACGCACACTGAACCCTGAGGCAAGCAGGTTGTGGCAGAGATGCGTGCACCTTCCATGCTCTTTTGTTTCTGTTGCATACAAGATGATATGGCAGTAAATAACCGTTTTCAGGCAGACACCTTAGGGGATGGAAAAACTGGTCTGTTAGCTTTGGTGAAAACGCCTTGAGCCTGGTAGCCCACATACCTTGACCTTTCCCTGGCGAAGGCCCCTCTCCGTGACAGCCTGCGGAGTAGTGCGGTGTCTTGCGCTGGGAGCTGCAGCCCCTGGGAGCACTGCTGGCTCCCCAGGGCGCTTGCAGGCTGCAGGAGACCTGGCAGAAACTGCCAAGTCATTTGATGGCCATGAAATGGAGTGTATCTGCTTTAAAAAAAATAATAAAATTGGTTGGTGATTCCCCTGAGCTTGAAGAGACTGCAAGCTCTCCTTCTGGGAGAGCTTCTTAAGTGCTGACTGGGGTCATCTAGGCTGTTTAACATGAGGGGCATCGTAACTCCTTGCTGCTTCTCCTGGTACTCCAGTTTTACATTACCCAGTGGCATTTTCCCCTGCCCCAATCTAGTTCTTTTGCAAAAATAATTAGATTCTGTCAGACTCATTTGTGCAATTTACTCCAGAAAGTTTGCGCTTAATCAGAAATACTTCCCTGCCTGAAAGCTCTTTCATGTCCTACCTCTTTCCAGTTGCGGAGAGGAGAAATAAGGGAAAGTACATTTCCCTACCCTCCTTGAGTTGGACAAAATTTCCAAGTGAAGAATCTGTCAAAGTCTAAATGACACAACGACACATTTTGTGACCCTGCATGGCACTCTCTGAAAAGGGGGCTTGTGCTGAAGAATTAGCCAACTACTTACTACACTTCGCATTCCCCTGGAGACTTGGCCTTCAGTTGTTTAATTTCCCCTCGATCTATTTATATCACGTTACAACCATGATTACAGCTAAGCTTTCGTCTAGGGCAGAAAAGATGACAAGGTGATTCTACAATCTATAGAAATTGAATAAAGGTGCGTAAGAAGAGTCAATGCAAAGAATTTCTGCAACTGCCTGATGCATGGTCACCCAAGCGTCTCTCGTAATAATTCTGTAAAAGTGCTTATGAAGTTTTGTTAAGCAGTTGATATGATGGTCAGATATGACACAGTGGTTTTGTTTGCACCATATTGCAAGTGGATGTGCTAGAAAAATGTAAATTTGAAAAACTTCATGACGTCCTTGACAGCTTTGATGATATCTTTCTCATTAAGAACTGCAAATGCTGTAATATTGAGAAGGAATACTGTGACCATTACATGTGTTAATGCAGCTATTTCTGATAGCTGGGGCTGTAATTTCAGTTTTATCCCAGGTTTTGTTGGTGTCAGAATATCGTCTCACATACTTGTATCTGAAAATTCTAGGATATCCAAAATTGTGTATGTGGGAATTGATACTGCTTTTTGGTTATAAGTTACTATGGAAATTTAGTTTGGGACTCCCATACAAATTCAAGGAGCCAGGCATTCCTACAGTGTCATGAAATGATGTGAAATAAACAGAGGTCTTCTCCCACAACAGTCAATTTTTTTATTATTTCATAGTTATCTGTCCTCAAATGGCATTCAGTAAAATATAATGTAGTATTGCAGATATACTTTATTTCTGCTTGAGGTATTTTATATCATATCAGACATTCACAGTTAATGAAATACTGACTTGAACAAACTACAGCTCCGTTTAAAAAAAAAAGCTCAGAAATCCCTTTAGTTCATAAAAAAGATCAACTAAAAGCTCAGTTTTCTTGCTTGGAAAACTAGATGATAGCACTGTATGCTGTATATACTGCAGCCATTATATTTACATTGTTACATAGTGAAAAGTGTTTAATAGCTCAGTAGGTGACCAGGACAAATATTATCATTTATTTCCACTGTTTACAGCTGGGTCAGTCTAGTGTTTACTCATGCTGATTACATCCTTAAACTAAACCTCTTATCTGTCAATTCTCCTGATCGTGTGTAACAGGCTTGCTACTACTACTTATCAGCTAAAACATAAGGAATTTGCTGAGAGGGGAGGAGGAATTGGGCACATTGCACAGGAATAAAATCAAAAGCCCCAGAAGTAGACCGAGCATGTTTAAAAGCAACCTCTTCCTCAGCTAACTGTGACCTCTTTGTCTTTTGCAGACGTGGCAGTTCATGTATATTTGTACTTAACAAACCCGAGCTCTTGCTTAGTCCTGGTATGATAGTGTGCTTCTACTACACGTCAATAAACAAGACACACACATTCCTTACTTCATAATCATGAAAAGCAGACCTGTCACCACTCTAAATGAGCCTGTCTTCTAAATGCAGACGTGGCATATCTGTATATCATATTTTTCCTTGTGTTTTTCTTTCAGGGTTTAAAAGGGGAGGGGGAGAAACCCTCACATATTAAAAGAGAGAAGGGAGGGGGCTTTATTACCCTGTAACTTTTTTTACCTGCAAAATATCAAAGCAGATGCTGCGCTGTTCAGATGAAAAATTGATTCACTCGGGTTGTAAATTGAATTCTTCCTGAGCAAAACTGAAGCTCGTGTTTAACTGTGTGTCCCTTTGTTGGAGCTTATTGGCATGGCATCCATTTCAACAACTGTGTCTTTGCCTTGGCTTTATTTAAGCAGTCTTACACAGGACTGAGTGGGAATCCTAGATAAATATCAGCTTGTTCTGAGCAGATTTGCTGAGAGGAGGCCAGTTAACTATCAGCTGCTAATGCCGCATACTTACTATGCGGTTCAAGTGTCACGTCTTGAAAAATGTAGTGCCTTCCTTCCTGTGTAGCTCTGCCATTATTTCTCTTGCACTCTCCAGTATTGCAGATTTGTATCATAATTACATAATTTCACTTCAATTTTTGTTCTTTTAAAAAAAAGATTACTTTGTCATGTATTCTTTCTGACAGCATTTAAGTTTGCCTCTATTAAAGAAATCGGATTTATCAATTATTTTTTTTTAAATCACATCACAGTTACTTCTGCCCATGTTTTTTGTTTTTTGAAAGTAAATGTTATTTTCATAGAGTTTATTTGTAATGGAAAGCTTTAATGTTTAATGTATTTGTCAGTTTTAAATTACTCCATCAAGTCTCTCAATAGATGACTGATTTAGCCAGTAATCAACTTCAGTAAGCACTGGAGTAGTGAAATCTGTAACATCTGCATTAGCAAGCGTAACTGGTTTTGGTGTTGATTAAAATGTTACATGTGACTAAGAGGAATCTCTCGGCTTTCTTTGAATTAACTACAGAGTTAGGAAATGGCTGTAAAACTCATGGAGGATTATTAATTTGTCTACATACTAAGCACTTAATCTTGGTTTGGAAAGATGCATTCTTGCTCTCTTTGACAGTTAAGATCTTTCAGAAACAGGTAGATTGTCTGTTGGAAGGATTGCCTAATATATTTTTATGTAACCTTCTTGAACATGCTCTCTGAACTGTTCCGGTTTGAACCCATTTATCTGGGAAAATAGTCCTGACATCTTAATTTAAACATGCCTTGACTTTTGCAGTAATTAATTTTAATTTCCCAAGCTAGTGGCTCTTTAAAGGGGAAGGACATGGTGAGGGAGGAGATACCCAAGTGCAGAATAAAGATTGAATGCAGTGTACTTGAAGAAAACAAAATGGAGTGCTAAGACCAGTTAAGCCTGACTCTCTAAAGAGATAGTGGGAGCTGTCAGGATGAGGAAACTTTTGTTATTTCCTGGGACAATGCCTTGTAGCAATTTTAAAGGTAAAAATGTAAAGATTTAGACTTTACTAAGGCAACAGGAGAGATTATGTTCCATGGGCCCACTCCAGTAGCAGGGAGGGTTGTTGCCCGTTTTGAGAGACTTTCTGAGACTTCATCAGCTGTCCCCATAACTGAGTCAGATGCTGTTGTTTCTCTCAGGACATCGGACTAATTGTGTCACAACTCAAAGAACTGGAATCAAGGGTACTGCAAAGCCTTGGAAATAGGAGGGGAGATTTTTTGCACTCTGCAAGATAACTTGCCAGCCTATAGTAAAGCAAAATGTGTCGTCTTCGAAGTATTTAAAGGTAGAATTTTCAGGGGTGGGAAAGCGATTAGAATCTTGCAGGAAATGCTTTCTGCTGCTCTGTGTTCTCAGGGTAGAAATTCCACCATTAAAAGCTAAACCTGTGTGGGAATTCAGTTGGGAAATTGTGTCATGTTGATTGAGTAACAGTTAGGATGTATGCAAATAGTGTTTCATTGTTCGTTTGCTGGAGCTGAAGGTTAAAATTTGCTTCATGAAAAGGACATATTGATCACTCCTAACATCAAGAAAGTTGTAAATTATTTTAAATAAAAACCCTCAAAGTTGCTTTTGACGTGTTTCGAAGTATTACAATGAGTATGTAATAGTATACATTTTAATAGCTATAATGTAAAAGTGACCAATAAAGACTAATTTTGTGGAAGTGGAAATTAAGTTAGTACCCCTGTTTAAAGAGAAAAAAAGAGCAAGCAGTTAACAATGGCAGGAATGACCAGATAATTGCTCAAATTTCTTAAACAAAACAATAAAATAAACCAAATCAGACAAAAAAGCCCCCAACAACTATGTACATTCCTGCTATACAACCTTTTTAAGATTTAAACAGAACTTTAAATATGGTGGGTTTGGTTGTTTTGGGGCTTTTTTCCCCCCCTTCCTTTTTTCCTGAAATGAGAGGATTTGTCTCTGGGAGACAGCATTATTTAATTTGCTATTTATTGGACTTCATTAGTAAAATACTTAAGTCCTGGATTGCAAAGAAACTGCTCCTTGGAGAAAGCTTAGAGAAAACTCCTGTTATAGGAAATTAAATCAACATTGTCCATTAATCATACTGCATGTCAACCCCCAGACCTCTCTTGATTGTTCTTGGTGAATGTGAGGAACCATTAGATGTGTGAGGTCCTTAAAGGTCTGAGTAAGTCAAAGGCGAAGAGTTTAAAAAAAATGCCACCATTAGCACATGAAAGAGACTTCAGAGTGGACAGAAGAAAACATTTGCTGTACAGGGCTAGTTACATTTCTTAATCCCACCTCCCCCCACCTCTTTTTTTTTTTTTTTTATTGTATTCTTCCTTTGTTAAACAACAATCCAGATGTTGTGATCAAATGTTAACTTAATTTCTCCTGAGTTTTTTTTCATTAACTTCTTTTGGGTCATGTTATCACTTGTGATAGTTGTATGGGAAAGGTAATAGTAGGGGCTCTTTGCAAATTCTGTGTTTGTGAGAAGTAAATTAACTTCTAAAGCTAAGCTAATACGCTTTCTGGTAGCTTTCCTGCCTTGAGTAACACCTTGGTTATATATTTGCCATGAAGGCATTATTGCTAACAGAAGCATTTTTCTATTTTGGGAAAAGATGCGATTGTGGAAAAGTCAATGTTGGTTTTTTGGTTTTTTTTTTCAGGTTGCCTGGAGTCACACTTTTGTGGCAAATGAAGGGAGGGTATGCGGGAAGTGGGGAAAAAACCAATCTTGTGTTGGAAGAAGCAGCTCTTGCTGTGAAACTTCTGTGAATTTTTTGTGCTTCAGAAAAAAAAGTTTAGTAGAAATAAGTTTTGCATAAAAAGTGTATTTCAGCATTTATACTCCCTTTCATGGTGGTTTTACCATTATCGTAGCTGAATATTGTATCCCGAGTCGAGCTGGTTATCTTACAAAAGAAAAATCCTTGTTTCTGCACATGTTTGCAGAAGCTGGGACAGGGAAATACGTTCTTGACCTTGTTTGGTAGATCAGTTAAAGACTTGAATTTTCTGCCTCTTGCGTGCATCCAGTTGTGTGTTCTGTGGCTCTTTGTACAACCGTCACATTTGTATATTCAGACAAAGGAGGAGACTTAAAATATTGTATGCAAATACATCTTGAATATGTGGTCTGTATATCAGATCCCAGGGCTTTTTTTTAAGGCAGCTGAACTGGCGATGGTCAGAAGCAGTACGGTAGGATGGTTTATATGGGGGCAGAGAGGCAGATGGGTAGGTGTTGCACTACTGTGCACTCTGTCCATTTACCCATCAATTCCCCACTTTCTCCTTTGTATATTTAAGATGCAGGGAGCGATATGCTCACAGCCTGTTGCAGAGCTCTGTATCTGTGCGTCCATATTTGCATGTGTGTATAGGAACTGTTGGGAGAAAAATAGGGTATCTTCTGGCTTCATGATCCTCTTTGTCTTAGTGTAGTCCAGCACGTCTCCATCAGAAGCATACCTCTTACTATATTAGTCCTTTGTATTAATTTTTATTTCCATGATAATTGTTAATGTTGGTCTAACTTAGCCTGTTTATTCCTGTCTTTTGGCTGCCTTCTTACTGCTTCTTACCTGCCTTTATCTAATTTCTCTTAGCTTCTTATCAGTCCTCATTGCCTTGGTGACAACCACTTGCCTTGGAAAACCCATAGCTGTAGCACTCCCTACCAGCTTTTTGTGCTGGAAGACTTTGCTCAGGGGTGGCTTGGATGTGTTAAGTCTTTGTACGTTATCCAAGCAGGGTAGACAGGTATGCATGGGCTGTGATTGGAAGAGCTGTGTCACATATGCAGTCATAACCATCCCTCTCCTTCAGAAATGACAGGCAGATCATGCTTCCAATCCACCCAATAAAATACCTGAAGGAAAGTACCAAAGCGCAGTCAAGTTGTAGGACAAAAAAGTGAATTGCTTAGCGTGATTCAGAGTGCAGGCACGTGTCCAGGGCACTCTGGCTGGCCCAGCAGTGCCTACACTTCCCTCTCTTGCTTGAGCCTCCCTGTTGGAAGATCTGCCTCTGAAGGGTCATCTTCCACCTTGTTGAAGCCAGGAGTCTGCCCTGGGGGACCCCAGAACCCGTGCTGTCCCCTGGGGGACCCCAGAACCCGTGCTGTCCTGTGCGCCCCTGTGCACGGCAGCTGAACCCCGCTGCCTGGAGCGGTGAGACAAAAAACCACTTTAGGCAGTTATTCGTATTCCCACCTTTCTGTGTTATTTCAGCACTTCGTAACCATTCCAGTGAGTTTCACAGGTGGATGAGTGTTCGCTGTCCCATCTTAAAAACTGGGTACCCGAAGCCCAAGGAAGAGAAGGGCCATTTTCATGGAGTTGCTTGGGTACTGATGGTTTAAACTGAGTGTGATATCGCCGAAATCAGCGACAGGACTGAGCTGTAAATTTCCAGATTTCCAGCTTTGTATTCAGTCTATTAGATAACAGCTCCCCCTTGAGGGAAACTTCTTTTATTAATAAATTCATTACACAGCTATTCTATCATTGGAGTTCTTGTATGGATAGGTTTGAGAGTCACGATTTTACCAGGCTGCGTAAGATGAAACAGGCTCACGGTGGCTGTGTTGTGTCCTAACCAGCCGGCCAAGGCTGGGAATAGTGAGGTGGTTCTGCCAGTGGGTCCCTCTGTTGCCTCGGGATGTTGCTTAGTTCTCAGAGTCCATCAAAGTGCAACTTGGAGCTCAATAAAGTAGCAAAAGCTGGCACTTTTGGAACAGAGCATCCCACGTTCCTTGTGTTACCCATCTGTGCTAATTTGTGCTGCTCCTCTCTGTGCTTGCGTTAACACTTTTGTGGTTGCAGGGGGACAGTGTGGGAGGTTGGCCTGAATGAAAAATATCTCTGCAAATGAAGGTTGTGGCAGGAGTGAGTGGCTGAAGTGTGAGGGGAAGCAGGCTGGCTTCTTTCAGCGGCAGTGTTGGCTAGTGCTGGTTTAAAGTGCTCATCAAACTGCAGGCTCAACTCAGCATTTGTAAAACTGAATTAATGATGGAAAACCCTTTTAATTGTACAAAGGAAGATAGCTAGTGAAGAGTTAAGTAGCTGTGTGTTTATTTTACTTAAATAATCAATCAGTCAGACTGCTTTCCATTTTCTAAGTATTGTTTAAACTTCATATGCAGAGGAATTGCATCAAGATAATTTTGTTCTCCTTTTTTCAATCAAGATAGTAATATAGCTTCGTTTTAAATCTTGAATGCATTAGGAAAGATAACAAAAATAACCTTGACTATAAGCAGTCACCTAGTCTCCTCATCTGTGCTTTTCAGTTTGTTAATACAACGTTTGACATTAATTCAATGCTTGTTCCTCACAAAACTAATTAAAAAATACAGCAGGTACGGCGAAAGATTTAAATTACAACTGGTCTGTGGTCAAACATTTTGATGACAACAGCATTGCTTACCATGAGAGGTGATTTTGTTTATCAAAAAAAAAGTTAAAGAAAACCAGTTTGAAGGAAAAATATAAGCCAGACCAAATTCCCCTGTATATAATTGTGGAAAATACTTTACACACATAAAAAGTATTATTGGAAAAGAGCACACAATCTGTGAAATTCTATTCCAGTTTCTGTAGAGTTGTGATTTACTTTTCCATGTTGTTGTTGCTATTCTGAGCATCCTTTAAAGTACAGTAGTATTTACCTGTAGTAAGTAGTATTTACAGTAAAAAAAACTGTTGTAATCCATTTCCAAGGGGGAGAAGAATACACTTTTGTCTTGACAAAACACCACAAAGTGTAAAAGAAATAGTAGGTGGTGTGTTGTCAGGCAGAAGAGCAAAAGATTTTCAGAAGTTTCAGGAAGCGTGAAATCTTTCAGGTTACTCTTCTTCTTTAGATGCTTCTTTATGTGGACATTAAACAACATTTTTGTAGAAGGGTATTAGTACTCTGAACACAGTTCAGAGGATTACTCTGAGTAAAGGATTTGAGCTCCTGACAATGTTAGGTCCAAATTCAGACTGCACATGTTGACCCCTTTTGCACCACTTGCAAGATCTGTCTATGGTGCTTTTCAAGAATACGGTTCCAGAAATTTGGCCTTAATTAAATAGTCTTCAAATAAACCATTAACATGTATTTAACAAAAAGCAACAACAACATTAACTTGCACAGCTGTTGCCACAGACTGAGTAATCCTTCTGGTGAATTATCTTAGAAGAGCAGAGTCCTGGCCTGGAAAGAGGCGAATACAAGATGCCGTTGGAATAGGTTTTAAGTGGAATCTGTGTGGAGATGAAAAGTTAGCATCGTTTTTACAGAGAAGCAGATTCTCCTGGCCTTCTAGATGGGTATTTGTACCAAACTTAATCTTATTGAAAGCATTCAAGAAGGAATATAAGTATGTAGTGTCACCAGGCAATGAAGCCAGATATAAGCTGTCACTTACTGTGTTCTTTTAATAAACTTTTCTGTGCAAATTCCTACCACAAAACTTATTATGAATAGCTCATGCCAGTGTGCCATTGAATATTACAGCAGTGCATATTAGAGCCAAGGACGTTGTAGGGTCCTGGATACATTTATTATCGTCACAAATGGAAATTTTCTTCAGGGCATGTTTTAGAAGTCCAGGATGTGCTGTATGAAAATGTAAAGGCTAAAAATAACACTGCTGCACCAAACCACTAAGGAGGTAGTTCAGCATAATCTAAATGTAATTAAAATGAATACCCTTGCTAAATGTCAAAGATATGCAACCCATCAGAGAGGCTGTAGAGAATGAGGCATCTAAGAAGACAGTGAAGGAAAAGTAACAGACGTGTTCATGTATGGAGGGAGATACTGCAATGCATTTAATGGCTGAGGAAACGGAGACCTGGGTCCTCATGCCACCACGCTTCACGTGAAATGACCTGCTGAGCTAAGGCAGAGAGCTAAGAGCCGAGCTCTTTACAAGTGCTATTAGCTGTCTTCCCTGCTTCCTGGTTTATTAACCTGTGTAATTGGAAAGTGTTTAGCAATATACGCTGAGTTTTCAATGAATACTTTGCATTAGAAGTAGTGTACAAAGGAAGCTTGATGCCAGCCTTCATTTTAAGCTCTCTTAATGCATCTGGATTTAACTTCAGCAAATGAAGTATGAGAGTTGTCATATCAGAAGCAGTAAACGTGTATGAGCCTAACTGGCAGCCTATGACAAATGCGTCAGTTTAGTGAATTCACTATAAATCTTGTCAGCCTTTTAGGTGAACTTGCCCCTCCACCCCGTATTCAACAAATGAGTGCCAACTTCTGAGCTTCGTTAAGCGGTCGCTTTATTTACATCTGCAAAGCGTCTGTATAATAATAGCTCAGTGCTCACACAACTGTGCATGCCAGCACACCGAGTGTAGGCTGGGTATCGGTCTCGGGGGTACACCACCCCAACCTGGCGGTGCCTGACAAATAAAGGGAGCGCTGCGTGAGGGGAGCACACATGGCCTTCGACACCTGCAATAACAGAATGTCCCACTGAAGTTTGGGCCCTAATTATAGATGCAGCTGGATATAGGCCATGCAGCCAATATTTGCCCGAAGAAAAAGATAGTGATGGTTTCTACTTGCATGTATTTTGTTTGTTTTTCTGTCACGACTGACTTGTTTTACATTTAGCAGTTTGAATGTGGTTTAGTGCAGTTCCTTGTTGCCCTCTCAAGGAGGAGGAGAGAGCCAGACTAATTCTTAGTTGCCTGACCCGAAACTTTTGCATCTTGCAGTCATGCTCGCGCCAGCACAACTCCTAAAGCTTGAGATCTGAGAAGAGTCCCCAGACCACAGATGTTTTTGCAATGAAACCGTGCACCTCCTAGAAAGTCACTGTGGCGCAAGTAATGATAGATAGTGTTTTCATTTTGCTGTACAAAAGGGTCAAAATGGCATGGGGAGTCCATGACAGACCGGCAGAAAATGTTGGTTCTGAAAGAAAATTTATTTCATAGCTTCAGGGGAAGGTTTGGGCACTGTGAACAGATTGCCTTTGTCATTGTGTAAAAATGTGTTGGTTGTAAGGTGATGCTGGATGTCAGGCAGTCTGTGCGTATGTATGATAGAGCTTGGTACCAAAACAGATGTTAAACCAAACTTGGTAGAGTGCTTATTGCATTGCGTTTAGATGCATTTTCTGGAAGCGTTCCTCTTAGCATGACGGTCAGGCAAATTGTTTAAACTTCCTTCCTATCTGCAACCCGGGAATGTTGGTCTTCACAGAGATCACCACCTTTTCAGTCTCTTCCATCTTACGGAAAAGAACCTTTTATAGCACACTCCTGTTTTGAGGCATGCTTGTAGCAGCATTTGGGTGGGTTTTTTTTTCTTCTTTTTTTTTTTTTCACTGACCCTCTACTGTAATGTTTGATTCACCAACTGTTTTCTGTTGCTTGTGCATGGGTCAGTTGCTGTATGTAAGGGAACCTGTTGTATGGGGCGGCACGTCCTGTTTGGACCACTGCGTAAATTCTCAGTGGACATATCTGTGTTAGTAACTGTGGGTAATTAAGGCTCTGCTGGCTCCTTCGGACACTCTTTCCCTCCCCCCTGTCCCTCCCTTCCTCCAGAGATGGCCTCTCTACATAATTCCATTAAAGTGATTGTGCGCTGAGGGGTGGACGGAGGGGCAGTGCTCTCATCTTTCAAAGCAGGACCAATGAGCTATGTGCTTTCCACTGGGCAGCAACAAAAGAAAAGGTTTCTCAGAAGAAAAGACGAGCACAAAAGATCAAAATTAGGTGTTTGTCCAGGCCTCTGGTATTGCTTTCAAGTTAGCTTTCGAGGGCTCACTTTGAAAACGGTGAGCCAGGCTAGTTAACATAAGGGTGTCTGCTAGTTTTAGAGTGTGTTGTTAGAATAATATTGGAAGAGAGCTTTTTGCTTGTGTGATTTACCACCTCTCTGAAGTGCAAGAGAAACACGGGGACTGATTGAAAACGTTGCAGGCGTAGTGGGAATGCTCTACGGCCGTAAGGAAATCGAGCAAACGTACCCTTGTTGAGATTTGCTTCACTTCTTTTAAAAAGATTAGAGACATTTTGATGGTTCTCTTGTTTCCGTAGCCTCCAGAAGGCTAAAATGCTGTATGCTGGGAATTCATCCTGCCCGCTAGCCCTCCCCCACGTTTTTTTTGTATAAAGCTGCTATTGCTGATGGTGGGCAGTAGGAGAGGTGATGTTTTTACAGCAAGGGGGTGTGAGGTGTTGTTTGTCCTGGGGCCCTCTGAGGGGATAGCGCAAAGATACAAAAGGGATACAGACCCTTTTCAGATTTAGACAAATAAGCGAGAGCCATCCAAAGCCGTGGAAAGCCAGACCATTTAGCTGGATCAATTCACATATGTCATATGTTCTATTTTCTACCCAAATAAACTTTTACAATGTTGTACAAAGAACAAACTGCTTAGTTTCTACTTCAGTTATTTGGTTTGCAAAGGAAAACACGAGTATCACAGACGGTCTTTGTTCCATCTAACTGTTTAAAGTTACCTTTAAATTGAAAGAGAAGCCATGAAATGTAAAATATTGGCGATTTGGAACTTCCCAAACTATTTTAATCTGATATTAAAAAGTTATTTAAAATAGGCAAGAAATTGAAATTCCAACTCCTTTAAAAATAGAAGTAATTAAATATTGTTCAGATCTGAAGCTAGTAATATTGCTTAGAAATTACATACCCAGAGAGCCTTGACAAGATTTTAAGAATCATGATAGAACAGGATTGCTAAACTGTGTTTATTTGCTTAATCATATGTACTTGAGCAAGGTAAAAGGGCATTTTTAGAGAAGAGAAATAAAATCTAGTACTACAAATCTGAGAGGAAATACCTGCTTTTGAGAGGAACAGACCTGAATCTGTATCATCCTTCTACTTCCGGGCTTTATGTTACTGTTTGGCTTGATGCGTTTCTCTCTTTCCCTTTTGTCTGGTGTATTTGAAATGTATTTGCTTATTTTCCTAATAAGTTTCTGCTGTATTTACATTACTTTGCTTCAAAAGTACATTTTTAAGGATAGTATTTCTCAGTGCTCTTCCTTTCCCACCCTTCCCCCTTAATAATTCCCCTGGACCTCAGTTGCTTGGAGCAGACTTTGGCTAGCCCCAGATTCGATGTCAAAGGCCGTGACCCGATGTCAGAGCAGCCCATGCTGCTGGCCTCTTCTTTGAATAATTATCTGGAGTTTATTGTGTTGAAGGGACGGGCTTGGGGGCAGCACAGTCACCCTGGCGAACCAGACCAATGAGCTATCCAGCCGGACCACTGCCCAACAATGGACCTGTAGGTTACACAAAAAATCCAGCAGCACAAAAGATTATATTAAAAATGGACATTTGGCCACAGAAGTTTTGTCCTTGGAACAACCATTTTTTCAGCCTTTTGAGTACAGGGTGGGTTCGATACCTTTAACTGAAAGGAAAAAAGTATTATTTAAATTCTGTACGTAAGCTAGAATAAAACTGAAATATTTTTCTTATCCCCTTCCCCAGCTGTTAGAATTGTCAAATCGGATGTAGCTTAAGAAGTTGTTTCTAGTCGCTGAACTTGACTGAGAACATCAAGCCACTGAACTTTTTTTTTCTGCAGAAATTCTGTGCAATCCTAATTCTTAGAGAAACAAGAACAAAGCCCCCAGTGCTTTTATTTCTATCAATACTTTCCTTTTAAAGTGCTGAGAACAGGGATGCTCAAAACAGGTATGAAAGTACACTCAGTATCCAGACTTAATGAGTCAACAGTAAATGATAGTAAAACGTCCATTTTCTTTGGGCTTCCTTATCTTTTCCCCTCCCCAAAGAGGACTTAAAAAGTCTGAAATCCAGATTGTGGAGTGCTGTCTTTTCTTATCAGGACTGAATGAAAGGCTGCTGGAGGTGGACTCACTGTTCTGGAGGGGTGGAAAAAAAAAAAGTTCTTTCATGGTCTGACCTCGGATTCTTTCTTAATTTTATCTAACCCTGACCTGTTGGCTCTGCTCTGGCTCCTTTCAAGGCCTTCGGAGCTTCACAAACATGCAGCAGCTGAAGGAAACAATGACAGGTCTTTTAGGGGTTGCAATATTACACTCTCTTGTAACCTAGGCTAAGTAGCCTGTAAACAGATGCTTTCTATGAAGCATTTGCCAGAAAGCTAAAATTTTGGCTGTGTTGATATCAGCAAACAGGGCTCTGTAACACTTTTGATTTAGGACTCTTCATTTTGTATTCCGGATAAGCTGCAGCTGAATGAACAGTTACCCAGACTGTGTCTCATCTACAGTGTGGTGGTGGAACCCGCTGTTACAAGTTTTATACTTACCTTTAATGCTATAATGTACCTGGAATACAAGAATCATATGAAGACAGATTATAAAAATCTGAATGGGATAAATTCAGTTTGGTCTTTTGCAGAAAACCGATTTGAAGATAGTGTTAACATGTAATCAGGACATTTGCATTTCTATGTATTCTTTTGAGAAGGGAGGATGGAATTACATATGGATTAGGATTTTTCATTGCCTGTGTTGTTAGTGTCGTGCTGCTTTAAGCTTAGAGGGTTTTAATTAGGTAATAGTATGTTTTGAGAATGGAACTTTTTGTTCCATTGTGAATATGGAAGTGACTTTATTGTTCTTAGTAACTTTTCCTAAAAGTTCAGTCTGTGCAATCTTAGTAATTTAAGAATGAGGTAGCTGTGTTAAAAAGTACTTCACCAGCTGCATAGTGATTAGAAGCACATTTTTTGTTTTAGTTGTTTAACTGCTTGCTAATACAGGCATTTAATCTTTGATGCCTCTAGTTTTTCCAGCTGTGTTCATTGGAAGTGCATGAGGACACCATCTGGCAGTAATGAGGTATAACTCTACCAGATGGAACTAACCCATGTTGGCTGGAGAGATGTTTCTTCCTCTCCTCATGTCACCTTTATCACTAGGGAAATGTCTTCAAAACAGAAGACCTTTTTTCCATCCCCCCACCCCCCCAATTAATGGTAGCTGCTACAGCAGTCAATCCAGCAAAACCTGGGTGTTCAGTGGGTATTTTTCAGAGGCCAGTAAGGGTCAACAGAAGCACCGTTTATTCTGTTGTGGAACAATGCCAGATTGTTTCATACATTTTTTTGTGTATTTGTCTCAATGGTTTAGAAGAGCTGAAGAACTAAGTTTGAGACAGTAACTCAATGGAATTCCATGGAATACACTGACATACACTAAAACTAGTTCTGGCATGAGAAGATAGCAACTCTGTAGTTTTGCCTACCATTATGTATGTATTTACTGGACCATTTATATTTTCCTAAGCTTTGAAAACTGGGCTCTGTATGTTTAATCCATGTTTAACTAATAAATATATATAATTTGAACATATTAACATTTTAAGTTTTGGAAAAGAAAACGGGAAAATCTGAACATGAGTATTTCTGATGGACAGCTGCTTTGTAGTAGCAACTTCTCCCCTTACTGAAAGAGAAATGAAGATTTACGTAGAAGCAAGGCTGATGGCAGTAGTAAAGAATACTGAATAACTTTGAGCTGGTGCAACACAACATGGATGTTCCAATGGACTGTAGAGCAATAGGACTGCTAATGAATCAGCTCTCAATTCTTCATGATATTTTTGCAGTTTCTCACAGTTTCTTGCATCCAGACAGACAAGCAGCTGTGGTTCTCCCCCCATGCTGGGAAATGAAATGACTTGTCACAAAACCGGGGTTGGAACATCTGAGCGCACTGTGGTATTTTTTTTGAAGAAGTTGTTTTTACAGCATTAACACCAGTAACTGCTATGAGCTTCCCATCTGCTTTCTGAGAAGCTGAACATACTATCTAAGATTATATCTCCAGAATGTAGTAAGACAGTAAGATATGCAAATAAATAAATCATTGTCATCCAAACTCTTACCAAGCTTCAGCTACTGTAATGTTTAATGTTTTTTTCCAAGTTAGGATCCATGTTTTAAATGATAGTTCAACTGAATTTTTTTGCTTGTACTTGCAGTATTTAGCTTTGCCATAGTTTTACTGTAAGGTATGGAACCTTTTCATAGACTCACAAAACAAAGAGGAGGCTCCCCCATGTGTCTTGCTGCTGAAAGACCTACCAGGGTTGAATCTGCAGGGCTCACGGCAGATTTTTATGGGAGAGCGAATGATAGGATATGAGATTCCATAGGAATATCACCAGGGAGCAGTGACCTACCTACAAAAACTGCCATAGGAAAATGAGGCTGATCCTACATAAACTGTAAACCAGTGATCTTTGGGACAGTATCTGTTCTGATAATTTGAAATTAATCAATATAAGGCATATTTAGCTTTTTCCTACTCTTACTTTCCAGCAGTATTATTACCAGAGGCAAAATTTGTGCCTCTTGTTGAACTATTATTCACGTGTTTTTAATTCTGACAGGTTTTGGTTGTACAAAAAGGGTGTGTGAGGCAGATCCATTGTACCATGTGAAACTATGCTGGCTTATCACCTCCAGCCTATAATGTCTTTTAAGACAGTCTCTGTGTACTCCAGAGGCAGTCTTGTAATAAAATTTATGAATTAGCTCTAGCATGTTTATATCAACATCAGTGCTGGCCTTTTGATTTGTACTAACAGTGTAGTTTTTGCATCCTTTCCACCAGCTGATTTAAGTAATAACAATAAAAATGCCTATTAAAAAGCTGTAGGTAGGTGCTGTGACACTTAATTTTACAACAGCCTAATGCCAGCAGCACTAAAAAAGCCAAACTAAACCAAACCATATTCAACAGAAACAAATTAACTTTAAAAAATTCAGCCAGTGGGTAAATAAGCTACGGAATTGGTCGAGTTCACCTTAGGTCTGGGAACAAGCCTTCAACCACTACACAAATGCTGGCAATTGCAAGAGAATTAATTGAAATGACTCTGTGTTACCAACTGTTCAGAGAAAGTTTGAAAATGCAGAGGTGAAATCTTGATGTGAGGCTTTTTTCACTTAAACTGAATTTATGTGTTGAATGAGTTGAGTAAATCACTGCACCTGATTATTTTCCGAATAGCAGCGATCTTCTGTGGAAAGAGGTGTTAATTCTGGGTCTGTTAGGAGCATGACTGATGGCCTCAATACTTGCTTCCCTGTTTTCTGAGCCTCTCGGGCCTCCTGTTGCTGTATAATGTGTATGGATGGCACACACTAAATTTGAGACTGTCAGGCCCCCATGTGACCGTGCTGTCCCCAAGCTTTTATCAATGATTTATCTGTAAACGATTCAGGATACCTATGCTGGTTAAAGATAAGAAAGCTCCTGAAGTTTGTTTTCTCTCTAAGGACGTGTCTGGCTTTTATGCCGAGTTTGTACTGGGATTGCCGTTGAGGAGTAAATCTTATCATAAGCCTGTGTAAATGAAACTAACAATTGTTAAAAATACTCTAAACAGAAGTTACTTCAGACAAAAAAATATTTCACATCACTTCATAAAACAAATAGTGTGCAAGTATCTGTGGGATCTTTGGCTATTGGCTGTTTTGTTTTGCATTTGATGAAGCTATGCTCAACGTGGAGCAGCATCTCAGCAAGTTCTTTGAACTGGTCTTTCCTCATTTTATATATGTAATCTGTGAAACAAGTTTCACATCAATTTCTTTTGCTGCTCAGTACACTGTCTTTAAAATGCTCTTATATTCTCCTTTTTCAGATTACTGTAAAATTTAGGCATTTCTAGGGCAGTACATAATGCAGCCCTCCTCAGTTGCTCAGTTACAGGTACCAGCAGATGGTTTTTCAACGATAGAAGCAGTAATCTGTGACATCTTAAAAATTCTGACATCACCTTTGGATTGAACTAGTCTTGCTACCAGTTGAACCATGATGTCCTGAAGTGGCAGTAACCTTGCTTTTTAGATGATAGAGACTACTGGGAGCCTTTATTTTTAAACAGGTTCTTCTTTATAAAGATAATTCTTTTTGAGACTTCTTGCATTATACGAGAGTAAGATGAATGGTATTCAACATTGTGCTTTTTCTAAATGTAGAGTGTTAAAGACACTTAAAAATAAGATTTTTTTAAAAAGTGTTTTCCTCGAAGACATTTGATTTTTTTTTTGGTGGGAGTTACAGTTTTTGCTTTTCTTCCACATCCCATTATTCTTCATTCCCCCCCCAATCAAGTGTTAATGAGGAATTCAGGTTTAAAAAAAAAAAAAAAAAGGCAGTGAGGATAAACAGACCTCACAGGCTCCTCATTCAGCTCAGCAGGGCAGTAGACCTTAGCTATTCTTCATTTCACAGTGAAGATGATCAGTTCTGGGTGACCACTTTCAAAGGGCACAGAGTTTTTGAAGGTGCTCAGCAGGATGATAAATTGTCGTGTCTGTCATCCTGTGTCTTGCGGAAATGCAGCGGGGGTCTCTTCTGCAGGAACTTGTAAAGAAAAAAGATAGACTGTGACACTTGGCTGCCTGGATGCTGCCCGTTTATGTGGAATCTGTTCAAGGGTTTGCTAAATAGTACCTGAATTCAAGTTTCTTCTGAGAGTGTATGGAAGAATTGATTATTGTAACAACCTCCAAAGCATAATCCTACTGAGATCTTAAAGAAGTCTTCTGGGCCTCTTTTTAAAATTTTGGCTTTGTTTTTGAGTATTTCAGTTATGTGCTAAATACGTGTATTCCTACTAGAGGTTAATAAGCCTAGGAAGGTATATATTTCTGCTTTTCTGAGATGCGTGCTGTCATTTGCCTCAACAATTTGCTATAACTTGGTTTTGGTATATCTAAACCACTTGCTACTTTTGAAGTGCAGTTTTTTTGGCTGGGATCAGTGGTTTTAAAATACACCTTCCCTTCCCACGTCTTTTTTTTTTTTTTTTTACAGATTTTTTAAGAGGTTGCAATGATTTACATATGATATCTTACTATCTTCCTGAATTTTCAGTATTAAAATTCCATATTTTCTTTTATCACATGCTTAAGGTTATTCTGTATGTTTGTGTCCATCTCTTTTTCTCTGATTTTAATTTGTTGGCTCAGAACAACTGATGTCTGTTGTCAAAGCGATATGTAAAGTGGAAAAAAACCCTTCAAAGCAAATGAGAATTTACTCTAGTTTAAAAAAAAACTCATTTTTTGACATCCTGTTGTTTATATTGTCAAATTGTGATCTTAAAGTCTATTTGAAAATGGGAATGGACTCCTCTTGCCCAGTCTACCATTAGTGTTAAACACATCAAAGAAATACTTTGATCCAAATTTAAGAACCCCTTTTCTTTTATACGTGTATTTAGATTTTGCTGAAATAGTCTTTTAAAAATAAGCATAGCGATGTAAACTCTACCTAGTGATATCTCATTTAAAGCTGATATTTGCAACTACACCACAAAGATTGTCGTACTTCAAAATAAATATTAACAGATTTTACAAAATGCATTATTACGAAATTACTACTCTTTTTACTTATTTACAGAAACAATCGAGTTGTTGAGATTGTATTGCTGGTGCAGAGACTGCAGAGGGAGCTAACGATCTGATATAAACAAAAGTCGTATTTGTGATGAAGAAACGTCAAGGATTTGTGTTCCTGCTTATTTTATGAGAGAGGCCATATCAAATCTCAGCTACAATGAGAAAGGGGAGAGCTTATTTTGAGAAGGGATAATATAGTGGTATTTTAGGGCAAGGAAAAAAGAAGTAAATAAAATCAGCACAGTTATGTAACATCTGAACCTTCTGAAAATCTTACTAGAAAGAAAGAGGTTCATGACAATAGAAGAGAATGTCCCAGTACCTACTTCAGTACTGGGGTGAAGTTTAGCTGAACCCAGAAGAGCTTGTACGTACTAGTAGCAAACACTATCACCTTGCAAATCATCGCTGCGTGGAAGGTATTTGTTGCAAATACAACAATACAAGGGAGCAGGCTGCAGAGAAGCAGTGCAGCCATCCTGGTGGTTTGCATGCTAATCACCTGTGGATACCCCACACCATCTCCACTTACAGAAAGCTCAAGGCTTCTAACTCATTTCTCTGTAGTAATTTTTCACTTGGATCAAGGTCAGTGTATCATCCACAGAACTGAGAGAAGCAGCAAACCGCGATATGGGTACCCAAAGACATGGCCAGAGAAAGGGAAATAGGGAGACCCTTCAAGCTAGGAACAGTGACCTTCTAAGAATGCCAGAACGAGCTTTCAAGAAGACATGGCGAAGCCGAAGTTGTTAGTCAAAGACATCATTAACAGTCACTGTTGTTTCACAGTATACCTCCTCTCGGAACTGGGAACAAAAATATTTCCCATTTCTTTGCTGGGTCCTGTCTTCCTGCCTTCATTTTGATTGCCTTGCTTCATTACAGCCTGCTTATCCAGAAATAAATGTTGGTTTCTGTGGACCTCATGCTATTCATTTTAACAAATCTTTATTGTAGATTGAAAGCACTTTCAATATGCTGAATCATACTATTAAATCTAGCTCTGTAGCTGTGCAGGTGTGATTTTGTTACAGATTGAAATATGATATTTATCCTACTCCCACTGATTTCTGTTACAAACTTCTGTTTCAGGCTGTCAGAAGCAAGACTAGGAGATATGTGACTGACTCTGGGCAAAGATTCAGGGGAATTCACAGGGCTGGAGAAAAGACAGGCTTCCAGGCATCCAGCCTGTTCATCAGTCTGCTGATCGTAGCGGACAAGTTTTGAACCAAACTTGCAGGAGAATCAAGTTATCTCACTATCTGTTGAAGTCTGAAAGTCCTTATTTTTTTATTTGGGTCTAATTATTCCTTTTCTCTCTGTGCAGATCCTAGAAGAAAGTATCACGTAAGGCTGCTCGCATATAACAGTATGGAAGAAGGTTATCAGGCAGACCAAACAGTCAGCACTCCAGGATGTGTCTGTAAGTGTTGTAGATGCAGGAAGGATTTATTAAAGGCTGAGCTGTTTCAAGGTCCCAGCAGCTCTGTGTTTTTAACCTATAAATAATCAATTAATTCAGTGTAAAACAGAGAACGAGAAAGACTATATCTGTGACAAATACTCTCCTAGTCATCCTGCAACTGAGACAGTCTCCTGTGTTCATGAACTGCAGCTGAGGAAACAAGATAGCTACCAAGTACATTTTCCTCCCCTATCGGATTGTCTGTATCAGCTAACCAGGGATGTATCATGTATCTTAGGAGAGATTTATTTCTCTCCCTTGCCTCTGTTTATAGTTTTGACTTCGTTTTTGGCTAAACAAGTGGGACTACAGAAGTAATATGTGACATGTATTGGGTTAGGAGGGACCTTGAATAGCTTCAACAGGATTCCTGGGTCTGAATACCAGGTAGTGCTAGGTAGGGGCAGATTTGAATCTAACCTGTGGGCTCAGACCTGTCTCTTAATCTTACCAGTGTCTGTATACAGTTTGTTAAATAATTCATGCTCCTTTTTTCTTTTAAACAGCTGTCCGTGATCGCATGGTGCCACCGCCACCACCTCCTCACCACCTCTATGCCAAAGCTAACACTTCATCTTCTATCTACCTTCACTGGGGAAAGCCTGCCTTTACGTCTGCGCAAGTTATTAACTACACAATCCGCTGCAACCCAGTGGGGCTGCAGAATGCTTCCCTGGTTCTCTACCTTCAAACGTAAGTGCAGCGCTACTAATGAGTCTTGGTTTCCCGTTTCCACATCCTTCCCACTCAGTTTCTACTCTTCCTGCCCTCTTTTAATAGCCTTTTGCTATAACAGCTTTTATCTCCCTTAGAGGACTGTGTGTTTTGCCCAGTGGCTGGCTAGTTCTGTTTCTTGGTTTATTTAAGACATGTTTGTAGAACGGCTTAATACTCTACCTGTGATCCTTGTGTTGGATCCCTGGGCAAGCTCTTGAATTCTTAATGGCTTTTTAGCTGTCTAAGTTGAATTTAATTATAAGCTCTTCTCCAACCTAACAAAATTCAATACCTATTTTATAGGTAGCTTGTCTGGGCAAAGATGGGACTTAGCCCAGTGTCTGATTTTAGGACTGGAAACAAGAATTTTTGAGTTTTGAGGGCTTGAGCATGTTATTATGGGAATGCCACATTCCTGAGTGTGTGTCACCCTGCCAGGAGAAAGCTGAGTAGGAACTACAGCTTGCTTTTCAGAGAAGCAATGCGTGAGCCACAGAATGGCAGAACGGGGAAGAAATTCTGCCTAGGACTGGTGTTCAACTCTCTGCCCAGGCGGTATGGGAGCAGAAGACTTTGCTCCGTTGTGACTGCCTATGCTGGGACCCATGGTGCTGTTGAGGGAATCCACATGTGTAGCTCCCTCAATACTTGGGTTTACTCAAGCCTTCTAAATAAGAAAAATGCTGTCTTAAAAGATAGTTTCCATCCTAATACTGATGGTCTTCTCTTCAGTGAACACATCCTCTGCTGTATAACTTCTGACTTCACAATTAGACACAGTATAATCACCATGTAAAATTCTTAGTGTGCAATACGCAGCATAGCAGTAAATACTGCTCTTTCTGATAGGATGAGGCTGTTGCAAATATTGGTGACTGCCTTTGCAGTATGGAAGATGAAAATACTAAATGAGATTTAATAAAGCAATATCTGTAGAGTAACACCATTTTAAATTGAGATTTAATCTCAACTTGGGTATTATCACCTGGAATTAACCCAAGTGTATATGAAAGATTTCCCCCTGCCCCCAGAATCAAAATAAAGCAGAATGTCTACAATTGACTTTGTGATCAAACAGTAAACTACAATATTACAATTAATGTAATCAATTTTACAATTATTAGATTACCAAATATGACTAGAAGATGAGTAGGGAACTTTCATATTCTACAGACATCCCCTACACGAGGTGACAGAGGCCAGAAGTGGAAGGGGAAGTCGCACACATAGCCTATGTCTGTTCTGTGAACTGAGAAGCAGATCCCGGAATAGCTGATGGAGCCAATGGCACATGCCTTTTCAGCTGTGGTGCTGGTTGTAGTTTAAGTGTTGCTCCATCTCGAAGCATAGTATCTTATGGACAAATGTGGAAAGAGCTAAGCTGGGGATACCTGCTGGTGATCTGGGCAATAATATTCTTGGACTTGCTTGTGTATCAGCTCTCCAAACAACCTGTATAAAAACTTGAGCTCGAGTCAACTGACAGCGGACATAATATGTTCCAGAGAGCTCCAGGGTTAGTACAATTACATTTTCAGGTAGACAGCACAGGTGGACCATGTGTCTGGACTTGAACTGGTTTGTCTTGTGCTGAACTGACAGTGAATATCTACTCACAGTGAACTAAGAGATAACATTTGAGCTTGGGATCTTAAGTCAATTGCTGCTGTTAAATTTATTTTATTCCTTCATCTGTACAGGTCAGAGACTCACATGTTAGTTCAAGGTCTTGAGCCAAAAACCATGTATGAATTTGCAGTTCGGCTGCATGTGGACCAGCTCTCCAGTCCCTGGAGTCCGGTAGTCTACCATACTACCCTTCCAGAAGGTAAGGCACTAGGAGAGGACCACATGGTTCTAAAAAGAAAGCTCTCTAACCCATATGGACTTAAAAATGGCTTATTAATTTTAAGCTGTGTGTAGGAGAGAGGAATACTTTCCTCTGAGATACAGATATTGCTCTTCTCAGCGACAGACAGAAAAACGTTACCAGGAAAATCCTTGTTTTCGGAATGTGAAATTCTTTTGCAAAAATCTACCTAAAATCAGCAATGATTTTTATGTAAAATGTGATATACTTACACCATTAGCACCCACTGAATGGAAATAACTTGAATAAAAAAAATGTAAAATATGTATTGAAGAAGCATGGCTGATTCATAGGCATTATGAAAATGTATTTTAAAAACCAGACATTTTAGAAACTGTAAGAATATTACATATCTACTGCCCTAGCTTCTAGTTTGCTTTTCTGTCAGCTTGGTCAGTGAAAAATAAAAAATTTCAGTTTCATGTTCTCAGCATTGCAATGTTTGGGATGGGTAATGGTTCATAGGGTAATGATGTGGGTTTTTGTCAGAAACTGTTTCCTTCTGGAGTTGAAGGAAAAATACGAAATTTGCTTTTACAAAATCTAAGCTATTGACCAGATCAGAGTTAACAGGAGAGTTTCTCTTGAGGAGCAGTATGTGTTTGTTTATATGTTGTTTATCTGGGGTGTAGCACTACCCATTAGGTCTGCACATCAGTTTCTTTCTGAGAAATTTAATTGCATGTAAATTAGGTTAGCCTAATAGCATTTTGTTACTGTTCTCACAGCACCATCTGGCCCTCCAGTAGGAGTGAAGGTGACTTTGATAGAGGATGATACTGCTTTGGTTTCCTGGAAGCCACCTGATGGTCCTGAAACAGTTGTTACGCGATATACTATCCTCTATGCATCCAGGAAGTCTTGGATTGCTGGGGAATGGCAAGTGTTGCACAGAGAAGGTAAACTAAATCAGTGATGCTACTTACAAGATGCTTTGTTACTTTTAGCTCCCTTGGACTACAGTAAGGAAGAAATTTATATAAGTGTTCACATAAAAGTTATAATTAGTTTAGAATTATTCCCATGATTGTGATGAAAATGTATTAAAACCCATTTAATACTCAGAAGCTGAGGGGAGAGGGACAGGGGGGAGCTTTTGGAGCTGTGTTGCTTGGAGCTCACTCAGTGTGTACATGTGAACTGAAATGTTTCATAAATCCAATTACGTCCATCTTAGTTCTGTTGTAACCATGATTGTGATGGTTTCATTTTGTAAATGCACTTTTTCAAAGCTGAAGTCTCCGAGATGCCCTGCTCTCAAGAAATAAAATTATAAATGTGGCTATATGGGTTTATATATTTCTTTTGATCACTGCCAATCCAGTTAGCTCAGTTTGCTTAATGAACTTTCCCCTACTCCCAGTAAATTGCTCTGCAAATTCAATTTAACTCTCTGGCTCTGTTCTACTGCTGAGCCCCAGCTAGCTAATCTAACTAACTCAAGTATGGTGATATGAACTGCAGTCACATCTTTGTGATTAGATATAGTCTAAATTTTTATAGGCACTTTCTAGAATAATACTCTGATTTGAAGAGCTGCATCAAGAACAGATTTCTACTATAGCCAGTGTCCTGGTTTCAGCTGGGATAGTTAGTTGCCTTCCTAGTAGCTGGTACAGCGCTGTGTTTTGAGTTCAGTATGAGAAGAAGGTTGATAACACACTCTGATGTTTTCAGTTGCTGCTAAGTCATGTTTAGTCT
>JANZLQ010000002.1:9247153-9273149 GCA_026212715.1 Elanus axillaris
GGGGGGAGAGAGAGAGAGGAGGTTGGAATCATTCAATGTTATAAATTTGCCTCTATCTATAACCAGTCCTCTTCTCCACTCCTCCTCTTTCCCCGTTTTACTTAAAGAAAAAAAAAAGGAAAAAAAAAATTAGGCATATGTTTTTACTTTTAAAAGAAAAAAATGTTTAAAATGTAATGTTGTGAGAAAGCAACCATAGGAACTCCTGGCTCTGTTTAAGTCTGTCAGAACTCCCATTGACTTTACTGGGGCCAAGGTGTCACCCTTAAGGTAGGCCGGGCTGACTTTTGTATTGTCCCTCACGTATCAGAAGGTGGACAGAAGTCATCAGTAAGCCCTCCTGCTCTGTTTTGTGTTGATGAATCGGCCTCTAGTTACTGTAGTTCTTTACCTTGTAACTGTTTGCTAGTTCTGAACCAGACAGTACACATTCACCTTTTTGTAACAGTGTTGCTGCAAATGCTTTAAAAATAATCTTGTACCAAAGACTTTTCTGTAGAAGAGAAGGAAGCCACATATTGTCCAAAAATGATTGAACTAGTTAAAAGTTATAGGTTTGAAGAGCTGAATACATTTTATTGTATAAGTAGTTACTAACAAAAACCAACAGGGCTTCTTGGTTGTAGTAGTTGATTGCATAGATGAGTTGTATGCTTCTGTGATTTTAACTACCTTGTTGTTACAAGAGCCTTTAAAGAAAGCTATAATAATACCAGCAGATATCTCCAAAGACTTCCAAGTTTAATTTTTTTTTCTCCAGCATGTAGTTCATCAACAATACAGTATTAAAAAAAAATATTTTTGAACAATTTTTTATCTACTTGCTGAAGAAAAAGAAAACCTTTTCACCAAAGATTTATTTTTGGTTTTGTCAGGCGCAGAATGTTTAGTGTACAGCAGAGTACTGTTTCTAGTTAGGTAAAGTGTGAATTAATCAAAACTAGATTAAGAATGTGTAACTGTAGCATGAAGTTTCACATTTCATCTTTCAGAGTAGCCTCTTTTGTTAGTTTCATTCAGAAAGAGCTGATATGCAGGTGGTAACTGCTTCTCCAAAGACTTGTTTGCTGTAAGTACTGATAATCGGATGTAATTTTATGGCCTTCATTACAGGTAAATACTGTAGATCCTAAACTTTTTCTTCCAGAGACCCACTCTGTAGATTAACCCATGGATAATTTGAGAGAAACAGAATTTGTATAAATTTTGTCAGTCTAACATAGATGCTCTAACTTCAATAGCCAAAGAGGTATTAGAGAGCAGTGCATCCAGAACTCTCTTCATCACTTAATGTTTTATTAAGGTACTTTATATCAGCAAATAAAGAAAACCAAAGATATTTAAGGTTACCTCAGCATATAGGCAAGCTTAGTTAGACATTAATTATTCTGTCTTTTTCTTTATTTTTATGTTAACCAAATATTATATGTTTCTCCAGAACCCAGTCTACATTCATGTACTTCCCTTTGTCATATAGTCATGATTACTACAGAACAAAAAAATATGGTCTCCTCAAAATTCATGGCCTATTACTAATATATCACAAGATTTTGTGAGAGAAAATTTGTCTAATGATTGAAAACTCCACCAAGCTGAGGAATGTCTAGAAAAACTATGTAGAAATGGATACTTTCTCTATTGAACTCAATAGTGGAACCAATCCTTCATGATTCTAACAGCGCAGAATTGGGCTCTAAGTTTAAATGGTTCCTATCCTTGAAGTCAACACATGTAATTACAGATACGATATTACAGATATTAATTTTCTTAAAAGTTTACTAAGGAAAGCAGTTTTTCATATGTAAACTTTGTTCATTCCATTTGCCTAGAAAGAGCTGGCAGAATGGTTTCAGGTTTTCCAGTATTTTTTTTTTGTGGTTATATCTGTACAAACTGGGTCCTGGAGAAAAAAAAATGTCATTTTTTAATTATGAATTTTACTGAATATGTTCTGGAAGATGAACATAAATGTGGAATTTAGTGTTACACTATATGTGAATTGATTAAGTGTATTAAGAACTAGGGAGCCATGGATGATGTAATGAGTGTATATGCAACCCTTGTACTTTAAAAAGAAAGCAAAAATGTTACAGTTGATATCACTTGAAAAGCATCAAAACTTACAAAGAAAATCTTGAAACTGGTTTACCATGCTAATTGCATTTCCACGTGAGGACTCTGTCCTTCAGTTGCAACAGCAATGCCTGTTCTGCAGGACCTGGATCCAAAATGAGTTACAGTTGTGCACATTCTTCGTATTCAACAAATAAAAAGTATTCTTATCTTTCAGGAGTTATCTAGGAGAACTGGGAATGTGTATGCTGTGTAGAACAGGGCCTATCAGGTGAATTTTTTTTTTTAGTAGCTCTGCTTTTGTAAGAGAAACTTGAAAAATTTACATACCCCTTTAAATAATTTCCTGTTAGCTGTGCATTTTCTGTATAACTTATGAGATTTAAACCAAAAAAGAGTACTGAGAGATTTCTTTACCTGTTTTTAGTTATTCTTCATAGTTCATTCCCTCTTTGGCTTTATTCCCTTGCTTTAGACTGTGAGCTAAATTTCTTTTGCCTTATTCAAATCAGGGTCCTCACCCTGTTTCTTTTTCAGTCAATGGGAGAATTAATTTTTATGTCAGCTTGCATGGTCTGGACAGAAAAAATTAACTTTTTTGTTGTTTGGGGTTTTTTTAAATCTTTACAGTATTTTTAAAGGCCAGAATTCTTACGTGGTTAAAACTCCCACTGGCAAATCCATTTTTGTAAGATAACAAGTTACATGCATCAGAGGTCCACTGTGACTCTCTGTGCATCCAGTCTTAGCCTGTAGTAAACCCAGTACTTCAAGTGAGTTTACCTCTTTCATTGCAAACTAAGTCAACTTGAATGACTTACCATTTGCTGCAACCTGACGTATGCAAGCATAGTTATTACCATGGACTGCTGGGTCTCAGCAACGTGTTACCCTGAGCAAACTTGTAAGCCTTAAGACCAGGAGCTCTTGCTCATTTTATTTGCTACAGAATGAAGTTCATGCAGGGAAAAGTCCATCTCCTAACGTGGGGAATGTTGGTAGGTTTTGTAGGACACTCCATGTTTAGCCAAAAATCTCATTCACACCAGCTGAAAAGAGAGCTGCACAGGTGTAACTCTGGTGGTATTTCACAGAAATCAATTTACTGAAGTTATTCTGGTAAAACTGAAAGCAGAATTACACCTAGTAACTGCTAAAGAGGTAGTTCTTAGCTTGAACAATTGTTATATACTTAACTAGTTGCTGCAACTGCAACTCTGCTAATAGCAAGCAATTTCTAAAGCAGAGGAATTTGATGGTCTGCAGGAAATATTGAGTGCCTTTCTAAAATAACATTAAGTTAAAAATATATTCTTTATGTAACTGTATAATGTGTTTCAAAAATACTATTCTTCAGTACAAGTCCAAAACCAAATCACAGTCTGTTAATAGAGGCCCTTACAAAAAGAACACAAATTCAATTTGGCTTAAATGCAAGTAAGTTTCTTTCTTTCTAATTCCTCTAGATTTACACTGAGACTGGTCCTAATTAACTCAAAAGGGTTGTGAACGCCTGCTTAAGGTTTTGCTGTGTTGGGCCCTCTGGTTCTCCTGTGAGCTGTGCTCCTTCTGGAAGTTTTCGGCTTTTCATGGTTGCATATATCCACAGTGCATCTGCCTGGTGTGTTTTCAGTAAAGACTGACTGTATATGAAAAACTGACATACACAAATGTTGCTTTTTGATTGTTTGGCTTTTGGGTTTTTTTTAAAGTTGTGAATGAATCGCCAGTGTAGGAGCCAGGTATGTATCTCATATTGTGGTGTTCTGGATCCTTTCACTCCATGTGCCATTTTCTTCTAAGGGCAGCAATGGCTGACTCGCTAATGGAGGATGGAGCTGAATTGTATTAATTTTATATTTGTCTCAGGGGATCAGCTCTGTGAATTCCATTGCATGAGGGAAGCTAATGTTTGCCCTGATTTGAATGTAACTTTTTAATGTCTTTTAAAAACTATTTTGTTTAATAATGTGGATTTGTTTTTCTTTTTCTAGCATTCTAGTAAATGTTACCTAGTGTGTTGGTTCATTTTTTCCCTCCAGGGTTGTTTATATACTACCCCAAGGTCATGCCAAAAAGTAATAGAAGTTTAAATGCCAAATGTTTATGAAACTGCTGTCTAAATACTGATGGATTGCACAGTTGAAATAAAAGTTTTCCTTAGTAAAAGTGCTACTTGATAAATATTTTATTTTCGGTGTCTCTGATGAGTGGCTCAAAATGAGGAAGATACAAATACAATGCCTCATTTTAGGCTGGACAGATAGGGAGCTGATGGCACTTAAATAGTCATAAAAAGAGGTAGAGAGTAAACGGCACATGCCTTATCACTGAAATTCATAGAATTTTCCTAAACATGTATTCATGTATCATTTATGTACCTGGAATTATTTCCCACCTAAAAACTCCGTTTGTGCCCCACTACTGTCAAACACCCATGCAAGATCTCTGTTTTGGTTGATTTTCATTGGGTGTGGAAGAAGTGGTTCTCAGTGCAGTTGTTCTCAAAAGTCTGGGAAGCTGCTTGCGAAGCTGCATTGCAGAGGTTTTCCCAACATTTTTACACCTGCTAACTGTTAAACCTGGTATTTCAACATATGACAAGGCTATGAAAATGCAATTGCTGTTGGTCAAAAGGCAAACCGCTATTTTTACAAAGAACTACATTCTAGATGAAAGTCATGTTAAGTTACTGAGGAAATTAAGTTCTACAGGGATTAAAAGGTTTCTGTTGCCAGCTGGCTGATTACTGATTGCCACTTGAAAGCAACTGAAAAATTGGCCAGGCGGTTTAGAGAGTTAGGTACAGAGTTGGATTTAGAGTAGTAGTGGCCACCTAAATCTTACGCTACTGGAAATAAAACCACAATAATTATTGCTGTTATTTACAAGGTCTCTAGGGAGAATAAAAACAAAACAGCAATGGAATCTGAACTCTCACAATCCTTAGGTAGGTTTGACTTCGGTTTTTCATCTATGTTGTTCCCTAAAAGACTGGAACTCTTCACTGGCACTGAATATACTTAATGGGAAAGAAAAGAGATTTCACACGTATTTCAAAGTTTTGAAATCACAGTATTGGGAATTGAAGATTTGAAATAAAGGTCCACTAACTTTCTTCTATGTCCAGGAAATGACTGCTGAATACACTTACTTTTGCTTATTTTGACCCTCTCTAAGAGGCATGTGCCCTGTCTCTTACGGGCGCCCGTAGGAGACAGAGCCTTTCTGCTCTGGCAGCATCTCGTGCTGATGAGTTGGGCTGCTTGGATTCTACAGTAGAACCATGATGTCTGTCTTTCCTTTTGAATGCTCAGAAGACAAAGAAAATCTGAAAAGCCTCATCATGCTTTTCTATGAATCGCAGCTGTTCTTACCTGCAGAGTCTGCTTATAGAACAGTTCTGCCTAGTTGGGTAGCTTATACGATATTTATCCCTGGGAGTATTATAGCACCAGCTGTGGTGATTATTTATAAAACAAACTCTAATCCAAAATTCTTTATTCTGTATGTTCAAATACAGGAACACTGAAATACTGTTATTCAGATGTAATTGAAAAAATTAGACCAATACTGAAAAAATAACAAAGTATTTTAACAGAGTATTTCTAAAAAAATGAATAAATCTTATATATAGTAAATAAAATTTAAAAGGTAACAAAGAATTCTGAATAGCTAGGGAGCACTCAGTCTTGGACTGTCCAGTGATACAAAAGCTCTACCAGTGTAGTCCACCGGAGATGCTGTTCTTTCTCTATGTGAGAACAGGAACCAACTGCAGTTCCTGATTATGTTACTGCTGGTTAGTACAGGTACATTTTACAGTTCAGAATCCTCATTCTCAATAGCAATAAGTAAATAAGTAAAGCCCCATCTCTCAAGGAGTTATTACTACAAAGGAAAGCTTTAAAACAGCCCTGGTTTGTGACGTGATGCTGTGCTACGTGCTTGCAGTCTGCCACCATCCTGAACGTCTGAGCTTCAGACACGAGTGAGCTCTGTGGGCCACTGAGATTGAACGGCCACATTAATTGAAATGACAGCGTTGCTGTTTCTTTGTTTAGTTTCTCGGTGACATCAGTCTGCCATCTTTGCTTACCTGTTTTTTGGATAAAAGGACCAGTATGTTGGAATACAAAGGCCAGCTTTCTGCCAAGCTTTCCAGGTTGTTTGGCCCCCAGCAAGGAGGAAAGCAGGGAGTAGGGAGGGAGAGGACTCAAGCTGCAGTTGTGGCGACTCATGAGGATTGTGGTAAGTGAAATGTCCCTTGTACTACAACAGGTGAGCAGCAGTTCTTTAGGGTTTAATTCCTCTTCCTATCCTCATCCTTTCACTCAGCAGGTGACACTGGCCTCTGTTAAGAAGCAGAGTCTGTGCCTGTATTTGGCTGCTAATACTGTGCAGAGCACTGCACGTTAAAGGAACTGGCTGCCACAAGGTCTAAACTGCGCCTGTAAGTCTTCAAAACCAGCCCAGTGCTCCACCCAGTCTGGAGCTCTGGTGTCTGCAGATTTGGAATCTCCTTTGCATCTAAGACCAGACTTTGCATTTTGTTATATATGAAAAAAGACATCTGCTTTCATTTCACTTATTCCTCAAGTTATTTATCTTCATATTTACAAGTAAATCCAGTTGGGTATTCTGTTTGGGGATGCGTAAGCGTTTGTTATCAGTTATTTCTAATACATGTTGGCACTGTGCAGCCCAGCCTGTCTCCCCTTTTTTCCTTCATCTGCAGTCATGGTCTCAGGATTAGTGCTGGACAGTAGAGCGTATACTCTGTCAGTAAGAGAAAAGCTGTAGGTGCTAATGCTCTTGCTGTCCATGTTGCAGTGTCCTGCTCTTTCTAGAATTAATATATTAAGACTTTACTTCACATTTCTTCCCCACACAGTGAAGAGGATGCGATTTGAACCCTCCTCTCCACACAAAACTGCATGCTAGAGCCCCAGGTAAACAAGCTCAGATTTGACAGAGATACTACATTGTTTCTACCTGAAAGTGTAGTGTAAGCTTTATTTAAATCCTATTTACACAGGAATGCACCATTAAGACATACAGAAAATGCAAATAATTCAGAATCTAGCTATGCCTCAGTGAAAGATATACTATGCATGGCTAGCCCTAGTCCATAGGATCTTCCTTGGCTGCCAGTAGAGAGAGGTCTGGGGGCTGGCAAATGTTTGGGTGCCAGTTGCTCTTTGAGAGACTTCTGCCCTTGCTGTCAGGTGTGACTCCCCTTTTGGCCTGCAAGAACCAGCTGAGATGGTTTTCCAGCAGTGCTGTGAAATGGCCAAAGTTCCTCAGGGTTTCTCTGGAGACATGGCTCAAGCATCACTGGAAGTTGACCAAAAGTCCAGGTGGGTCCAGGGCGTGCTAGATACTGTAATCATCCTCAGTTCTGAAGGATGAAAGTGAATTTCTGAGGGTGACTAAAGATATGTTTCCTATTAAACTGCTCCATGGGAAGTTTTAAATCAGTGCCCAAAACACTAGATTCTGCTTCAGCTAAAAATAGACTGGGGACTCCCCCTGGGGTCATGTTAATAGAATGGGTTTGAATTTCCTTTTATCTGCATGGCAATACATTGGGGGGAAAAAAAGATTTTCATGAATAAAGCAGCAGATTTCTGGCTAGGCTGCCAGGCGGTTGCAACACATGAAAGCAGAAAAAGTGTTGATCACACTACAGCTCACTACAGCCTTTAACAATTTGCATTTTGCTGTGCTGATCTAGGAAATTAACCCCTCTGGATTACTGAAAGCTATCACCAGGGGATGAGTGACAGAGCTTAATGTAAGCTGCCTCCTCACTTTCTGCAGTGTACAGTCATATTAGCTTAAAACAATCCCAGTGAACTGCTTGCTCATAGCCTTCCCTATATTAGGTCATGCAACTGAAGTTGGAAGTAAGGCAGTTTACAGCACAGACTGTAAAATAATAAAAAAAATAATTTCCATTAAAAATTGTATCATTCTTGTTAGCAACCATCATGCTGGAATAGATCCTGAATATTTAAGTCGGTAACAGCTTGCTCAGTCTCTACCAAATAAAACAATCTGGCTTTGCTTTACACAAAACCCACAGTCAAGGCAGAATGAATCCCTTGAGATCGAGATTTCCAACTTCAAAGGATAAGTTAACTCCAAGCTTGAGTTCTAAGTATTTCAATTAAACTTCTGCAAAATCAAAAGCAAGACAACCTCTAGCTCATAATAGGAAATAATTTTGATACTGGCTTTTACAACATTTTACAGAAAAGTAACTATATTAAAGAGGAAAGCACCCTCTTATTTTTTCTGTACTGCATCACTAGCTTTGTGACGTCCATATGGTAAGATAAAATCAGTGAAGGTCTGCATATTAGAAGCCATTGTAGCACAGCGTAGAATCCCAGTCAATACCCAGGAGTCCACTTCTGCCATTGTAAAGGCTTAGAGGTTTACATGAGCCTGGACTACTGCCGTGATTAGCTTTTGAGCACTGGCTAGAGATGGGGTAAGTACCCTGGCACCCAGCAGTGTGCTGGCTTGCACCATCTCCTATGACACAGAAGTCTCAGCCTGAGTGACAAGGTTGCCATGTGCAGTTGGGTTGACTGGAAACAGCATTTTAGTAGGAGCTCTCCACGGCTTGGTTTAGCATTCAACAAGGTTGTAAGACTCTGATGAGGTTTCTTTCCTGTAGCTCAGCTGGGCCAAGACTTACAGCCCAGCCCTGCAGTTGCAGGTAACTAATGACAGGATTCCCATAGGAACAGATGTATAGCACCCTAAAGTGTCTGTAAATTTCAGATTTTGAACTGTACCCACTAGGCATAATACATGTCAAGCAATTTAATCCAGTTCGGTGTTTATGGACAGATAGTACATATATTTTAAATAATTAGTTCCACATTCTTTTCTTGAAATCCTGGATTCCATGTGAATTTTCGCCTGGGGATTAGGGAAGCTGCTTTCAGATGTAATGGGAGAGTGCAGCATCTATGTAACTAGGTCACAGTGTGCTTAGGCATATTTAGTTACCTGTAATTGTGTTCTTTCCTACTTTTGTTGCACAATAAACAAAAGAAGTAACTAAGTTTGATTTGTTATCTCCTCTTAAAGGATGGCAGAATTCTGAGATTTCATAGTGGCTTTTTTTACTGCATTTTCTAGCAATGGTATGTTTGTGATAGCTTTTTTTTTTCCTCTGCTTTAGCTACGTTTCCCTTTTTCATCTACAAACCCCCAAATTCAGACACTAGTTGATTCCTGCTTCCCAGCCAATCTCCTATTACTCATAGTTAGTTGTTCAAAACAGATATTTTATTACTGCATTCCAGTAAATGTTTCCCTTAAAAATTAAGACGAAGCCATAGTTGGCTTACCCTTTCTGACCCACCATGCCCTGCTTGCTGTGCTCCGGGTTGCTGGCCCTTCTCACAGCCATTTAAATCTCCTGCAGTTGCCCCTGTCAAAGCCCACGCCGCCTCAGCCTCTCTGGCAAGAGCTGCCGGCTCTGGGCTGGTCTCTCTGCTCTTCCCTGGGCTCCTGGGCCTCGGGGACCTCCCTGTCCACCTCAATCCAGTGCTTAGCTGCTGACCTGCCCTTACCACTGCTGGCCTGGTGGCCAACTGATTGCTGCTGATGGTTACGCCATGTTTGAATCTCCCATGGTGGCCCCTGGCAACACCCGTGCTGCGTCAGCCTTTCTCACACTGCTCTCGACGGGTCTCTGCTCTCTTTCAGGGCTCCTGTGACTTGGGAACCTCCCTGTCCACCTTAATCTAGTGCTTAGCCGCTGACTGACCGTTGCCAGTGCTGGCCTCAACACCGACTGATTGCTGGTGATGGTTACGCCACGTCTAAATCTCCCGCAGTCACCCCTGGCAATGCCCGCGCCGTATCAGCCTCTCTCGCAAGTGCTGCTGGCTCTGGATGGGTCTCTCTGTTCCTCTCTGGGGCTCCTGGGCCTCGGGAACCTCCCTGTCCGCCTCAGTCTAGCACTTAGCCACCGACTGACCGTTGCCACTACAGGCCTCGCTGCCAACTGATTGCAGCTGATGGCTATGCTGCATTTAAATCTCCCGCGGTCGCCCCTGGCAACACCATGTTTAAATTAGTCCACTAATAACTTGTCTTGCAAAGCGTAGAGAAATGTGTTTCATCAGCCAATGATTTGCTATGTGATTAGACAGAAGCATGATCATTCTTAGGCTTTTTAGTTGATTTCAAGATGCATCACATGGAAGCAAACTAGTGCAATGGGCTACACAAAAATGTCTTACATTCTTTCATGGATGAACGCATAAAGCAATCTTTTCTTCACTTTTTCCCTACAAACAGTTTTGTATTCATTTCAGATTAAAGTTGAAACATGAACAGATAATTAATTAGATATTGGGTTGTACTTTATATTATGTGGATGAATGGTTAATGCAAAAGTTTAGACAGTCTTAATTTTTGTTGATTAAAAGCAGAAATGAAACTGACATGGGCTCCTGATACCTGGTTTACAACACCATAACAGATGTAGCATTCACCAGTAGGTGAGCAATTTGCACTGAAATAGCTTCAATAATTTGTGCTCAACCTGTTTAAGTTAGTTACACTCCCTGAGACTGAGAGAGATGCTTTACATCTGACAGACCCAGAAGGGACCTGCTTAACACATTTTTCCAGAACAATACCAGCCGCATAACCAGCTAGACTAAAAAGGCATAATAAAAGTTACATCTATGTGTAACTTATAAATATGTACATGTTTACTTTTACTGCCCTGAAAAAGGGAGATGCAGAGGAGGAGAACAGTCTCGAGGAAGAGGTGTAACTCCAGCGTAACAACAGAACCAGATTTTTAGCATTGACTCAGGCCTGACAGAAACTCCCTCCCTCCCGCCTTGATAAATAGTCCTGTTTATCACAGTAGTATTGTTGTGGTTTAACCCCAGCCAGCAACTAAGCACCATGTAGCCGCTCATTCCAGTGGGATGGGGGAGAAAATCGGGAAAACAAGTAAAACTCGTGGGTTGAGATAAGAATGGTTTAATAGAACAGAAAAGAAGAAACTGGTAACGCTAATAAAATGACAACAGTAATGATAAAAGGACTGGAATGTACAAATTATGCACAGTGCAATTGCTCACCACCCACCGATCTACACCCAGTCAGTCCCCGAGCGGCGATCCCCCGTCCCCACTCCCCCCAGTTTATATACTGGGCATGACGTCCCATGGTCTGGAATACCCCCTTGGCCAGTTTGGGTCACTGCCCTGGCTGTGTCCCCTCCCAACTGCTTGTGCCCCTCCAGCCTTCTCGCTGGCTGGGCATCAGAAGCTGAAAAATCTTTGACTTTAGACTAAACATGACTTAGCAGCAACTGAAAACATCAGAGTGTGTTATCAACCTTCTTCTCATACTGAACTCAAAACATAGCATTGTACCAGCTACTAGGAAGACAATTATCTAACTCTATCCCAGCTGAAACCAGGACAATTGTGAAACATGTACAAGTTTGTAGAACTAGGACTTTAATTTGTATAAAATGAAAAAGGGCCTTTTAGAAAAATGACTTACTTTTTTTCCCCTCATAGCAGGTGGGGGAATGAAATCTACCGATGCTGAAAGACTGTTATGAACTAAGGCTACCACAATCTAAATTTCCTTAAATGTGTCCCTTTTCTCCAGCTCAACACTTTCTGTCCAGGTGGGAGAGAGACTACTGCCTGCTTGGCTTCTGTGTCCACATGCCATAAAACCTGCACAGCTGCTACCGGATCTTGTTGTGCCATGTGCCGTAAGTCGACACTGCCCACGAAGGCTGGACATACTGCCCTTCCGCATGAGCTTGCTGGACCAAGTCCATGCCCATCGCACAGGGGTGCATTTCTGTCTCACTGCGTAGGAAATCTTCTGTGGTGACTTGACAAATTACAGTACCTTGACAGGTTAAAGCTGTGTGTGCTTTATTTTATAACACATATGGCTTACATGAGAGGAAACTTTTGTATTTTCCCCTGGTACTGGAAGTGGCAGAGTTACACAGTTCAGCCAGCCTCCAGCTTTTTTCCTTCTGATGTCGTGCTTTCTTTTTTCTTTCCCAATTCTATTCCTCTGCGATGAAATGTTGGCCCCCATAAAATCAAACAGAATAAATCTTTCACTTTTTCCTTTTGTGAAGTCCTTAAACATCAATAAATTTCTCCAAGGTGTTTATATTATTTTCATTAGCACATTTGCATACATTCACATGTTGTTAAAACGGGCTTCTATGCTACTCTCTGCTCCCGAGCTGTGCATTAGATACATGTGAAAAGATGCAGTAAAAATCCTTTAAATGCTAATGCTCTGTTGTGGATCTGTGTCTCATTCATATTTCTCTCCAGATAATGTAATACAGTGTTGAATGTTCAGATGCTATGACAATAATCAGTAAAATAACTTCCTTTCCCTACTGGTCATTTATACACAAAGGCTCTTTCAGTAGCCTTCTTTTTAACCTGAATGCAGAAGGAAAGTAACCTAGAAGTTACCAAAACGAGCTCTTCCATACTTAATAACATTTTTAGGCCTGATGTGTCACATGTGATTGAAGTTACTGTTACCTCACCAAAGCCAGTCAGGGTGAGTTATAAAGTATTAAATAGTAGTTGTTCACAACGGAGTCCTCTGGCAGGGAGGAAGAGCTTTCTGTGTGGTTGGTTATTGTTAAAAAGAAGAAAATTATTTCAGAATGACAGAATCATTATAGTTTGAAGGGACCTCGGGAGGTCTTGACTTTGACGCCAACCTCCTACACAAAGTCAGGTTAATGCTGAACTTGGGCCAGGCTGTTCTGGGCTTTGCCCAGTTGGGTCTTGAAGACCTCCCAGGATGGAGGGTCTACAATTTCTTTAGTTTCTTGTCCCAGTGCTTGCTTAGCCTCAAACCAATTTCCCCCCTTCCCAGTCGGAACCTCATTTCAAATTATGACCACTGCGTCTCATTTTCCTGTTGTGCACTTCAGTAAAGAGCATATCTCTCTCTTCTTGGTAACCTCCACTTAGGTGTTGGGGAAGTTGCTACTAGGTACCGCTAAGCTTTCTTAATTAATGCCAACTTTTGAGAGGAAGAAATGTTGCAGTAATTGTAAGGACAACCAACGAGCAGTGAGGCTACTGGGTGGTGAATGGTGTGTGATAATGAGAACTTTCATATTCAAGATGCTAGTGTAGGCACCTGAGCAAGTAAATTAATTCCTTTCAGATCCTGCATCAGCCATTTTCAATGTAGGTTTAGGAGTGGAAAGTTGGTCCAACAGGACTCTCGGAGACCACTCACTAAAGACCTGAGTACAAGCTAAAGCTGAATTTGGATGAACAGCAAAACAGACGTGATTTTTTGCAACTAGAGCACTGGGTTAAATCTGAATTCCCTGCTCACATTTCTGATGCAGACAGTCTCCCCCTAGGAACCTTTATAGACTCAGCGACATCAATCTGCGCATCCATAATTACAGTCTACATGCTATTACAAGGCAGCCTTGCACAAAAGCTCATGCAGTCCTGGGAGAATCACCTAGGCCTACAGTGAGTTCCACTGCAGAAAATGCAAATCTCTTCACAGATAAGACACATCTTCCTCCAAATATAGACTAGCTCACACCCACCTTCCTAATAACAGGCTATACTTCTCTTCAGCAAGATTACACAAAATTAGCCAGCAGATCCCACAAGAATATTGGCAATATGCTATACTCTGAGGTACATGCGTTCTGGGATTGCTGGAAAGTAAGAGACTGTGGACAAATAAAAACGGTGTCTAGGGAAAGGCAGGAATCAACATAAAAAATTGAATTACTTTCTCCATTTTAGTTAGTTAAACATGCAAAATGTAAAAGCAAAAACATAGTAATGCTGATACCTTAACCTTTACACAAGTAAGACTTCTTTCCCCTCAGTAGAAGTGCTCCAAATAATGGAGAAATACCAACTATCCATCTAACGAGATGGCATGTAAAGAAATAGCACTGCTAGGTATTGTGAAATAAGGTATGGGAACGAACCCCATACTTTACAGCTGGACATTTTTATCCCAGTTAAGGGAGGATAAATCCTTACTCAAAAGAATAATTATTAACATAGCTAATTAACAGTTTTGATCAAGGATGAGGGCTCTATATGTCTCTGAAGCACAGCCATGCCGAAGATGGCAAACTGTGGCAGAATGTACGTTACCACAAAACTACAATGACACCGGCGGCGAGATTTACCCATCGTCTTGCGTTTTTCAAGGGCGCAGAAGCCCTGACAAACACTGTGAGGGCCCCATGGGTTGTGTCTCTCTGCAGGCCGAAGGGCAAACTGGTGGGCAATACCTGTATGGAGGGAGCCCCTCCTTGAAGAGCATCCTCCAGCCGGCATGAACCTACCTGCCAGTGAGCCACAGGTGCACAGTGCTTCACATAAACGACCGGCAGACCGGGAGGAACCAGAGCTGCAGGCTGGAGGTGAGAAGAATGCATTAAGCACGCGTCGCACGAGAAGTAAGTGGCCAAGCCATTAAAAACCCGGGAAGCACAGGCCAAACGGAGATCCGAGACGCAATTACAGGTCACGGCGGTTAACCTGGATGGCGGTGGCCAAGCGAGGACCAAGAAGGAGCCGCGCGTGTTGGCCAGAAGCCCTCGCTCCCGCCTGTGGCGGTGGCTTCCAGTCAGGACTGCGGCCGCTCGCGCCCCGGCCCCCGCCCTCACAGCCCTCACAGGCGCTAACGGTTCTAGCGGTCGCGCGCTGGGCGCCCGCCTCGCCTGGCCTGGCCTCGCCTCAGCCGCCGCCCCTCAGCCCCGGGGATCCTCCACGGCGGCCGCGGGCTCCGCGGCGGCCGAGCGGAGGAAGACGGCGGCGGCGCCGGCGGAGCCCGCCCCGGCACTTCGACGCCGTTAAGCCCCGCCGGCCCCGCGCTACCTGTGGCGGCCCCTCCGCGGCTCCGGCTCGGCACCGGCCCGCCGGCCCCCGCGGCCGCGTTGCCCCTTCCCCTTCCTCCGTTCCCCCGGCCCGCGCTCTCCCTCTGCTGTTGGCTCGCTCCCGCATGGCCGCTGCCCTGGGCGCATCTCCTCCTCCTCCTCCTCTCCACTCACAAAATCCAGCTCTCCCCGCCGCGTCTGCCCCCCGGCAACGGGCTCGGGCTCCTCGCCGCCCATACCTGCAGGCTACCCCTTCCTTTGGGGCAATTGCCGGGGTGCAACAGCACAGAAACACGCTTTCTCTGAGCTTTTACTAGGTGCCACCCTTCGTAAGCGAACAGGCACCTCCAGTGTCCAGGGCACGGGAAGGTGGCTTTGCAGTGCAAGCCTGGAGGAGAGAAACCGGTGACCTCCAGCAAAGATTTTTGACCTGGTCTTCCGCAGGCGGCGTTGACATGGGAGCCAGAGAAACGCTCGGTGCTGAGGTCTGATCGCAGATTCCAGTATCTGTCCATCGCACGGGTGCCCCGGTGCCACCTGAGGGCTGGAGCTCGTGCTTGAAGACAAACCAGGCGAGGTCCAGGGCCGCGGGTTTGGCTCACGCTCTGCCTTGAGTCGCGACGGAGCCAAGTGGCTCTTCCAGTGGGTAAGCTGGAATGGTGGGGATTAGTTTGAGGCAAACCCGTCCCTGCGGGCAAAACGGACACAGTTAACCCCAGCCCCAGAGCCGCATGGACTCCTGCCCACAGTTGGGCATGACTAACCGAGGCGAGGAGAGGCAGCCTACGGTAGTTATGAGTCAGTGACTCACAACAATTTCTTAGTGGCTGCTAATCTACCTGATTTTATTTGTAGATGTACATATGAAAGAAGATGTCAAAACCCTAACAAAGCACGCTTAATGCTCAGGCTTATATTATTTCCACAAGCTAATTAAGATCAATTCATCACATGCCTGTTGAGGCAAAACAGCCTTCTGAGATACCTAGGTCATCAAATGTTAAAACCACAACAAGGGCAGAATGGCAAAGAATGTGAAATCCAGCAAGCAAACAGCTCAAGCCCCGCTCCCGGGGGCCCGTCCCCGCTCCAGGAGCAGCCACGGCTCCAGCTCACAGCCTTAACAAGCTGCAGCCTTCACCGTAAGGTGTGAGTACAGTGCCTATTTCCAGCTACAGGAATAGAGAGAAACCAAGAAGTGCTCATCAGCAAACAGGCAACTAGTTACAAAGCGTTTAATGCAGGATCCCAGCTCTGCCTAACTGGGAGGGATGAAGTTTCTAGGCATGCTGGAAAAAAGAATCAAGCAAAAATGCAGTCCTAAATGTCAGCAGTTAGTTGGGAAAACTGTAACAGAAGAAAAAAAAAAAAAGAATTTTCCCTCATTATTTTTTTTTAAGGGGGAAGGATAGATTTTGGACTGTCTTGGGCTGTTGTCAGTACGTGTACTAATTTTCAGGCACTAGCAGGGTACGTGCTGATTTCTTTTTCCTAGTTTTGAAAATTCTTTTAGGCAAAAAGAACAAAGAAACAATACTGCATAGAAACGCAAAATGACACACTAGTAGGCAGTTTGTCTAAAAAGTGAAGTACATTTTTAATATTTTTTTAAGAACCAGAAATTCTGAAAAAGAAAAATATCTATTTCTGTTTAAGGCCCTGTCCCTGTTACTTGGATCTCCTTGTAGCCACTTGCTGCACAACTATGTGTGCCCATAAGTAGAGACTTTTTTTGCTGTTGAGTACCAGAGGATTTTGGCAAGAGGTTGTCCTTGGGGTGGGAATGGGATCCAGAGATATTGACTGCTATGACCGCTCTGGGCAGCATGCTTTGGGGTGGCGGTGGTGGCTTCTTTAGTTTTGCCATGGATCTGGCTGACTTGGTCAGGAAGACATATGGTTTAGGTGTACGCAGACTTCCTCTGATCAGGAATATACCATTGAGCAATGAGGTGAATGTTTTTAAGGGTTTAGAGCTAGCAAGCAACGATCAGGAGACATGGGTTCAAACGCATGCTTTGCTGCTGACTGACTCCGGGCGAGTCCCCCCATACTAGAGAATAGAGCCGAGACAGACCTTGAGGGGTTGTGTCTTGTCTGTGCCCCTACTTAAAGATCTGAGCAGCTCTACATATACCATTCAATCCTATTTTGCCGTGCTGTCTGTATTCACTAAGTACTGCTAGCAACTGTCTTCTGAGCAGCACACTGAGATCTTTGCAAGTCCTCCTGTACAGACACGGACACAATGATAAAGGGGAACGTTATGCAAAGGCTGCCTTTAAATGGGTACATTCAGCTTCAATTTAGCCCGGTGTAAATGCAAATCTCTGTTCTTGTTTTTGGGAGGAAAGGATTCCACCTGCTTTTTAGTTCCAAAGAACTGAGCTAAACAAAACTTCACTGTTTGAAAACAACCAATGATATTTCCAAAGGCAAATATGTTAGTCCTGGTTTACAACTGAGGTAACGGATTTCTATTACACCCCGCTGAGCAGCATTCAACAGAGAAGTAAATGGCACAAACAGGGTAAAGCACATTGCACTGAGAAAGTTTCACTGGTTAGCAATAGATTCTAGGAATGCTTACAGAAGCTTGCTTAACCTTGCTAATTTGGGGATACTTTAAGTCCATACAAACTGTAGATTTTCAAGCCAATTGCATAGTCTATAACCCAGATTTCTATTTCTAAATAAGGCCCATTTTTAATATCATATTCTTATGCTTCCTGGATCCAGCCTTTCCTCAGGGAAGTCAGCAACTGCCTGACCATCGATTTCAATAGCATTGGGGCCAAGAAACCGGCAAAATCTGCCATTCCTAGCAAAAACTCCAGGACAAAAATGGAAATTGTCTTACAAGTGAAAACACATTACATTGACAAGACCCATCTGGGTAGGGTGTGATGGGGGGATCTGACAGGTTGTCAGGAGACATGGGCTCTGTTCTCACCTCAGCTGCTGACAGTGCAGTCTGGGGGCAAATCCCTTCTCTTTTCCACCCTTGGGGTTTGTATCCTCTTACATACAGAAACTCAAGAAAGAAAGTAATTAGTTGTGACCATAATAGATAAAGAGAGATGCCGAGGGCTGTGGAAATCATATCTTTAATGGTCCCAAGCATGGGGGGGGTCGGTACGAAAACCACAGACATTCTCAGCACGAGCTGGGAGTTTCTCCACTATGGAGCAGCAATAGCAGGCTGCTATCAGGTGGAGCAGCCTCTAGAAGTAGGCAGAGCATATGTTGTGTGTCATGTGAACCAGGAACCTTGGCTACGCTGAACTATGCCTACCTTATATCTGCATCTGCCTACATTCATTCCCCATTTTCACCCGAGTGGATTTTTTTAGCAGGAGCTTTGAGACACTTTTCAATTTATGTCTTATTCCCAAGCAGAGCAGCTCAGTCCCAGGGTCATTTTCTTCTGTATGACAATGCCCTAAGTGGAATTCAGGCAAACCCCATGTGGAGAACTTTGTGCAGACCTTTTGCTGGAAAATGCTTAAAATATCTATACTATCTAAGTTTAAAAAGGATGGGGAAGGAGGGAAAAAATAAAAAGCCATTCTCATTTAAAGGGTCACAGATGAAGCATTCTTCAACTTTCAGTCCTGTGAGCTGGATTTCTGGACACCCAGAACTAATGCATCTTTTACCAGCTGGCACAGAGGAGAAGGTTATTGCAAAGATATCAATAGCAACTCTCCGAAGGGGTTTTCAATTGGCCCTATTGCCAAAGATACGTACATACAGCAGCAATCATTAAAATGCACTATGTATTTACAATATAGTGAACAATTTATGTCTGTAATGCATATCGCAAATCCTACTGCTAACAAGTGGAGGAGAGAGTCAGTCACACAGCTATGATGTAATCAGAGGCTTATATTTTACCCTGCAAGAGTCACTTCAGCATCAATAACTTCACTAAAGAAGCGAGAAGGGGTTTTTATATTCTGAAGGAAACACCACAAAATTAATTTTGTTTCTAAGCTGCAGTGTACAAATGCTGGTCCGCAGCCATATGGTATCTGACTGTGGTCGACAACCACATTGCTCAAGCTGTGCTTTTGTCAGCTCTCGCAAGCAAAGCAAGAGACAGGCTGGGTCAGCAATTCAGAGAAACACCTCCTGGGAGAGCGAGCAAGGGGATGCAGAAACGTGCCCATTGCAATTCAGTAGGTGACGTTCTTGCTTCTAGGTTAATAGCGAGCCAACAGGCCCCTCACTGTGCTCAAAGCTGCAGGAGATGTTGTCTTTCTGACATGGCATCAAACTAGGAACTTCCTGACCACTTCCAGATAAGCACCCTGAGGGGACACTCTCCTAGCTTTAGCTTCCCTGCTTTTGCAGCCAGGAGCAGCTGGATTTCCTCCTCCCTTCTCAACTACAAGTAGTCGATTCCTACCTTTTACCGGACAGCCGTGAAACACTGCTGTGTGCTGGGAAACAGCCCCTGGGCTCAGTTCAGCAGGGGCCTGGAGTGGTAACAGCAGCCTGCATAATTTGTACAGCCAGCAAAGGCTGTTAAACATTTTGGGTTGAGGTACAGACTAAACAGTTACATTACAAATAACATCCTTGACTTCCCCAGGTGGGAAGGTTGTGGTCAGGTGCCCATCATCATGGCATCAGAACATTCTCTAGTTTTCCTTCGCTGAGTGGTACCATCCTGTACTACCTCCCTCTTTATAACTCACCCTGGAGCACGCTGGGGTTTTAGCCAGATGTTACTTGTGTACGGTACCAGCAGCGTGCTAGGCATGTTCAGGACCAAAGCCACACTGACAAGGGACCTTGCACATCCTAAGGCACCCGGAGTCAGGCAGGTAGGTGCCTTGCTGCAAGTCCCCTCCCCAAACAGCCCCATTGCCAGAGGGAGGCATGGGCCAGCCTGGCTAGCCAGTACCCTTAAGGAGGAAAGGAGAACCCAGGGACAACTGGAAAGCAGCCTGTTGCTTGAGCCAAAGTCCAGGGAATGAGGCTGTCCCTTCCCCTCCGTCAGTACCACGTAGCCAGTCCATCACCGCCTGCCCTTCCACACACTTTCACGAGCAGTAACAGCCTCCAGCGTGGCTCCTCTCCTTCCCAAGATGAAAGAAGCTTTAAATGCATGTAACTCTTGCACTCTACTTAATTAATCAGTTTTTGCATTACAAGTGAAACTTCTTTGATGCATGAAATATTAAGGAGCTGCGAAGGGAGGGGAAGGGGGGAGGTATTGGCTTTCGCTGCTTAAGAGGTGGATGGGCTAAGGGACCCAGAGGCCAAACTGCAGACAGTGCATCTGCAGCAGGACAGTCTGCCCAGATAGATGGATGCCAGTGAGCAAAGGATTTTCCCTGTACTTCTTGCCTCTCCAGTAGATGATTTTTACTCCATGTTCAAGCCTCACATGCTCATCAAGGTTTGCTCATACAGGCGCAGGAAAGGGACAGTGCCTGATTAAACTTTCATGAAAAATAATCTCTGGTTGATTCATTGTTTTTTATCTCCTGATGGCTGCAAGAAAGTGAAGCGAAATGAGTCTTTGGTGAAAAGAAACAGCTCCGTTCTAGAAAAGCCAGACGGGCTTTTAGTCAGCTGAGGCTCTCCCAAAGGATATGTGAGTAGTTATCCGTGTTACAGGTTTGCAAGTGCCATTTCCACACTGAACTATGAAGGAGAAAAAGAAATCCACACATGTCAGTGTGGATATTGCAGCAGCCCTCGATAGTGCACAGTGAGAATTCAGTGCCACAGTACCAGGAGTGTATGACACCAGAGAACCACTCTGCTCTTAAAAGAAAAAAAAACAAACCAAAACAAAACCCCCTTTTCTCCCAAACCACCACACTTGATCAAAGTCAGCTGTCAGCTCTGCCCAGGAGTCCAAAGCAGAACCCAGAATCTCTTTGCTTTCCACCCTGCTCCTTCTGAGCTGACTCATTCAAGAGCTGGGTTGGCTTGTGAAAAAGCATCTGTCAGATCAGACCTGCTTGTACACAGCCACCGGTCCCTCCAGAGCATCACGATGGGCCTGGCTGCTACACAGCCCCAGCCAAGCAGCCAGGTAACAGGTTCTTCATAAACAAATGGTGATGGTGTAGCCTGCATTAGCTGCATAAAGGGTAATAAATGAATAAATGGGTTAATTATATCTACCACAGAATTTAATTAGACCATCTCTGTTCACTCTGCTTCAGCCAGGATCTCAATTATAAATCTTTATTTTCAAGGTTTTACAGCTTGGACATAAAAATTTGCTCTGGGCTTAAACATGACACACAAGGTCTTCTGTTCAGGGACTGCTCCAGTTTTTTTAACCAATCTTTTTTAAAAAGGTCAGGTTGGGGGACCAGATGGCTCGAGGGGAAGGTAATGAAGATGCAGGGCTTTTCTGAAAGAGGTAGCTGGCTGAAATTGTGGGCAGCTTAACAGAGCTGAGGCGTTATTAAAGGCTGCTGGGTGAAACCATGCTCGACTCTCCCTGGTCTCTGACAGGCAGGAGTCCTCGCTGCAGAATGAAGCTGGGGCTCCTGCTAATTGGCATCCCCGCTCCCCATCAGCAGAGACCAAGGACTGCAGGGGCTGGGGAGGGGGGTCCCCCAGCCCCCCCAGGCAGCCCTGGCAGGGGAACCTCACACACCTGGATCCCACACAGGGAATGTGCTCCAGGGCTGTCAGGTGTGTGCTTGCTGCTTCCCCCAGTGCAACCAGAATCAACCCTCTCCTCCTCCTTTTCAAAGTCCTCCTCCCAGGGGAGGAGGCAAACTGGGTGACCTAGAGTAGCTGGAAAAACAGAAGGCAAATTAGAAAGTATTCCACTTTTTAAATTGTTATGATTTTGAAGGTAATTTAGGACCTGCCTTCTGCTTTCTGGAGTTGACAGTATTGAAATCCAGTACTTCTGTCTCGTTAAATGCGCTCTGAAATATTCTGATCATTTTAAAATGTCGATAGTGTTCCAGAAAAAAAAAAAACCAGAAAACATGTTTACCAGCAGCAGAAGCATCTACAGTCTCAGGTCACATCCTCATTCAATCCAAGGTATGTTATTTTTTTTATTCCCTCATTGAGTTAATTAGTTGATTTGCTTTTCCTGCCCTGTGCCAAACCCCCACCTCCCTCTGAGTGAAAACAAAGATTGCCAGCAGGGACCAGTTCTCAGCAGCCAGCCCCGCTGCCAAGGCTCCTCACCCTGCTAGTAAAGACTGTCACCAGGCAGTCCCCCTGCATAAGAAGAACCGGTCATCCTGTCTATAGGCTCAGCATATATTTTTAGGAGCACTGCAGATGTCTGTTCATTTTTACAAGCTTTGGTTACCCTGGCATATCAGTGTGTTTTGCAAGGATTTTTTACAACCACACCCCACCCCCCCCCAGTAATGTTGTTCTGCACACACTACATGTCCTAAATACCCAACAGATTTGTTCTGGTTTACCAAGTGAGTATGTAAGTCAGACTCCAGTACTGCTAAATACATATTTAACCAGCAGATCTCAACAGTTTATTGTCTGGTTGGTGCACCATAGAATTTAACCCTTAGGAAACACTGACATGCATCAGGCAGCCAAATTACTGCTCAGAAGGCTATGATATATAGCACGAATTACCGGTAATAAAGAAAAAGATATATGGGATGGATTAATCAAATCATAAATTTCTTGAATCTCTGTGGCAGTCCATAAATCAAATTTGGCTGTATGTTTCTGGCCCTTATTCAATGTATAATATGAAGTAGAGATGACCTACATGTACAGAGCAGATTTTTTTTTTTTTTGTGGCCAGTTGAGAAACCCTGGTTAAATAACCAAAGCAAACAAACACCTTTTCTAAAAAGATCATGTATTTCAAGCTGCACCATGGAAAATGTATACACTTTTTGGAAGGTAAAAGGTGTATGTTCCCACACTAAAATTTAAACCAGACCCAGAACAGATGCTACTGGACCAGGCTAGACATGGCACAGCTTGGATCAGCCTTAGCTTCATGAGGCAGACAGGTCTTCCCTAAGCACAGATGACCATTCTAGCCAGGCCTACCAGCCATCCTGATTTTTTTTTTAGGCATTTGCCCCATTTTGTGTGCAAATCAGCTGGAAACCCTGGAACAGAATGCACTTCTGGGAGCCCAGCAATCACCAGCCCCATCACTGCTGAGGTTCAGCTGGATCTCAAAGAGGTCACACATTATCCAGGCCGATTCAGAAGAAATACATGACTGAGGGGAGTGGAATATCTGTCTTGTTCCCTATCCTTATTTCTATTTAAAACTATCACTTGGAATCATCCCTTTATACCTAAGCCCTCAGCTATCTCAGACTGACCCTTGTTTCTAGCCCACTTAGAGGCACAATTCCACAGCTCCTGCACCTATTAACCTGCTGCTGGTTTTAAATACAGGGAGGAGGCCTCTGATAAGACTTCTTCCATCCCTAATCCTCACAGGAGCCCTGCCTAACACCAGCCCTTGCCTCAGGACCTTTGCTGCCCCAGTCAAAACTGGATTCACAAGCTTGCCATTGGACGGGCTGCCTCGCCTTTGAACATCTCAGATGTTTTAGTGTGAGCTCTTAACAAAATAAGAGTGACAATGTGCTCAGAGTGAGCCTGCTCTGCAGCCCAAACATCAATATGTATTTACCAGAGGGAGCAGCAGGCTTTAGAAGTTCGATTTCTTTTTGACTGTCCACGAGAGGCATGAAACAAGGAGATTAAATGCCAGGAATAAACACCTATAAATAAAACTGACTATTTAAATCCACCAAAGCCAGGACATTTGTCATGAAATCTCTTGCTCTCCTCCAACACCAGCACAGCAGTGCTTCTGATTTTGTTTACAGCTGCACAGGACAACAGAGCATCCACCCTCACTTTGAACTTGGCCGTTGCTCTGCCAGGCTGTGTGGAGCCCTTAGATGCTAATTATCAAAGTCCTGCTTTGACCAAGAGACTGCAGGTGTGGATTATTCCCCCCCACACACCACCACCTTCTCCTTCCTCTAAAGGAAAGTGAAAACACCCACTGAAAAAGCCCATCATCTGCTTAAAACCTCTGACAAAGCTTAACCTGAGCCTAAGTGGGAGAGGGTTAAAAAACCCTGAGATGCTTTCTCCAAAGCCAGGCACAGGGGCTGCAGCAGGGAATTCGAAGGCTCCGTGTCTGGCAGCAGATGCCCTCTGTTGGCATCTTTTAGAAATATGATTAGATACGCAAGCTGGTAGCTCAGATCTTTGCAATTCGCCCACTGTTTATCCTGTGCTGTGTGGAACAGCCCTTAGTGCTGGGTCTAATCTAAGAGCACAAAGTAAACAGCAGCCCCTGCCCCACTGTGCCCACTTGCTCAGTCGCAAGCAGCACCCCTGTGCTCCAAAGAGAATATTTGCACACCCTTTGCAGCACAGCAATACAAACAGCATGGAGCAGGGAGGTCCAGAGTCTTCCTACCTCACTCCTGCTCTGGCTGGGAGCTGTAGGGAGATGCTTGTCACTCACTTTGCCAGGGTACATATGGTCATCCTTGGTGGATGAAGAGGCTCTGTGATGCTGGAGCAGCTTTCTGCAGGGATCAGCTCTGTCAGCAGCTCCACAAAGAGCATCCGAGCAAAAGGAGAACAAGGGGAGAGGTGCACAACACTGCACAAGCAGGGTCACCAACATTGAGTTTGCAGATGCTGGTTTTCTCCTCCAGACCCCTTTGAGCACATATCTAAAAAACCCAAACATACAGCAATCACCTTTCACAGCTGGTGCTGCTGCCACAGGCCAACAGGTTGAGAAACTGCTTTCCTGCGACAGAGCATTCTCTGGTCCCACGCATCCCAGAAAGCGAGGGCAGCTGGTACCTCCTGGCAGACCTCATGGCCTAGGGAGGATAAACACAGCAGAAGGGTCCTGGTCAGACAGACAGTTTGCAGGGAGGGCTCATGGCACTGCGATAAACCTCCTCAGTGCATCTGGAAGTCACCATGACACATGTCAAAGGGCACATCCCTCCATAGAGAAAGGCTGTGCATGAAGAGGTGGTCTGGAGGGCTCAGCTCCACTGGGCGACATTGGCCTGCAAGGAAGAACTGACCTGGGGATCCCTGGCCTGACTCAGCCTCATCTCACAGCCTGCAGTACTGCTGATTTTGCCTTGCCTGCTGCCTCCCTGCCCACCCCAGCCCTCTGACATGCTCTGGTCAATGACCAGTGAGGCAGGTGGCACTTCTGGCTCCCACATCCAGGTGCCATGAAGGCTGGTGCTCCTTCAGCACCAGAGGCCAAGGGGCTGTTGTGACCCTCAGCCCATCCCACTGTACCTGAGCAGGGCAGCAGGGCCAGCTGCTAAGAATCCACAGCATCAGGGAGGTTTCTGGGGACAAGGCAGGTCCAGCACCCATCCAGGAGGCCAGATGGTGGGACAGGACACAGAGAAGCAGCATAGTCATGAGAGGTCTAGAGGCAACCCCATGCACAGCCCAAGGGAGGCTTAAGTACTTGGTCTGGGCTTAAATACCTGTGATAGCTGGGAGCAGGCGGAGCTGGTCAGGCTATTAGAGCTCATTAGTCCTCCCAGCCCTGATGCTGTGGGAGAGGGTATATGTGTGTATCTCTTTGGCAGATGAGAGCTGTAATTCAGTCTCCAGTGAAGAAGGAGACCAGTTGTCCCTGTAATGGGGCGCAGCTAAGCTTCAGAAGTGTCTCTGTGGCTTTGCATAGTGCTGGGCCTCTGGCTAGTGCTGCCCTGTGAATTTGGGGGTCCCACCAACATGACAAGTGGTGTGATGCCTTGACGTTCACTCCAATGGCAAGGGAAGGTTATTTTAAGCTGTAGGTGCTGAATATCCCTTTTTCCCAGGTGCAGGAGGAAAGGACCTTTTGGACTGGTCATGACTAGAGGTGATGTCTCTGGTTGCTGGGCTTTGCCTCAGGAACTGCTGAAAGCTTAAAGCAAGATGCAAAAGGAAGGCCCCATCTTTAAAATTGCCTTTCATGGCAGTTCAAAGGTGTGATGCCACTACTCGCCC
>JANZLQ010000002.1:9273249-9299551 GCA_026212715.1 Elanus axillaris
AATTCGGGGCGTGGGAGTGTGACCCGCGAGTGGAGGCGTGCGGGTGCGTGGCTGTGTCTCCTGTGGTTTTTTTTTTTTTTTCCTGGATGTGCTGCTTATTAGTATGCAGCGTGCATACTGTTGGTGCAAGGGAATACATCGGCTGTGCCACATGTCCGAGTTGGTCTTGATGCAGAGCCCGTAAATTAGGCTGGAGTGCTCGCTCTCCTGCCCCTGGTCTTGCTCTTGGGCTTGATTGTAGTTGGGTTTCTGGGTTAATTTTCGGGAAATGAAAAACGTGTCGAAATAGTATTCTTTATTAACAGCGCTGCTGTACGGCTCTGGTGGGGTTTGAACTATGCATTTCTTTGAAACGTGTGAGGAAGGAGAAGGGTAGGAATACGGTATCTCTTCCGACTTTGGCTGTGCAACTGACTTTAATGGCAGTAGCACCTCAGTCTACTTAGCAGCAGTTGTGTCCTTGTGGTCCTTAAAAACGGAAATGCATTTCTGAAGGAAATAATGAAGGATGGCAGGGTGAAAATCATGGCAAAATGGTAAGATCCGCAATTTATTGCTTCTCTTTTCCTAGCCTCCTGTTTTGCCCCTGGAATTCTATTGTTCTTGATGTTTTAAGCTTTTTTTTATGGTTGGGTAAGTGGGGAAAGGTGTGGATTCTGCTATGCATATTGTCATTGATTTACAGTTTGCTGTTCTAAAACTGTTCTAGTAACAGCTGGATTGCAACCTTGAGAATGAAAATATGCAGCAGTGTTACAAAGGAGGCTGGGATTCATTAGACTCCTTCACTCTCGAGCCCTGATTCTGCAAATATTTTAGCACATACAGTTTCACATGCCTGAGTTACCCACTGAGTTCCGTGCAATTACCGCTCAGTATCAAAACTGTTTACAGTATCGGGGCCACAGAATAGGCTCACCAAATCTGGTTGAAATTAGACTCTTTTTAGTTTTCTCTCTATAACGAAAAGTTTATTTGACCATTTATGGTTTTTTGGAAAAATGTTCTTACTGAGATAAAGCACTGCTTAAAAAGACTCTGGCATCCATCCTGTAAAAACCTAGACAGAGATTTGTCAGTGAGTATGAAAGTGGTCCATAGTGTATTTGCAATATATTAAGTATGGCAGAAATTACATGCAAAGTCATAATGTCTTTATATGTAAATAAAACTACAAGTTGCAGTTCTCCTGCCTAGCACTGAAAATGTCTCGTGTATGTATGAAGTAGTCAAGAATACGGAACTTACCTCTTTTCCTTTTCCCAAATGTAAATGGTTGAAATACATTTTTTTTCTGTTATTTAATAAGGGAATAGTTATCAGACATGTATTTATATCTCTTGATCCACTACATATATGATGTCCCAGTCAAAAGGATTGTATTTTTCCCTGGAAAATTAGTCTCATACAATGAAATAATTTTTTGCACCCTTAGTGCAACATTCCAAAATGCTCAGTACACCTTTTAATGTAAGTCTGTGTGGTAGGTACCAAAAGTGACTTTCCAGAAAGTTTATTTTGGCTGCATGAAAATGACCCTTATTCACTCTTCTTTGGAGGTATGCTAGGACTAACGTTCTGTTTCCTTTCATGTATAAATTAAATCATTATAAAATCCACAGGGAAAACATAAGTTCATAGGGCTAAATTAAATCATTGGCCTCACACGGCGAGGACTGCAAATACAAAAGCTTTGTACCTTTCTGGACATAAGACTCAGTTCTGAAAACCCAGGCATATGAATGGCTTCACCCATGTGAGTAATTCATGCGGAAATTGGTGGAACTTGTCACTGGAATTCAAATACTCATATGCTTATCTTTTTGAAGAACTATGTCCCTGAGAGGGAATTTATACGGAGTTCTATAAAGTTTTAACTTATGCTACTGTACAACAGCACTTGCATATGATCCTCAGTATTCTACTTGATCACAGATTTACTAATATCTGTGCTGCTAGTTGTTGAATTTATTAAAAGAAATCTGGATATTTGTAATATTTTGCTATCAGTGGTTAATGTTGTTTTAAGAGTACAGCACCGTGAAGAGGAATGTATTTTATGCAGGTGTGAGGACTAGTGTTCACAGTACAATCTCCCACTGAATTTATGATAAATGTGTAGGAATGCTAAAGGAAAGGGCAGGGACAGTTCCGGGCAAATAGTTTATCAAGAAGATGATCGATAGAGTTGGAATTTAAGGGAGATTTGTCATCATTCTTTATGTAAAACTTTATGCTGTGATTATTTAGTATCTGCTGTTAATGCAGTGCCAGTGCTTCGTAGCACGCTAAGTATATGCAGGATTTTATATTCTAAATCAAGGCAAAAAGAACTTCTTTTTTTTTTTTAAAGAATAATGCCTAGTTACTCTAATGGTAGGTTATACTGCGATACGCTATGCTCAAGCACGAGTTTATTTTGAGAACACGATCGTGACTCCATGCCTTAGTCTTTGAAATTCAGACTTAAAATTTGACAGGTGTTGATTTGGGATGTCCACATGTCTTCCTTATGTATAATGAAAAATGAAATTAAATTTCAACAGTGGCAGCCAAAGCTGAAAGGAGCTTACTAAAGTAGAGGGAGAACTGGATTCTTACTTGAGGTAGAACTGGTAAATTCTCTGAAACCTCAGAAAAGGAGGGGAGGAGGAAGGAAGTGCTAGAAGTGAAAATTTCTCAGGCTTCCTTTGATCAGGAGTATTTGACATAACTGTTGGGTATTTCAGTCTGTATACAGTAGGTCTACTTCTTCCCTGTGAGAAGAGATTTTGTGTTACTTTATTGCATAGTCCTAAAGCTGGTTTAGTTGTCTGCTGAGAAAACTTGTCTTAACATGGAGTGGTGTAATAACATACGTTACGGTTCTTTGCTTAATACTATTGGTAACTCGTGGTTATCTTCAGGTCACCTTTGGTAATAAAGACAAACCCATGTGTTCAGCTCTATGCTTGCATCTCGATCAAGTTTGACATGTATTTTAAATATGAGTTTTAAACAAATAACAGTAAATTTTTTAGGTTGGATTGCCCACTTCTTACTGTCCTATACTGTTATTATATATATTTGCTCTTTAAAAAAAAAAGTTATTATCTTAACAGGCCTGGGAAAAAAAGAAAAAAGAATTAACATACTATTTCTTAATGTAATGATGATAGTATCTTAGCATGTTTTGCTCTCGTATCACCCAAAAAATTATTTTCACACTTCAGCTCAGGGTTTTCTTTGTGTTCCCATATGATGGCAAATCCACTTGAGCCCCATGAAGGCAAACTGACTGAGATAATAAGCAATGCACTAGAATTTTTTTTTGGGGGGGTCTATGGTCTAACTAGAGTTTTAAAAATGAAAGCCACAATTTATACAACTTGGATAGCTTGTCCCACTGTTACGAAAGGTGAAGAAGAATCCCAGGTGAAGGACAGGTAACTCTTTGTGTTAGAGTTTGCTGAGAGTCAAGTCTGATTGAGTGATCGATAAAATGAACATTCGCTACTTCTTTTTGGGTCAGAGCATCTGTGCTCAATTATTCTATGATGTTTCTGCAGAGTAGAGCAGGTTCACTTAGAGCCCCTCTCATTTTTGGCAGGTGTCTTTTTTGTTGGATCAAGTCTTGGCATTTAGTGAAATTTCAATTTGGTAAACTAGAGATCTGTTGAAACAACATACCGGGTTTTCAGTGGTTTTCATTCATGGATCTGCTACTGTTTGCATTTCTGTTCATGGTGTGTTGTAAGGTACTGTTGTATATTGGTGTGGTGCGTTTGATAAATGCTATATATGTCTGTGTAAGTTAAATAGGAGGTGAATCTTAGGGGTAGTTTTGAGCAGTTCTTTTGAAAGCTTTATGCATTATGCAAGCAAGAAATACCTCTAACTGGTGAAGTGGAGATGTTAAGAACCAAGGGACAGATAAACATAAAATAAATGGAAATGTTTATGCCAACTGTAATGAGCACGAATTGGGTATTACAGTGGTAATAGAGTAAGATAGCTGTATACGATGTATGCTGACTTCTACCTCCAGATGTTCGCTCCTTAAGGATTTGCAATATAAGGCACCAGAATTAATGCAAGTTCAGTGTTTGTAACAGATATCTGTTGCTATGACAGACAGGGGCAAACTTAAAATACAGTCTGTAAGAAAACTAATGCAGTATTGCACTGGTTGAAATTTTGTAGGTGGTGACAGTGGATTGGATGGGTTAGGAGGACCAGGAGTACAACTTGGAAGCCCTGATAAGAAAAAGCGCAAAGCAAATACACAGGTAAGTTCCCTTTGGTTCTTTTGATTTCTTAATAAATAGTGCACTCAGATGTTGTTTGCTGCTATGACTGTCTCGCATTGTTCAGAATACTGGCCTATTCTCACAAGTAGTAGTTACACGCAAAATATTTCAGTTGTACTGCGAAGTTGAAATCTTCATAATACTAGTTATTCTCGCTGAGGTTATTTTAATCTCTGTAGGTTGCCAAAGACCTATAAAGAGAGGAGCACAGTAAGACCGTAGCAACTTGTATTTTACCATATGGATTTGATTCAGAGACAGACTTTCTTTTAATGACTTTGTAGCTGTTGGTAGAAATCTGTACAGTGTGAGTAGTTGCCATGAGACTACTTTTCCCCTTACTTATGTGTAGGTTTGTGGGCTAATGGATCAGTACAGTTTGTTAATGCTTTGACCAAACTCTTGGTATATTCCCCAAGTAATTTTCAAGCAAAAGCTGTGAGGCACGTTTGGCTCCTTTCCAGTGAATCCCTGCCATTTGGCATTTCTATACAGTTTCTGTTTCCAGAAAAGGAAGCCTGAACACAAACCATCTAAAGCAATTAGGTATCTGTAGTGCAGAATTTTCCTTTGTGTGTTCATTCAGCTTTGAGTGAGAGTATCTGTTAAATCTGGTACTGCCCAGTGAGAGTAATTTTGTTTATGTAGGTTGAACAATCACTTTGTTAGGCCTATCCAGATTCCATTGAGATGTGGATCTGTTTTCTTAATTTTTGTTTTGTTTTAAAGTAGTCATGGTGAAACCTGCTCTGAGAAATAGTCAGTTAATTTAAGGGTTTCCGACCTCTTTCTTGGTGGAGCTTTCCTTGTGTTCTGGAATGTTGATAACTGCAGAGAGCATGCAGATTAGTTTCCTCTCTTTTCTTACAGGATCAAAATTTGCAGCGCAGCAGAAATTTTTTGGGGAAAAAAGAATAATGTTCAGTCTTAGTTTATTAGTATTTAGGAGGAAATGCTTTCTGTGAGCACAGTTACCATGAGGGTGAAGCAGCTAGATGTTCCCCACAGGCTAGTCTAGAAAGAAATTCTGTAGTATGTAGTAGTATGGCTACTCTGATGACATTTAAACAGCCTCTGGGCTCCATTAAACAGTTGATTATGCTCTGTAACCAGAAATCCTTGTGTTTTATACGTACAGACTATGCGTTGCAGACCTTCCACATCACTGAATGCTCATAAGGGATACCTCTGCTTGGTACAGAGAATATAGAAAATTCCTATATGCGACTCCTGTATTCTATATACCTTTTTTAGTGTTGTAGTCTTACTAGGTTTGTATACCCTCAGAGAAGGGCTTCAAATCTGCTCTTCAACATTCAGAAATATTTTGTGCCTGTGCTTAAGTGATAAATGGCTTTCTGTATTGTTGCTTTTCTTATGTAAAAGATTAAGAAATAGAAGTCACATATCAAGTAGTATTTTCAGAAGCATAGTTGTGCAATTGCACAATTTTGAAAACGCTGAGATTGCTGTAAATCACCATGTTATGTGGAGCCCAAACTCCTCTCTCGCCTCTGTACTGAAGTTTCAGGCAGCCTGGCAGGGTACAGTGGGTGAACTTTACACAACAGCTGAACAGCTCTTTTAGCGGTAGTGCTGCTAATCCAGGACCTTTATGGTTGGTCTGTCTCACAGGGAAATACTAAAACTAATTTAAATGTTGTATTTAAAATATTTTTAGGGATCATCATTTCCTCCTCCATCTGAATATGCTCCACCGCTGAATCCAAGCTCTGACCACCTTGTAGCTGCAAATCCATTTGATGACAACTATAATACTGTGTCTTATAAACCACTTCCTTCAGGAAATCCCTATTTTAGTAATCCTGGTTATCCTGGCTTTGGAGGCTATAACACTTTCAGAATGCCACCTCACATGCTGCCCAGAGTGTCCTCGCCATATGGTGGTTCTTACTCCCTCAGAAACCAACCACATCCCCTTCCTCAGAACCCTGTGGGAATGGGTTTTACCCGACCCCACTCTTTCAGCTTTGGTCCACATGATAACCCAGGTTTTGGGAATCAGCCACCTTATAGTAGTGGTCAGATAAATCAAAATGTCAGTATGCCTGGTCAGCATTTCAGACCAAATCCTGGTGAGAACTTTGGCCATTCTGGTCAGATACCTCACCCTGACATGCCCTCTAACTTTGGTCCTGGAAACAATCCAAATTTCCCAAATTCTCAACTAGAGTCAAACCATTCTTTTGTTCCTCCACCAAACACGTACAACCAGACAAAATCATCAGCACAAAAGCAAGACTTTAGTCAAGGTGCAAGCAAGGCATCCAGCCAGAACACTGCTGCTCATCAGCATCATCACAGGACAGAGGACATTGTAAGTCAAGGTAACAGTGACTTAAAAAACGTTACTCGAAACAGTGTGGTAAATCAGGATAACAGCCATTCTAATAGTGCTGATAACACTAATGCTGGCCATTCAAATGGGACTCAGAGTAAGTCCCGCCAGCCTCGAGGTACTGCTGAAGGATGCAACTCTGAAAAGAGCAGCAAAACACCCCTTCATCCCAGTCGTCATGGTCACTCATCCTCTGAACCCGTCTATCCGTGTGGGATTTGTACACATGAAGTTAATGATGACCAGGATGCCATCCTGTGTGAAGCCTCTTGTCAAAAATGGTTTCATCGGATCTGTACAGGCATGACCGAGTCAGCTTACGGCCTTCTTACAGCAGAAGCATCAGCAGTATGGGGTTGTGATACTTGCATGGCTGACAAAGATGTCCAGTTAATGCGTACGAGAGAGACTGCAGGACCACCTGCGTTGAACACGGATGGCTAACAGCGTGAATTGGTGGTAGTGGTTGAAATGCTTGCTACAAAGATTTGGTTACCAATTGGGTACTTCACTTTCTGCAGACAATCGGTTGTGTTTGATTGCTGTCATCTTTTTTTTCCTTAATCTGTTTTCATTCATAAACTTCCATCTCAGCTATTGTGCTCTTAGTTTTATGTGTCCAAAGGTTTTACAGGATGGAATGTTTTTTTGTTTCTGATTAAACTGCAAAACATAACTGACAATTGATCAGAAGTAGGATGTGCATTGACAATTTTACTGAAGGCGAAAATGAATAGCCCCTAATTTGCTAGTGTTAATGTGTTAACTAACACTAGCATTTAGTGCTTTTAATGGTACTATATTTGCAAGTACTCATTACACTTTTGGGGGTGGGGGGTGGGGGGTGTGTGGGAATGTCCATTACTAATGTTCTTGCTATCCTTTCTTTGAATATAGTGGAGATGACATGGAGGAATGTGCAGTACTGATAGTTCTTATTTTAGGGAAAATACAGAGAGTTTCATATGTGCTTTTTCCTATTTTTGAAGTAAAACTTTAACACACTATTAAAAAATTGATGACTTCATGCTTGGTAACACAGTGAAACCTGCTAACTCTTACACATTTCTATTTCCTTGAAAAGACAATGATCTCTTTTGACTTCTCAGCAAGTACTTACTCGCTGAAGACTCTTGCTAGGTCTTGCAGTATTTGGAAATAGTTACAAAATATGATTACATTGGAAAAAAGAACACATCACACTTATGAAGTCCAGTGCTTTAAATCTAGAGAATACCAAAACTAGGGTTGCATAAGTAACTTTATTTATCTGAAGCACATACATTAGGATACAGTCTCTGCATCCGTCACAGTTGTGCAGTCATGCACCTCTCTCTCATTGTTTCTCACTGATGGTTCTAGCCTCCCGCCTCTGTGCTGCCTGAGAATTGTGAATGAACTAGTGCAGGGAGAGTCCTGCCCATCTTCCTGGGCTTTCAGCTAGAGCCTGCTTGGTCATCCTGAGCTTACATAGTCCACTTGGCATGAAGGAGGGTGCAAGGCAATAGAGTGTGCTCAGCACAGGCTCCAAACTGCAAGATGACTTGGCCAGCGAAGTCTTAAAACTGAATTCCCACCACTGCCTCAGCCAGTCCTGCGGTGAGGGGGTGGGAAATCTAAGATGAAGAAAAAAAACAGCTTTCACATCAGTTGAGTTTAGCTCACATCAGGAGCAAGTCGTCAGAAGTTTAGCTTCTTTGCTGAACTTGAAATCCTACTGACAAGTATGAATGGCACCAGAGCTTCATGTGCAATGCTAAGAATTCTATTTTAATATGGGTAACTTGATCTTATTCTTGATCTCAAAAATAACCCCCTCTATTTTTTTTTTTCCGTTTGGTTTGTTTTGTTTGTTTTATTGTGGAGAAACATCTAGCCTTGAAGACTTTAGCCTTAGCAGTGTGATAAAGTTGCATATGCCACTGAAAATGAGTGTTTCTGTAGAGAGAAGTGTTGTTTTAACTTAATAAAAGGTGGTGCTGTAATAACAGATTCTGCTTGTAATACTTAGCACTGTGCTGGAAACTTGTAGTTTTTAAACAGTCAGCAATTAAATCGTATGTCAGGCATCACGGGGACTAGTCATGTTCCTTAATGTGATAAATTGTTGAGGTCTATGGTGATGAATGATATAGGAGCCGATACAGAATACAGTTGTCTGTATGAAGAGGTAGTTTTTATGGTAAGCTATGCTAATGAGTGAAAAGTAAGGCCTGTTTGCTAGTTCACCATTGTGTTTGATCATAAATGGGCTCTACTGTGGTACTTTCCTGGAAGATACTGTGCAGATCTACATAACTGTCCTCGTTTTATTTTAAAAGTGAAAAGTTTTATGTACTGTGTTACTGGAGAAGCGCAGTATTGCCCTCCTTTTTTGTCTTGCCTCTCATCAGGAAGAAGGAAATAATGTCTAAAGTGTAAATGACACAGTTCATATCTTGAGGAGGTATGCATATGGAGAGGTAAAGAAAGTGTAATGCAGATCCAGGGCTTCTGTTTTCATCATTATTTGCTTTATTTGGTACAATTTAATCTTGTTTTGTTAGAGGCGTGATATTTAAAAACAAACAACAACAAAAAAAACCCAATGAAGCAACAACCTCTGTTAGAGAGATTTATTCTTCAGTAGTTTTCCTTATGACTGACTGTTAGAATTTGCTTTTGTTACCTAAAGTAGAAATTAAACCAAACCTTGTTTAGATAGATCTCTTCCTCTGGGAATCAGTTTAATCTCTGCAACAATTTGCACTGTGAAGCTTGTGGAGCTGATTTAGACCTACAGCAATGTAAATGAAATAAAAATTTTGCTCAGTGAAAATTCAGCAAAAGCTCCAATGATGATACTGTTACCCAAGTGTGCTGTTTACTATACCTTTCCCACTCCCACACCCCATTCCTGTTGTGAGAAGATGTTTGGGGCATTTGTTCTCCGAAGTCAAATCAATGGTTTAACATTTTGGAGCCGACATTATATTTAAAGTACCCATGTATTTCTTAATGTCTTCCTCAACCCTACCTGAAGTTAGGCAAGTTTTTCTATATTAGCTAGCAAGACATAAGAATTTAAATACAGTGTTCTTACAAACTTAAAATCATCTGGAGTAGCATTTTATAAGACCTTAAATTGTGTATTTGTGAAACTAACAATTTATTTCAGTTTTTCTAAGCTGGTACTATGTTGGGTTTGTAACCCAGTACATTTTCTGCATCTGTTAACCTACAAATTCAAGGCATTAGCAAATGCCAGTTGTATCAAATAAAAACAAATGAACAAAACCAAACTTGTTATCACACTGATCATAGAGATATGACTGATTAGGATTTCCCAAAGTCATTCAGCCAATATGCTTGCCCTACTGATACACTGTTGGCATACCTGGACTCTTTTTATCTAGAGGTAGGGTTATACTTTGTTTTTCTCTGCATGTATTGACTAGTAGTAGTTCAAGTATGCACAGAAAAAAAAAAAAAAACCAACAATCATGTTTTGTTAGAAAGGTACTAGGAAAACAGCTGGTTAGAATTAGAAATTAGTTATAGAAAGGTGGGTGGGAGGGAGGGTTGATTAGAATAGGTGAGGTTTTTTGTAGTACTCTACAAGAAACAATTTGTATTGAACTATCATATGCTTCTTTCATTACTAGTGACTTAGACTGTACTGGTGCTGCACACCAAAAATATTGCAAAGTTTTTGTAAATCTTACAAACCTTAACATTTTTGTGGGAAATGACTGTGTCCTTTTAAATAAATAGCTCCTCATCGTGGTCAGAAATGTAGCCTGTATTGCCCAAAATGTTCTCCCCTCCCGCCCCTGGCTGAAAGAAACAGATATAAACTGGATTGAACTGTTCTTAATCGTTTAGGATTTTTTTTTTTTGCCAGAGACCAGTTTTAAATGAGAAAATACATCATTTGCTCTTTAAAATACTTGTTTTATTGGTGTCACGGTAAGTGACAGTGCTGCTTATATGCTACAGGGTAGATATCAAAAATCCTGTTTCTGGCTGTTTTACTGATCCCTTCTACAACTTGAGACAAGCAGGTTAACTGTTTGTGCCTCAATCTCTTATTTCAGAAGATGGGACTAACACTTACTTCCTGAGGGTGTTGAGAGGCCTCGTTATTATTTGAGATCTTCAGATGAAAGACACTAGAGAAGTCATAAAATTTGCTGTATTTAAAACAAAAATATAATGTGGGGGGCTGTTCAAAAAAGAACATACTTTGTGACCTCTGAAGTTTTTCATCTAAGAACCAGTTTTGTAATCACATTTTTCAGGCTTAACTTCAAGCATGTGAGAATTAACGAAGTCAGTGGAACTGCATGCACGTAGTCAAGAACGTTGCAAAGTGTTCACAGTTTGGGGCCTAAGATATTTGCAAGTGAAATGCTTTTTATGGTTTGGGATTTTTACAAAATCAATGGTGTTCAAATGTAGCACCTTTTTAATATTTGTCTTTATTCCACCTTAATATGATAACACAGCTGCATTAAATATATCCCTTTCATTTTATAAATAAACATTGCCTGGCAGTAGAAGTATTGGTGTAACATTTTTAAAAAAGGAAGTAATGCTTCTTATCATGTTGTATGTGACTTAAATGACTGTTTCATATTAAAACTAATCTTTCCTTATGTACTGCTTAAATATACCTGTTTTGGGATATCAGTTCAGTACTTTTTATACAATCTTGAATGTGTTCCACATTGGTGACATGTATTTTTGCAACAACTTTTTTGTTTTGATTTTAAATTAGAGCATGTCTGAAGTAATACATGCATTAGTGCTGTGGTGTGTGGCAAAGTTAATGTATGTAATTCAAATTGGAAAAAAGTTTCCAGACTTTGTCCAACATTAACCCTGTGGCCAGGGATTAAATTACTATGTAATACAGATTATTTCATATGATGTGTTTTAAGCTACTCTATGAAGTATGTGAAACATTATTGTTTATGGATTGGTAGCTGGCGTGGTATCTTGTGTAGAACGAGGTATGAGAGAAGGTAGCAATTCATGGTAATTAAAACTGACTACTTTTCAGAACATGCAGCACTTAAGTGCATTGTCATCTTGTTGCCATAACTGTTAGTATGAATTTCTTAGTATTATCCACTGACAAATGGGTGAACATTTGGTAAAAAGCTCATGGGTGTGAAAATTCTATTCTAACACTCTACTTCGTTTACAAAACATGTAATTTTTGTATCTATTGGATGTGATTAGATATATGCAGAAGGATGTAGAACTGGATGTATTTTAAAGTTATTCTGCAATTACTAAGTTTTGTCTGAAGCTTTCTATATTAGAATAGATTCTTCCTTAAAATTGGAAAATAAAGTGTACTTAGCAGAACTCTTAAGGCAATATAACGATCCTACACTACACCTTGAGTTATGCACATTCACTTGTTTGTATGGAACTCCTCTGATTTCTTGTTGGCTTATGCTTTATATGGAAATAAAGGGTCCCTTTAGTGCCCTAGTGTTGTGTGTCATCGGTTCTGAATTAATTAATTCTGAATGGCATTCAGCCCCTCAGAGGTGCTGCCTATAGCTTAAAGTATTCAATGTTGCCCCCAGTTTCCTCGTTCAGAAACGGCTCATCCCAACATCACAGGGAATACCTATTTTTGTATTGTTTGTATGTATTAATCATACATGATTAATTTTTTCCTCTTCATGTTCACACTGTCTGCTTCAAAATAATTTTTGATCCAACCCCACCTTTTTACACAGAGGTTTGTGCGCTGTAATTCAGGAATTGCTGTATTGGAGACAGTTTGGGATTGGAGTCATGAGAGGAGATGTATCTATTCCTAGACACTCATCTCATCTTCTAAAGGATGGTCTAAATCTAAACTTCCATATAACTTAAGGAGGGCAAGCTTTTAATATATTTCTTCTTTTCTCTTCTTTTTTTTTTTTCCTTTCTTGATAGTTTTTTCTGAAATGTGAAATAATATGGAGTTATTGAGGGATTTTTACTTAAAAGAGTCTGTCCTCCAAGCTTTTGTATCTGGCCTTTAGAGCAGACACTGTTCTTTAGGGCCTTGTGACTTGGAATTTTTTTGTCCACATTCTCCTTTCAGTGTTAAAGGTGAGTTGAAAAAGGCAAGTTACCAATCTACTGCCATCCAAACGGTGCAAATATAAGCTGATTAAGATTGTTGACTTTCTTTTTGTTAATAATGATGTGATATTTTACGTTTTAGAAGAACATGTATCAGAATCCGATTCAAGCATTCTTGGAAAATGTATATGGTAGATTTTGTCCAGCACTGTATGTAATTTTGTTGCTTTCTGTTGTCTGGTTTCAGTTTCTTTTAAAATAAAGAAAATTTTTGCGGGGAAGTTGCCTGTTGATTGTATGAAGATGATGTAATGCCTAGATTAACTCTTCTAATGTTTTGCCTGTGGGAGTGCATTTGGATTAGGCATAATCCTGCAAGAAACAGTATGAGGTGGTCTTGATCAGAAAAGATGGCTCCTGCCTCTCTTGGAGAGGTCCACTGTTCTGTAAAGGCATTAATCTGAAGTAACTTCTAAGTGGATTAGAAGATGTCTTGTACCATAAGCCCCATTTCTTTCTTACAGGATGGGAGGGAAGGCTCAGGCACCATTTGGCTGAACAGATTTTTTAGAGCCTTCTGCACTTGGGAAGAGATGATGCAAAGAATTATTTATGCTAACTTAAAAAATTATTACTAAGCTATTCCTGTTTGTTGCAATGCCAGAACTAACACATACCAAATCAGTACCTTACCAATAATCTTTCAAAGCAACTGCTAAAGGTGGTCCCAAGCCACGCATGCAAAACAGTTCATTGGAATAAATAGCAGCTCTTCTTAAAAAATGTAGAGGGATGAGAGAAATGAGAGAGAATTTAGAAAGGATGGGAGGAAAAAAGGTTATTAAATTGAGGATAAGAAAATGTAAATTATTTAAAGGATTCCCCAGTCCCCCACCCCTACATTAAAACCTCTGAAGCCATTTAGAAGTGAAACAACCCCTGGAAGAGAGGTATGTATGGACTGGTAACTGGAAGGTCCAGAGCATTAGTAATATTATTAAGATTTGACTGGAATATAAATCTCCATCCGTCATAGCACAGGAGATGGGAATTTAAGAATACCAGGGAAAATTTTATCTCCTTTCACTACCAAGTTTCTTGTACTTTTGACTGATAAGTTAGTGCCAACAGAAGAAAGATTCTGAATGGACGGACCTCTCTTTTGGTTTACTTTGCAAAGTGTCATAGTGAGAGCTCAGTCATTTGTCCAAGTAAGCTAGTGTGGTGGGTTGACCCTGGCTGGGTGCCAGGTGCCCACCAAAGCTGCTCTATTACTCCCCACCTCAGCTGGACAGGGCAGAGAAAATAGAATGAAAGGCTCCTGGGTCGAGGTAAGGACAGGGGAGAGATCATTCACCGATTACAGTCATGGGCAAAACAGACTCGACTTGCGGAAAATTAATTTATGTGTATGACATAGGTGGTATTTCTGCAGATACGCATCAATACAAGACTTTGAAGGTTGATCCAAGACCTTGCTCAGTCCCTCTTGTGTCCTTTAGCAGCTAAATCTGCTACTTCGACTTAGGAATGTGTTAGTAACATTTACTCTGTCTTCTACAAGTGAAAGACGTAGCTTTGCATTAGAGGTGTAGTTTTTAAGTAAACAGACTTCTTTGTTGATGTTATGGAGCTATTGTGTGTAACTTGAGAACACCAAGTACAGGTAACCATAACCGTGTCCTGTCTTGTAAAGTGTGTATACATAGTAAGTTCTTTCTGGCAAGAAGAAATAATAACCTGCTTTATTTCAGTATATTCTCTGTGATTAAACTAAAAATGACACCTGGATGACCAAGGCAGAAGACCAGCACTTGGCAAATCTAAGACTTACTGTCTGTGAATGAACTCTCCAGAACTGAAGGATGCATTCTGGATGACTACAGCTGCATTCTGGAGTGGTAGGAGATTTTGAGTTACTATTACATTATCATCATTCCAGCCAATGCTGCTATTGGAACAAATGGCTTTAAAACAAAACAAAACATTATCCCCTTCAAACCCCAACTCTTCCATTACATCTAGGAAGCAGGCAAGTAGGATTTTGACTCCTGTGTGCAGTTTTGACCTCTCCATTTTCAATACAGTAGAACTGGGAAGGCTTCAGAGGTCAGCAAGGAAGATGAAGCTATGTAAAAGAAATTAAGTAAGGTAAGTGTTTTTCTAAGAAAAAAAGAACACCTGTTAAAGTGGAGAAGGGTCTATAGAAAACTGAGTGGCACAGAAGGGATGTTTAGAACTTCCTTGTCTACACTTGCCTGAAGTTTGTCTTGCATACAGACAACTAAGAGATTAAATAAAGGTAACACAAGACAGGTTTAAAATAAATAGGAGTAGTTTTGGTCTCTGAGAATCTTTCCTCGGTTTTTATTTACTTATTTATTTTCTTTTACAGTCTCTTAGACTGATAGCAGTCTGTTTATGGACACATCACGGTTTAAGTCTAGGTTCAGAACTATAAACCACAGAAATCTCATCATTTGCTGCTGCAGCTGACAGCAAGGCTCCTTATGCCATGGTGCAGATCCTACTGTAAGTCTGAAAATACGTATCATGGAAGGTTTTTTTAAAAAAAAAAAGGTCATGTGCAAAAAATACGGAAAGGATTTTGACTTTTTGACTTTCAGTTAAATCTCCTCCCTCTTGTACTTCTGAACGCCCTTGGAATAATGAATTTAATTCAGTTCTCAGATTCCAGTCCATGCAAGCATTCATCCAGATGATACTGGTGTGGGTGAGTGAGGGTGGAGAATAACCCAGCAATCATATCAAATACAATGGATTTCTTGCTCGGAAAAAGTTTTAAACCTCTGCGATATCTATGCTTTTATATATATATATTTATTTATACACTACTTAACAACCACTACTGTTTGAACATTGTTTTGGAATATAGGTAATAGAACATACAAATTAAATCTTCAGTGATACACATTAGAAAGCTAAAGTGTGCAATGTTAAACTCATCTTCTCTTGGTCATATTTTAAAAGAAAGAAAAGGGAGAAAACCGGACTTTTTGGTTCTGGATTTTTTCCAAACAGTTCTAAGTAATTGTATATGTTTGAGGAACTTAAAATATACCTGAGTGTTTATCCAAAGGTGTTTGTTTTGCTTTCCTTTCAAGCCACATTCCCCAGAAGCAATTGCTTTCCATCTACTAGACTTTATTTTGGCAGACCCAGGGTTACTGTTTGTTTGAGGAAGGTTGAGCAATAACGTGCAGACTGCCTCCTGAGTTTTTGGCAGAGACGGCGAAACAGGCAGCGAGGCTGTTTTAGCAGGGAGCTGCCGGTATGACCTAATTATTTTTAGAGGACCTCTGGAAGTTTCAGCGTATTGCTAAATCAGTCCTCAGCTTTTAATAGTTTTTACCAGAACTTCTCAGACTAACAGCCGTTTGTCTCTTTATGGAAAAGCCTTCGGATAGCGAGAGCTGCGTTCCTTCCTACTCTGCTGAGGTGCAGCGGATGAAAACCAGACCCGTGCCTTCGCAAGACGCAGCGAACTAAGTCAGTGGGCCAGTACCTACGCTAGGACGGCTACCAACTAATCTCGGCAAGTTTTAGAAAGTCGAAGGTACTATACGTGTGCTTTGACTTCCCGCGCTGTTCCTTGGGGCCCCAGGGGAGTTTTCCTTCTCCGGGACCGCGTACTGGACCCGCAGGGAGGCAGCAGCGGGGCCCTCGCCGGCCTGGGCGGCCCGCACCGCTCCGCCGTTCGTTCGCTGGGGGCCGGCGCCCCGCCTTCCTCGCCCACCGCCGCGGCCTGGGGGAGCCCTGCCTGCGCGCTCGGCTCCGCACCGGCCACGGTGGGGGCCGCGGCTGCCCCTGGCCGCTGCTGGCTGCGGGTGGGCTGGCTCCCGTTCCCGCGGCACCCGCCCGGCCGATCGCGCTGCTGTCGCCGCGTTCCTCGGCAGCGGCGGCGAAGGAGAGCCGCGGGGTCCCGGGGACTCCCCTCCAGGACTGTGGTGCTGGGGAAAGGACCCCGCCGCTTCCGGGAGAGCAGCGCGGATGGCGCGCGGGCCGCCATTCCCGGGGCCTCGGCCAGCACCTTCCGGCGGCAGCGCGGGCCCGGAAGTGTTCCCGACAGCCCCGGAAGCTCTCCTGCCCCTAGCAACGGCGGCGGAGCGCCCGTAGCAACAGGCGCAGCCATGCCGGTGTGGCTGCGGGAGTACAGCTGGCGGCAGACCGGCTCCGCCGTCTACCTCTCGCTGCCGTTGCGCGGCGTTCGGGTCACCCCCGCCAACATCTTCTGCACTGAGCAGTACTTGAAGGTGGGGCGGCCGCCCACCGCGCCCTCGCTCGTTTCGCGGGCCTCCTGTCGTGCGGTATCACCGCTGAGCCAGTGGGCCTGTGGCTTGGCATGACTTTAGAGCTCTGTTAAAAAGCACGCGTTTAATACACCACGGCTGCACTGTCAAGTTTATAATCTTTTATAGTGTTTAATCTGTAGTCTGCCCTTGTGCGTGCTGCGGGCTCTTAACTACCTGTCCCGCTAGAGGTAACGGCTTCACCACTGTTCGTTCTTCTCCGTACTAATGCTCTTGCTACTCAACAGGCGGTGGCTGCCTTTTTCTCTCATAAATGGCCTGAATTATGCACATCTGCTTATATTATGGATAATAATTCTCAATTTGAGGTCCGTGGCTTCTGCTACAGTGCTGAAGAACCGACTTTTTCAGTCTCTTTTATCTGGTCTGGTAAATTATATAACTTACACTAAGCAGATCAGTTTTGTCAATAACAGGTGTTTGTTGAGGTTTAGTGTATGCCTGTACTGAGTATTTTGAATAGATGAGATTTAATTACAAATTTTAAATAATACTACCAATTAATTATATTTTGATAGGTAAGCACCCCTCCCTTTTTATTTGAAGCCATTTTATATGCTCCTATTGATGACACAAGTAGCACAGCAAAGATTGGAAATGGAATCATTCTCTTCACTTTGTATAAAAAAGAAGTGGCTATGTGGGATTCTCTAACTCTACCGAATGGTAAGTTCTCTACTGTGAAAAGTAGATTGCATGTAAGAAACCCAGACTGTGCCAAAACTTGACAAACTATAATAAGTAATCTAAAACTGCTGCTGCTAGATAACTGCTAAGTTAAACCTTGTTGTTTATTGTTAAAACCAGAAAGTATATGGAAGCAGACAAAGAACGTCCACTGGCTCTAGTGCATGCAAAACAAAACAATGTTTCTTGTAAAACTTACCTTTTGTGTGTAAGCAAATCTTAGTTTTTTCTTTTTTAGAGGTGGGCTTGATAGAGACTGCTTTGTGGAATTTGAACTATGTTGGGTTTTCCCAGACCAAGTAGCAAAAGGAATCCTGTTTTTATGAATACGGTACATACGAGTAGAACTTCAGGCCTAAATTACCAAAATAGTTTTTATTTGTTTTTCTTAAGATAACAAGGAGAAACTGCAGTATCTAAGAGAGAATGCTGTTCTAAAAGCCCATGAAAAGGCAAAAGAGGAGACAGAAGCAAAAAAGGTTACAAAACAGGAACACAAAAAATATGCTTTGGAGGCCACAATGAAGGTAAGCTTAGAAGGAGCTCTACCAGACATATACGTGGAAACAATTATGAACTACTCTGGCAGCTGCTTGGTCAAATATACCTTAAAAAAATACAGAAAGTACTCATTTTTATTACAGTGCTAGAGAACCTTGTTATTTTTACTTAAAACATACCTATTACCAAATATGAAAATTATACAGAAAATAATACTTAGAAGTTACTATTTTCCATCAGTAATACTACTGAAATTTTTTGGTGAGGAGCACAGATCTTTGTCAGTTGAGAGGAGACTACAGTAATGTGGCAAAAGTGTAATCTTGCGCTGATGTCAAGGCTACAAGTGTTTGGTCATTAATCACGGTCAAAAATACTGATTTTTAAAAAAAAATCTTTTTTACTCTTTGTTATATTTTGTATCAGACTTGTTCATTGTCTTTTGCGTGTGTGTATGTTTGTAGTTCTGCGCTTTATGTGTATTTTAAGATGCGGTCTTTTCTTCAAATTTTTTATGTCTATAAAAAGTCTGGTCACTTCATTTGTGTTTAAAATGATTTTTTAAAGTATACAATGAAATTTTAAGATTGCATATGCAATTTGGACCAAAATGTTCTGCAGTTAGTGACTTTCTTAGTAGCGACATTGTACCTATTCTGCCTATGTAATAATCCCCAAAAGGAGAGGAGAAATAAGAAATACTGTATTAAAATGAAGCCAGGTATTTTACATTTCTCTATATTCCAGAGATCCGCATTGGAATATGGCTAGGATTTTCACTGTTTACAAGTAAAACTTACTTCTGAATGGTTCTGGATCATACCTTTAGTAGTGGTAGTAAAATAGTTAAAAGATACGACTTCTAAAAGCTACTCAGAAATCTTTATTCTCCCAGTCATTTTTAAGCATCTTCCATAGCTCTGCTTGTACGATCACATTAATGATGACGCTATGCTTGGGATAGGAAACTAAGAAAATAATGGTAGCTTTTACTTAGTCATCTTACTATTATCAGATGTTACATATCTCATAAGTTTATCATTCAAACAGCTAGAAGAAGCAGAAAGAAAAAGAATTGAGGATCTGAAAGAAAAAGAGCGGCAGAAGGTCACTAAGGAGTTGGAGTTATGGGAAAAACAGCAAAAAGATGCTGAGAAACAAGAGAGGGTACAAAAAGAAGAGGAGCTACGTCGACAAGTAGAGCAATTAAAGGAGAAGAAAATGGAAAAAATAAACAAAACTAGGATTCCTGATGAAGGAACTTCTAAGACTCGACATAAACCTACTAAAGGTTGTATTATTGAAGTGTATTTTATCATTTTTCAAAGTGTAGGTATGACTTTATTCCTAGATGTTTCTAATTCATCATTTATATCTGTCTCCACCACACTGAACTAATTCTTTTAGTCTGCAGTTACTTCAGTGTCTTTATTTTCAGGCAATTTATTGAGCTAAAGCATGTGAGTTCTTAGCTCTTGTTTAAGTCTTTGGAAATACAAGGGCAGGTTTTGTTCTAAGCTTTAGAAAAGAAAAACAGAAAGCCTGACCGTGTAACGCAGACTTTTTGAGGTTGGAGTTCATATTACCCTAAGTTACCTAACTGCTGGTTTTCATAGAAACATGCAATCTCCTTCCTCTCTTTAGCCCATGTGTTGGACCCACGGAGAGCCAATTCAGGCAACTAAAACAACAGAAAATACTTAATATTTGTTTGTTTTGGTAAGGTTAGTTTTAGCTCTTGCAGTTGCCCTGTCAGAGAATCATGTAAGTGACAGAGATAGTGTCTCTGTCTTCTCTGTAAGAAGAGTTTAAGTTCGTTTGTGACAGATAATGTAGCCAGTAAATAGATGGCATGATACAGCAAGAACAAACATTTTCTGAACCTTCCTTTCAAAAGAACAAGTCTAAACCTTTCTCAGGCTATTAGAGGTCTACTTCTAATGTGCAGAATTTAAAAATTAAGTATATTTTGGACTTTGGTAGCAAACCAGAAAAATCTCTTTTGCTTCATTTTTCATTTTCAATATTCCAATTCTTTTCACAGGTTATGGTTCCTATAGCATGTTTTCAGAAAATTTGAAGGAGGAACAGTTGCCAGCTCCTCGATCTGCTGCTACAATTAGAATCAACTTTACGTCACGAGTTTTTCCTACAGCTCTGCGAGAATCTTGCATTGCAGAAGAAGAGGAGGTAAGGATTGCTCTCTGGTTTAGTATGATGCTTCTGCTGTCTTCCAAGGTGGTGAATTATTTACCATGTATTCAGTAAGTCGACAAAAATGTTACCTGTGCCAAGGAATTTTACCTGCACAATAGTCTTACCTTCCAAAGAAGGCAGTCTTACTTAAATTAGAGATTTAAATAAACACATTTATATAAGAATTTTTTTCACCAAGCGTGTCATTGTGCAAATTAATAAATAGCATGTTCCTTTTCTCAGGAGGGAAAAAAAAAAAAAAGGCAGCGATATTAATTGAATTCCTTGAAGTACAAAATTTCAAATGTCTTTACTCTTATATTTAAGATTCTTTAAGTTCTGCCTCCTTAAAAAGAAGCTCACATTTAGCTCTTTTGAACTCCATTGAATGAACACAAAGACTCATTTTGGAAGTGCCAAAACAAACAAGCAAACAAAATGTATTAGTGATGCAGTAACCTTACTTCTCACATAGTAATAAAATATTTGGGGAAACTTGGAAGTTTTTAATATCTGACATTATTCAATATTTCTCTTTGTCCAAAATACGTGACACACAGAATTTTTTTGATAGGAGTGAGTGAAGAGATGAAAGCAAAATCCTTTTTTGGGTTTGAATTTTCTTCGGTAATAATACTTGCACATTGTATATTTACAGTGGCTACGTAAACAAGCAGAAGCTCAAAGAACAATAAGTGCTGATTTGTCTGAGCTGGAAGATTTAAAAGAAGAGGAGAAGAATCCAGATTGGTTAAAGAACAAAGGAAAGTAAGTTAGATTCCATATGAAGATGTATTTAAAATGAAATATTAATTATATGGGGGGGTGTCTATTGTTTAGTTTTGATATTTTCTATTTATCCTAGACACAGATGGTGAATGATTACATAGTAGAGAATTTATTGCAAGCTTATGGGATTTGAATCTGATAAAGTCATGAGATGCAATTGCTGAAACTCATGATGGACAAAATCATTGTGAGCACATAATGCATATTCTTCCATAAGGGCAGTTAAGACAGTGCAATATTATACCTAGGTGGATTTCCTTTCATCTGTACTTTTTATTGACAGGTTAAACAACTGTCTAAAACTTCAGGAATTTGCTAAAAATACTGGTATGTGTATATAGCTGTGTTATACAGAAAGGTTTGATTAGGCAATCGTAATAAGATACACAGCTTTCAAAATTAGTCCTGTGTCTGCATAGATGTGTCCACCTCTTACTGTTCTTCATTGGTTTTAAGCAGTGACTGCTTTTGTTGTGTGTCTATATGCTACATTGTCAGCATCAGGTTTGAGTGAACTTCAGCTATGTTGGTCTCAGAAAAGTCTATAAATCGCCATTTCCAGGGAAAAGCTGCTAAAACTTCAGATTTTTTAAAAGGAATTGTTAACAATAATTAGATATTTATTTTGTGATTTATCACTTTGTTTTAAGTACATGTTTCACTTTTTGTTTTATACTTAGCAAAATGTTTGCAACAGGAAACTATCTTGCAGCTGTAAACGCATATAACCTCGCAGTGCGGCTAAACAATAAGCTTCCCCTACTGTATGTGAATCGTGCTGCTTGCCACCTTAAACTGAGAAATTTACATAAAGCTATTGAAGATTCCTCTAAGGTATAAGTATAGAGGTTCTCAGACTGTCATCTTATACATGGCTGTGATTTATTACTGTGATGCTTCTCTTTCAAGCAGATCTGTAAATACTTATTATTGCGATTCAAAATTTTTAAATTAGAAATTGATATAATGAAGCCATGGTTCATGAATGAAGCAATGAGAGGAGTGATCTCAAATTAATTCAGAGAAAGTTTCCCCAGAATTACTACTTTTTGAACTAATAAGTACTTGAGGCTTGAAACTTGTCTTTTCTAGTAACTACTACTACTACAATACCTGTGCTTTTTTAGGGCTGCTTTTTTTTTTGTAGCATGATATGTAATATCATGTAGGAAAATAGAATACATTATTTGACTGTAATAAACATTTAACACTGTATTTGTCAGTTTTTAGCCATGGCAATGAAACTGTATTTAGCAAACTGTGGGGTGACAGATACAAATCTTAATGACTAGATTCACAAGCCCTGTATTTAAATTTGAATAGTTATTTTCTATTTCTATTTGAATAGCTATTAAGTTACTGCATAATGACAGTAATTAGGTGAGAAAAGTGTGTGTAAATGAGAAAAAACCCAAATTATGGAATATCTACCTCAAAATATTTTGGGTGTTTTCATTTGTAAAGGCACTAGAACTGCTGACACCACCTGTTCCTGATAATGAGAATGCTCGAGTGAAAGCATATGTGAGACGTGGAACAGCATTTTGTCAGTTGGAATTATATACTGAAGGTGAGACCTCGATTTTGTGAAAACATGAACATGGATTTATAGTGACATGCAAGTAATTCTGTTTAGCTCGATGAGACTGCTCACACCTTTATTTTTTCAGGAGGGACAGTAAAGGAGGCCTAGACAATCTCTCTCTTTGTTATGAACCTGTGTGCCACATTCCTTAATTTTTTTATTTTTTAAATTTACTGGCTAATTGCAGTTCCACTTGCAAAATCTTTACAGGTTTTAAGAAAATTGATTGTACTCCTGATTTAAGGAGTGCAAAGTAGTTTTTCCATTGAGGAAAAGGCTTTAGTGAGTTGTGTATCCTCTGTTTGGTCTATTGGGTAATCAGGCTTTCTGTGCATAACGGCCCGCTATTGCCCATGGCAGCTTGGTGACCATGGAAGGTATTGGTGAGGAACAAATGAGAGGTCAGAGATGAGGTATTTGCATTGGGAAGCATTCAAATGTAGGATGCAAACTGATATGAAACTAGGTTGCACTAGTTTTGCTGTTCATGAAGTAATGTTTCATTGGTTTTGAGATTATATTTACAGTATTTCCAACTGTAGAACAAATTAACTTAAAATAACCTGAAATATCTCTAAAAATATTTGCTTGTGAAGTGCTTAGTAACTTATCTTTGTAAAACGATGTATGAAACCCGTATTGATGAGCAAAATGTTTCAGTACATGTGGTTTGTGTGAAAATACCTGAATTAACAGTGTCCCTACCGAGTTCTTCAAGAGTATCAATTTAGTTTTGTAAGGCAAATTTACAAGTGAAAATCAATAAATAATAGAAAGTGAAGAATATTCAAAATGTCAGTGTTGAAACACTAAGCTTTTCCCATCAGTTACCTTTTTCTACCTCTGAATCACTTCATCGTTCCCTTACAAGTTCATTTGCACTTGGAAACCTTATAAAAAAAAATTAAACAAGATTTTATTTTACTTCCTGTAGTCATGGTTTGCTCTTTATTCCCCTCAAGCTCTAGTATTCACAGTTTGTCTTTTTTTGTCTTGTCTTCATGCACTTTTATTCTGTCATTCAGTTTTTTCTGTCTTCTGCAGAACACTTTTGGACACTCCCCTCATGCATACGTGCATATATATATTTATTTATATATAAAATATATATAAATGAAGAGGCTCTGTTTTCATATTTCAGTACCTGAAAATGTTTATGTAGTAGTGTTTCCACTAAATTTTTTTGTAAAATAATAGAAACAAAATTTAAATTTGTTTACTGACAGAAGTTAAACCTAATGTCATTCTGAGTCCATCTAGCTCAATAGCAAAACTCAAGATCACTACTTTATGTATATAACTAGGGAGCAGTTATTTCCAGTTAGTTGCTAAAGAGGATGCTCTTGCATTATTAACTGACATTCTTACTAATGTATCTATATTAGGTCTCCAGGATTATGAAGCAGCTCTCAAGATTGATCCCAAAAATAAAACTATAGAAAAAGATGCTGAGAAGATTCGACACATAATTCAAGGAACAACACAAGATTCGTAATAAAAATTTTTTAAAAAGAAAAAGGAACTTCTTGGCAGAGCAGCCTTTTGAGGGCATTAGAAGGAATCTTGGTTCTCTTCAGTATGTATGTTGTTAACTAGACATTTTTCTGTTTCACTCAGAACACCTACAGAATCGGTAAAAGATTAGGTATATGAATTACTATTTTTTGAAAGTATGGTATTATAACAAACATATTTTGACTCACTGTCAGCTTCTTATCTTTCTGTTCTCCACCACAGCCGAAACAGTTATGTGTTATATGATTACAGTTATATGCTTTCCTCTTACTGTTCATAGTGTTTGGCATATCTGAAAGTAAGACAGTGAGTTTAGATACTCTAATTCAGGTGTCTGATTTGGAAAACCTCCACCTGGAAGCATAGAGGTAGATTTTATGTAGTGCAGAACACTCTTTTTAACATTAAGTAATGTACATTGAGTATTTTCAGACTATTTTGAAACATTTGTTTGGGCTGACCAAACAAGGTAATTGGAAAAATTATAAACCTGTAGTGTTGTATTGTAGTGTAGCGGTAAACTGATCCTGTGATAAATTGTCCTATCAGTGAATATGACTGACTGACTTCCATCCTGATACAATTAGTAATCTGACAGTGTAGCTGCAAAGCATATAGTAAATTAAAAACATTGTTATTTATATGAGAATATATGTTTTTCTGGAGCTAGTATTTTAATTTGTACTCTGTTGACATTGGCCAGTATCTCAGGAATACTGGTGTGATGAAAGATTCTCCAAAAAGGGACCATCCTGGTGAGGCTACAAGTGTTGTAAAATGGCATGAAGCATGACAGTGTGCTTTGAAGTCCTGCACCTGTTGTTCTGGATAGTGGAAGAATGTAAGAATTGTATTGTTTATAATAAGGCAGATACTGTGCTGGGAATCTGTTGTAGACCACCCAACCCGGCTGAAGAGATGGATGAATCATTCTACAAGCGGCTGGCAGAAGTCTCAGAATCGTGTGCTCTTGTTCTCGTGGGGGACTTCAACTTCCCGGACATCTGCTGGAAGTACAATACAGCAGAGAGTATGCAGTCTAGGAGGTTCCTGCAGTGTCTGGAAGAGAACTTCCTGACACAGCTGGCAGGTGAGCCAACCAGGGGAGGAGCCTTGCTAGATCTACTGCTTACAAACAGGGAAGGGCTGGTGGGAGATGTGATGCTCAGAGGCTGTCTCAGGCTTAGCGACCATGAAATGATAGAATTCTCAATTCTCGGTGAGGCAAGGAAGGTGGTCAGCAAAACCACCACTACGGACTTCCGGAGGGCAAACTTTGGCCTTTTCAAGGCACTGGTTTGAGAGAATCCCTTGGGAGTCAGCCCTGGAGGGTAAAGGGGTCCAGGAGGGATGGACATTATTTAAGAAGGAAATTTTAATGGCTCAGGACCAGGCTATTCCCATGCGCTGCAAGTCGAACTGCTGAGGAAGATGACTGGCCTGGCTGAACAGGGAGCTTTTGCTAGCAGTCAGGAAAAAAAGGAGAGTTTATCATGTCTGGAAGAAAGAGCAGGCAACTCAGGAGGAGTACAGGGACCTTGTTAGGTGATACAGAGAGGAAATTAGAAAGGCAAAAGCTCAGCTAGAAATTAATCTGGCTACTGTTGTAAGGGACAACAAAAAAGGTTTTTTTACAAATATGTTAACAGTAAAAAGAAACCCAAAGAGAATATCTATCCTTTAATGGATACAGAAGGGAATGTTGCCACCAGAGAGGAGGAGAAGGCTGAGACACTTAATGCCTTCTTCGCCTCAGTCTTTAATAGGGAGACCAGTTATCCTCAGGTTACTCCGCCCCCTGAGCTGGAAGGCAAGGACAAAGAACAGAATACACCCCCCTTAATCCAGGAGGAAATAGTTAGTGACCTGCTATGCCGTCTGGACACTCACAAATCCATGGCACCAGATGGGATCCATCCAAGAGTACTGAGGGAGCTGGCGGAGGTGCTTGCCAAGCCACTCTCCGTCATCTATCCGC
>JANZLQ010000002.1:9299651-9338387 GCA_026212715.1 Elanus axillaris
AGAAGGGCAACGGAGCTGGCGAGGGGCCTGGAGCACAAGTCCTGTGAGGAGCGGCTGAGGGACCTGGGGCTGTTTAGACTGGAAAAGAGGAGTCTGAGGAGGGGCCTCATCGCTCTCTGCAACTGCCTGAAAGGGGGCTGTAGTGAGGTGGGGGCTGGTCTCTTCTGTCAGGTGGGTGGTGATAGGACAAGGGGTAATGGCCTCAAGTTGCAGCAAGGGAGGTTTAGGTTGGTTGTTAGGAAAAATTTCTTTACTGAGAGGGTTGTGAGACATTGGAACGGGCTGCCGAGGGAAGTGGTGGAGTCACCATCCCTGGAGGTGTTTAAAAAGCGCATAGACAAGGCGCTCCAGGACATGGTCTAGTGGGCATGGATGATGTTTGGACTTGATGATCTTGCAGGTCTTTTCCAACCTAAATGATTCTATATATGTTAGCATTTGTATTACCATGACAACTTGAAACACTGGAATTTAAGTGGTTCTGTTTTGTTAGACCTTCTATCCAAATTGTGACCATTTCCTCTACACTCCTTTCAGTAGCAGTTTTAGCAGACTTCTGAATTTTCCACATCAGTTTGTTTCAGGAATACCATTTATGACTGATTTCTGTCTTCAGAAGAAAATACTTTTTATACAGATATATGTTATTCTGTGTAAATTTTATACTCTTGGAACAGGGAGAAGGTGGCCAGCGTTGCTTTACTTGGAGCCTTGAGAGGAGTGCTGAGGGGTGTCAGAAGCATCTGGAGTAGCTGCTGTTCCTTCTTTCCTACAGGTACCTACTGCATTGCAATGGAAGGGGCTGAAAACACTTTTTTTGTAGTAGTTTGAAGGAGGGCTTTGCAAGACCTTTAGTGCCTCAGTTGAGCATAATGATATACTTGCCGATATATGGCTATTTTCTTTCATATAATTACTGAGGGGACTAAGGGGGCTAAGGAGGAGAGACACCGGCAAAGGAAAAATGGCAATGCAAAGAAGCAGATGCTGGTTTTAAGTTCCTAATTTTCTGTTTTGGTTCTGGAGCCTATTAGAATGATCTGTATACATCTGTATAGGCTATTTGTATTGTAGCGATTTGTTATAGCTAGTCAAGGCTATTTCTGATGTAGACAGGCACCTTTTTCTACTGCTATGAAATAGAAAAGGTGCCCTTTTTAGAGAATCAGATGCGCTTGGTAGCATGAACAGTATCTGCCTGTTTCATCTGATTATATTGGGATCAAATGGATGTTAAACTTCTGACTTCCATACCTGAGCTGACAGTGTGTACACTGTATCGAAGTCATATGCATTTTGTTTGCATTAGTGTCCTGAGATGTAGGAATGTGAAGACTGACTTTAAGTTTTAAAACCAGAGAATACTTCAATTAAAACAAACCTTCAGGTTGATGTCTTTTGCACTTAACTCTTTCTAAAAGTTAGAATTCCACATTTATGATACCAGTTTAAAAAGTTTTCTTTTTATGGGTTTAGGTCTGACTGAGAAGTGTATTATCAAATGGGCTGCATCCTTTTTGATACATCTTATTCAACCCACGTGCTGGTTTTGGCTGGGATAGTGTTAATTTTCTTCATAGTAGCTAGTGTGGGAGTATGTTTTGGATTTGTGCTGAAAACAGTGCTGATAATTGAGGGATGTTTTCCTTACTGCTGAGCAGGGCTTACCCAGAGCCGAGGGCTTTTCTGCTTCTCTCACCACCCCACCAGCGAGGAGGCTGGGGGGGGCACAAGGAGTTGGAGGGGACACAGCCGGGGACAGCTGACCCCAACGGACCACAGGGATATTTCAGACCGTAGGACGTCATGCTCAGTATATAAAGCTGGGGGAAGAAGAAGGAAGGGGGGGACATTCAGAGTGATGGCGTTTGTCTCCCCAAGTAACTGTTGGGCGTGACACAGCCCTGCTGTCCTGGGGATGGCTGAACACCTGCCTGCCCATGAGAAGTGGGGAATAAATTCCTTGCTTTGCTTTGCTTGCATGCACGGCTTTTGCTTTACCTATTAATCTGTCTTTGTCTTAGCCCATAAGTTTTCTCACTTTTACCCTTCTGATTTTCTTCCCCATCCCACTGGAAGGGGAGTGAGCAAGCAGCTGTGTGCTGCTTAGTTGCTGGCTGGGGTTAAGCCACAAGAACCCAGCAAAACCAAAATAAGTCAGATACACACAGTTATTCCCAGAATTACTGAAATAACAGGTTTCTTTTATTAAAGCTAAGTGTCTAAGTCTATGACAAAAAGATGGAGATGCATTTTTACAGAGTATGCTGGAAATTGGGGTAGTCATATACCCTGCTTCTGTCAATAGCAGTGTTTAAAGAACTATCTTCAAATGACCCACAAGCGAGTAAGTGTTTTGAAAAGGTCTGATCCACTGGATGATAAATACAGGGTACCAACTGTGAGACAGGTGGTATAGCACCATATTCACTTGAAGTTGTTTTGAACAGTAAAACTTGAAGCTTTGTCAAAGAACCATTGGCCATGAGTGTTTTGGGGTCCAGCATACAGGAAAACACTGGGTTGCCAGGATTTGCACAGGGAGGCAGATTTGGAGATTGGTTTTGCTCTGTGTTCAGACTTGATGGCAGTTTCTCAGCAGAAGTCATCTTCTTTCCCTAGTAAGGAGATGGATTTTAATTCAGCCTTTCAAATAACAGGGCAAAGCATTTCAAATTTGTTAAATGTTTGTGGTCAGAGCAAATGTTGCTCAAGTTGTGTATTGAAATACATGCATGGTGGAGAGTGAGGAACTTAACACTGCTGACTTTTGACCTTATTTAGTAAACTGTGGATGGTGATAAACGGACTCATGTTGACTATGAAGTATAGTAAAAATTGGAATTTGCATCAATTTCTGCATTAGTGATAATCTTGAGCATAGAAAATATCTTAGTGTGTGTGGCAGAAAAATTAGTACAGACAATAAAAATATGAATGAGAGTGACTTTTCTTTTTCTAATACACAGAAATGCGTATGCTAAAGTAGAGCCCTAAAGGAATGTCCAAATGACTGAACTTCCTCACTCATGTTCACATGCATGCATTTTTATTTATTTTCCTCTGTAGGAGCGCATTAGCATATGACAGATACTTCTTAGTTTGTTCATGGAAAGTGCCCTAACATGGTACTGATGAGCATGCAGTAAAGCTGCACTGAACAAGGTAGCTGCCTTAGTTTTGCTGAGCAAGCCATTCAACACCTGTTGCTCTTCAGACGTGCAATTAAATCTTTTTTGTTTCTCAGACATGTAAGAGATGAAGAAAACATTTAAGTCGCTAGCTTAGATAGAACTCCAGTAAGAAATTCTGACTTTCCCTTTACTTTGTTTATTAATGAGGCCTGTTGTTGCCTCCTGTTTATTTTTTGCACCAGTATTAGGGCACGGCTGGGGCCTAAATCTCTGGGCTTTTGGATCTACTCCGTTTGTATTGTGCCCGTTAAAGAGACGTGGTCTAGGTGGGTGGTTGGGGCAGGAGCTGCCTTACTCCCAGTCGTGAGTGGCTCTCGGGAAAGGACAGCTTCTCCCGAAGCGGCGTGGCTGCAGGCGTCCGATTCCAGTCCGGTGCTGTTGGGAAACTTTCCAAATCAGTTAATTCACAGTCATCAGAGTTTTTTCAACCGTCCGAGACTAGAGGGATCAAATACTTCTAGTCTATATACTGCTTTTTTTTTTTTTGGGCTGGGGGAGAGGACTTATGGGGTAGTGGGCTGTTCTTTGGTGGTGCTTTTTTGGTTTTGTGGTGTTGGTGTTGTTTTCTTTCCCTTAGCACAAGCTTTATTCGCAGGTAACGGAGTGTGTCCCCTCAGGGCTGGCTGTCCCTCGGCCTGGTTATCCCGTGAGTACAACCTGAACCACGCTCTACCGCGCTGGAGGTGCCTCTGGGCTCCCTCCCCTGGGGTGAACAACCACCCCCACCGGGCTCCCCGCGGGCCCTCCCTGCCGCCCTGGACCCTCTCGAGTCGCGCCCGGCCCGGCCCTACCGGCTGCCGCTGTCCGGAGGCGCCGCGGCCGCTCAGCCCCGAGCTGAGGCGGCGCGGCGTTGCCATAGCAGCGGGAGCCCCGGGTGGGCGGGGCCGGGCCGGGCCGCCCGCCGCGGTGCACCCTGGGCACTGTAGTTCGCGAGGCGCGCGGGCCGACGGTCTGCGGCGGGGCGCGGACTACGCTCGCCAGGGTGCAGTGGGGCGCCGCCGCCGTGCGCAGGCGCGGCCCGGGCGGGTCGGTGTTGTTTTTGACGGCGTCACGGGCGGCTGAGGCCGGCGGGCCCTGGTGCGGTGCCGGGCCCCGTTCAGGTAGGCAGCGGGGCCGGCTCCGCGGCGGGGGGCAGGGAGGGGGGCTGCGGCCGCCGCCTTCCGACCTGGTCTCGGTGCGCAGCCTCCCGTGGAGCGCGGCGGCCGGGAGGTGCTGGGGGGGCTGCCCGGAGCCTGTCCCTGTGGGGCGGGCGAGCCTGTCCCTGTGGGGCGGCCCTGGCCCTGGGCGCTGGCGTTTGCCAACTTCCTTCTCTTTCATCATTTGCCTCTGTCTGTCCGGCTGATGCAAGGTGTTCTGTTTCATAAATTGTGTTATTTTGCTTTCACCGTTCCGGCACCGTGCTGCTTTCTGTTTCAGGTGTGTTATGGTAACTCCTGTGAGAGAGAAGCAGGGGGTGCTGAGCAGGGACTGCCCGGCTTTGGGGTGGGTTGGAAGCCACGTTCATCGCAGCAAGGAAACAGTGTTTGGGTTGCTAAATACATTAATGAAAAATAGTGTTATTTTGGGGAAGAAATTATACCGCTTAGTAGAAATAATAGACTGGCATGAAAAGCCTCCAGTATAATACCACTGTAACATGTTTTTATTTCTGCTGTGCAACAAAGAAGCCACTGTGGAAGAGAACCCTGAGTTTTTACTTGGAATGACGGCACAGCAGACTCTAGAGAACACAGATTCCTGTTGGTGCCTTGTGATTTATCTTTTTCTTTGTCAACACTTAAGAGTTTTTTTAGTCTAGGAAGTCCGCTTTGAAGATGGAAGAACTTAGGGGCTTGTTTAGACTGGAATGGTTGTTCTTTTAGAGGCTGGTATTCTGCTTCACAGTGGATAAATAAGATGTGGTATCTCATATTTATATAGATGTACGGGATAACTTGGTATAAGGTTAGGAAAGTAGTTCATATTTCTGATTCCATGTCCCCTCTTCCCCCTCCAAAAAAAAATTACTGAGATTGAATACAGTGGATGTTTATTTTGTCTAGGTAGAGAGTTAGAAGGCAATGTCACTGAGAGCGTAGGACATTAGTGTGCCTACAATCAGCTTTGCAGTTTAAACTGGAGTGTAGAAGAACTTGGACTGTAACTTTATTTTGCAAAATAGTGGCAATAAAGGTATTTATTGAGAAGCTAAACCAGTGAAACTGTGTAGGGTTTTTCTTTTTTTCAATCATTCCTTCTGGCTTGGCCTAACATACAGGAGATGTGGAATACTCTACTGTATCCTACAGTTATCCTTGCTATGGTTGGACTAGAACCCGTTAGCATTATCTTGATTCATTAGGAAGTTTGCAAGCTTCATGTCTGTTTAATTCTTGCCCAAAGATAATTTTTTTTTTAATAGCTTCCATTTAGGAAGGCAGTGCCAGCTGTATCCAGTACATTTGGGCGAGTAGGAAAAGTGCACTGGTTCTTTGTGGGCCTTTGTCGTTTGGTGGTGGAAAATACAAACTCATGAAGATTTTTGGGAATAGGTCAGTTTAGCTGTTGGGCTCAGGTTAGTCTTCTGTATTTCAGTTTCCTTAAGGGCCTGGATTTGACCTCAGATTTAGTTATGACTGTGTGTGTTTTATTAATCTCTTAGAGAAATAATCTTTTTGTTCTAGCTGTCGGTTGAAGTTTAGGAACACTGTACCTAGGTATTTTGTTATTAAAGCTTTTTAGGCTGTTTTGCTCTTTTGGAGCTAACTAAGTAAGAAAATGCTTTACTTTTGATAGCTATTTTACTCATGTGCATTTGCTGAATGTGCTTGTAAGAATACGGTGACCCTAGAGATGCCCTTCAGTCTGATGTCACGCTATCTACCTATCATCTTTGGTAAATTTAGCAGTTCTACCTGTAAACCTCAGCGATTTTGTAATTATTCTTTTTTACTCCATTCTTTTTCCTGATATTAAAAACTTTCTATTTTGGAGATTGATCACCTGTATGCAGTTAAATATACAGTATTACTATAATATTCTGGTTGAATGCAAGATAAGTAACTTTTAGCTCAAGGCCCTTTATCAGGGCCAGCAAGTAATAGAAAATGATGATTGTTTGTCTGCTTGTTTCTCTCTTTGTTTTTTTTTGGATATTTTCTATTATGCCGATAGCCACATAGGTCCTAAAGCTTTAGTTTGGGACAGGAAGACAGATGTGTAATGCTCTGTGGAGCCCGAGGCCATGGTTGTGTATTCAGTAGAGCTGGTTTTATGCAGTGCTCAGTTACCTGTCAGTCTGTGATCTGGATGGAGAGGGAGAACACGATAGCATTTATGTTGAGTTAGCTGGGGTCCGTGATGAAATGCTGAGTTAGCCAGAGGCAGACAGACATTACAATGTCCAGCACAGAGTCTGCTGTAACAACTTGACCTTTCAAAATTTGTAAATGGGCTTGTATCAACAGATTTTTATTTTCTTTTTTTTTGTTCTGTTAAAGGATTTGCATTATGTGACTTTGTTGTTTTTCACCTAGCACTGAGATGCACTAAAACTGGAATTGCCATGTTATGAAACCAGAGCCTGAATTTCTTTCACAGCGGATATCAGGCTTGCTAGTAAGGACTGGGTAGTTGCTTGTATGACATTTGCCCCAAAGTGTATTTTTTGTGGTTATGTGAAAGGCTGGGCTTTCAGTGACAATAAACTTGGTAGTCTTGTGATCACTCTATTCACTGAACTGTAGAATAATTAAATGGGAATGTTTTTATGCTGAAGAGAATTCTTAAAAGATAATTTCAGATCAGTTTTTGTAACATAGCCAGCGATGTTTCTGATAGGTGGCAAGTTCTGGTGCTGGTAGTTACCTTCCTCTGGAAGGAATGCTGCTGCTGAATGCCTGGTCAAATTAAAAATAATTTAATGGCAGTGAGGAGATGTTACTATCTTGTGAGAACTCTGGAACTTAGTCTTTGCCATTTGGGCATTTGTTATTTTGATGATTGAAGAAGTATGATTTGAAAAAAGTAATCATGATTTCACAAAAAATTTGATGATTGGATACAGTACGATTAAAAAAAGCAAAGCCCAAACACCCCCCCCCCAACAAAACAAAACACAGCCCCACCTCCCTTCCCCAACCCTGATGTTCCCTAGTTGAGATTCCAGGTAAAGCTCTAATGAAGGAAGAAAAAGATCCAAAGGAAAATTACAACCATATTCCGAGTAGGGCTTTATAATAAATGGGAATCCAGCTTTTCTGTAAGTTTGATACCTAAGTTAATTGTTAGTGAATATTTTTGCTTTATAAACTGTGATTGTGATTGTCACCATTGCCTTTTTTGCAGAGGAACTCCAAATATATTAGTTGAAGTTGATGAGGAAAAAGTGTTATACTAGAAGAACATATGATAACTACCATAATGCAGAGATATGAGACAAATGTTTACCATATTTTCTAAGAAACATAAATGGAATTGGAAGTTTTGTATTTTTTTTTTGTGCAAAAATCTAGTCACACTGGCATATTTAGGTGTTCTTATTCAAAGTTTGTGTATATTTCTGTGTTAACAAACTGGGAGTAAAGACAGGATTGATAATAAAGTAGAGAGTAAATAAATGTGAACAAATAGGTGCTTTTCTTTGTGTTGTTACTGGAAGTAAGTAGGTGTGGGAAATAAAGCAGAGTTCTCTGAACTTTCTGCTTTGTCAATATAATCATCATCTTATAGAGGCTTTACTGAACCGTGATTTCTTTTGCTGTATTATTACATTGGATGTGTAATGTAACACACAATTGATTGGAAATTGTTCTATTTTGGAGAAGTTTTGTTCTCCAAAGATGAATCTGTAGTAAGTTTCATTTAACAACGTGATATATTTTTATTTTTAGGAACAAGAAATGCATTAAATTTCTTTTAAAAGTCTTCCTGTTAGTTAAGAACTTTAAAAAAATAACTTGAATGTGTAACAATAATGAATACTCTGTATTCCTGGTGCAGGAGAAAAAATAAACTAGCAGCTGCAGCCAAGCAACTCTCTTCTGAAAATAACTACCAAAGTCATCCAGTAGTGTTGTAACAAGTAAAATTTCTTTTTTGTTGTTTTGCTTTTGTACTCTTCAGGTACTTTCTCAATTTTCTTCAGAATTAGTATATTTGAGAGTACTTGAAAGGAGTGAAAGAAACATGAAACATATTTTGCTCAGTAGTTGAAGAGAATTAGTTCCAAAAAATCCTAATCTGTGTCTTCTCAAAAAACCCACGGTGTTTTTCTTGAATAAACTGTAGTTTCTGTGCATGTAACGATTCAGAAATGACTTCACTTACTGAAACATGTCTTAAACAATGATGCTACAGACAAATTTTAAAATTGATTATTGATTTATTGGCTAGCTCTGTGTGTTTTAGCTAGTCTAAGAGCTTTCTGGCTGGCTAAAATAGGTGTGTACCTAGCAAAGCCATATTTTCTCCAAGTATAAAAAAAAGATAATAGGAAACATACAAAAGAACATATTTCCTTTCTAAACTTCTTTTTTTTTTTTTTTTTTTTTTAATTCCAGAATAACAGTTTTTGAGTTCGTATAGTATTCTGTAACATCATGATTTGGATTCTTCTGTTTTCTTTATTTTTTTTCAAGAGAGCAATGCAATTACATATCTTGCATGTTAAAAGAATCTACTTTTACTTGCAGTGTGCTTTGAAAATGTCTGAAAATTCCAGTGACAGTGATTCATCTTGTGGCTGGACTGTCATCAATCATGAGGTACCCAATCTCAAATTAATGAAGTTCTATCAGTTTAAGACTAGCCATATGCAGTAAAATATTATTTCAACTTTGTAGGTTTTGTTTTGTGTCAATCTTGCATACTAACAGAAAATATAGAAGAGAGATTTATAAATAAGAAAACATAAAACTACTGTTTCAAAATGTGTATCCTTTACTATAGCTGATACAAATTTTGTTATTTAAAACAATAATTTTCTTCTACAAAGGTTTTACTTTGAAGAATTGCTAGAATTTTAGTGAGATGCTCTCCTCTGTTCCCTCTTCCTTGAGAGCGATACATTCTATGTAATTTGTCTGTTGCTAGTATAAGTGGGCTTTTCCTTCCAAATCCCCCCCCACCCCCCAAAAAAAAAAAAAGTAAGTATCTCATGGAGAAGGGAATGGTTCCATGATTTCTCCAAGTCTTTTCTACCACTAAGATAATGGGATCCTAGCTTCAACAGTTGCTGTTTAGGAACAGTCCTCTGTCCTTACATTCTCTCTTTCTCATTATGAAAAAATAGGATGGACAAGTTTATGCGCAATGACTAGAATATTAGAAGGTGGCATTTTCAAGGCTCATGCAAATGCTATAGTTAGTGCATAACCGATTCTTTTTGTTCTTGACCGGAACAGTCTCTGTCTTTGAGTTGAGCCTCTGAGATCAGGAGGTTGAGGACTGGCATAAAGACATCTGGAAGATGTGCTGCTTCTCTGTAATATTTTGTATTGCTTTACTCTGCTTACAGAGTGCATAGGCAAGTTTGGAGGAAGATGCGCATAGACCTATTGGGTCTTATTTGCACCATTTTAAGCACTTCCATTTGTGAGGATTGCTGTTCTGCGTTGAGAAGGAAAGATATGGGGAGTTCGGAGGGTCTGGGGTTTCCAGAAGTCAACAGTGTTGCAAAGACTGCTTGGAAATCCCGTGGAGAGGGCGAAGTGACAGAGAGTATGTAATTATACATTCCGTAGCCAAGATGCTGAAGTCCTCCCAGGCTTTCTTGCCTCAAGTAGAATCTGGGGGAAGCTACAGCGAGTAAAGGAATGCTAGCATTTTACAATGTCTATTGGGAAATGAAGGTGATGAGAGGGCAGGGCAGCTTTCCTGACATCTGCACTCTAAGGTCAGGAATGAGAAGTGTACAGGCTTCTTGGAGCTTAAAATGATGGTTGGTGAGGGCTTGCCATAATTACACTTGGAGGATCTTGAAAACTGTGACAGCATGAAAGGCTTGGAGATAGTGAGAGATTCTTCTGTGAGAAGGATTGAGTTGTGAAGTGACTTGGCTTTTGTGTTTTCCAGGGACTCACCGCAGCTTTTAGCACAAGTTCTTTGCAATTCACATTGGACTTCTGGGTTTCCTTGGCCCTGTTGTTCAGGCAGGAGAGCGCAAGGCATAAAATACTTAGAAATAACGTGGATATTGGTGTCCTGTGGAGGAGGAATTCCTATGGCAGTGCAGGACTGAGCTAGTGGCAGCAACTAAGAATATTTTTTTTTTTCCATGGGGCAAACTGTCACTGAAGAGATATCTTCCATAAGGAAATGTACAGAAGCAATCTGATTGTTGTGTAAGGAAGTTGTAATGGTAGATTGTGTGGCAGCAGGTGGAAAGAGCTAACAGATTGTGTGCAAGGCAAAAAACTGTTCTTGGTTTAAAAAATTGTTGTCTTTTAAGACCTACTCAGCTGTTGTGTGCAGCTCTATCAAATTTGTATAGCGTCAGTTACATTTCTGCCTCTCTTTTGATCTCTGCTATAGCTTGGTTTATTACTTTTATTTGGGATGAAATGCATACTTTTATTTGGGATGAAATGCATACTTTTATTTGGGATGAAATGCATACTTTTATTTGGGATGAAATGCTAGAATTCCCTCATTCTTTGATTAAGACTTCAGATACAGCTCTTTGTAAAGTCACTATTATGTCTGTGTAGCCCTGGTTTAATTTGTGTGTCTGTGTTTCCTATTTTCTGACGTTTGGCTAGTTGTATAAACTGACAATGGCTTTATTAAAACAAATGTAATTTTTAATTCCTAGTAGAATAAAGCGTGAGACAAAAAAAGTGAAGCAGTTAAAGGTCTGTTGGTGTGCGTTCATTGTTGCCTAGGTGTCTACAGGGTAGGCGTCTGAATATGATGGTTTCTAAGTTTGTGTTGTAGAAATCAGTACAATCAATGGAGTCTAGAGAGTGGTAATTCTTATGCTAAGGTCAACATACTTGATCAAATGACTTGCTGCCAACTCCACTGACTGTATGGGTTGTGAAGGTGCCTTCAACAATTTAATTTGCTCAGGTGTAGACACTTGAAGTTAGATAAGACTAATGTTTTATCTTACTTTCCCCTAGCAGTGAACAGGCAAGCCAAAGTTGCTCGGAAACTCAAGAGGCCCTACCTCTTGGTGTGGACCTCCAAAATACTTTTCTCCTTTAGTCCTGAGGATGTGTGGGTGTGGTAGGGGTGGTGGTGGGCTTGTTTTGGTTTGGTTTTTTAAAGTATTTAGTATTGACTTGTAAACTGAGTGGGTTATTGAGCCAGAATCCTCAGAGCAAATGGGTTAACTGTTCTCCTGGAATGACAGTTACCTATTGGCTGGCTTTATCTTCCTGTTGCCTGCTCCAAAACATTTTCAGGGAACAGTACTTGAGGAGGAACATTCATAGGAGGAAAATAGGAAATAATGGGAAGAGAGAATGGGTAGTGATCAGCTGTTTCTCCTTCACTGCGTTCTCCTGTTTGCAGATTATAATGAAAATCTGGGTAATTCGAAAGGCAAGCCGTTACAAGCTTGTCATTGTACTCAAGTTTTGAAAGCTCAGTTTCAGAAGCGCAAGAGATACGGTTTGTGGCTTAAAAATGTTGGGCCATGGTTTCATTTCTGTTGGCAGCAAGGTGGTATTTAAGAGATGGTTAAAACTGCTTTTCCTTGTTTTGGGTTAGATGACAAGTTGGGCATCCTGTCACCAAAAGAGCAACAGAAAACTCACTCGCTCCAGTCCTCAAGACCAAGCAGGATATAGGAGTGCACAGACTGCCAGACTTTACAGACTTCTATTAGAAGGATTTAGGAGGTGGCTACAACAGTTGGGTTACTCAGCTGTGAATTGCAGGCTTTATTTTCATACTTGGGTTGGTTATTTTACACTGTAACTGAAAACGAATTATGCATTCTAAATAAATTAACATAACACAAGATTATAGGAAGTCAGGGATTTGTCTAGCCAAAGCAGAACAGATTTCTGTGGTGTAGCAATTTTCTGTTCCCAGTTATTCTTCCCTGATTAAGAAAGTAGAATGAATCGGATGGTTAGATACCCTTCACACACTTGTTATCCAGGGAGGGGGTGACATGTGGACTACTGTATGCTTCAGGGAAATGATTTGGATAGTAGGAAGAGGGTAGAGCTAAGGATTAGGCAAATTTGGAATAGTATAGTATTACTTTCTCACATATAATTGTGACCTGTATTGATGATGACACAACAGAATCCGTTTCTGGATTTGCTTTGCCATTGTAAGTGGTACTGAGTTAAGAAGGGTAAGAAACAGCAATTGGCTAGATTGTGATTGCAGAGAACTGGCAGCTGTGTATGCTGAATTTAGTATCTGAACGGAGAAGTGATGCTGTGTATCACTGGACTACTCTTAAGAAAGGATTTGCTAATTTTGTGTTGTAGGAGCATAGGAAAAGGAGTGTAGTGGGGAGACAATAGCCTTTCTCAACCTCTTTGCTGTTGGTGAAATGGAAGTGTCATGGGGGTCTAGCAACAGAGGAGGTGAATTGGAGAGTTCAGACAATCAGACCAGACAGCACATGTTTAAAAAAGGATGCCTTACCTTGCACTCAGCTAGCCCAGTTTCTTGGTATTTTAGCTGAAATTTTAATCTATTTTAAACTATATTCCTGATGTTTGCCTTGTTGTGGAGACTGGGCAAACTAAGTTTTTGTTACTCTTTCTTCTTCACAACTTAAGAAACCAAAGTAGTGGTTCTATTACACCAGAGAAAAAATATCACATAATAAATCTATATACCTATCTATAAAACCCAACCAAGCCAAAATCTCCAGATAATTTTGTATTTTCTTCCCTGAGATTTCACTCAGATTTTAATAAATTAATTCTAATTGAGTGGTGAATTTCTACAAAACATTTGAGATTAAAATTATGATACTTGAGTAGTCAAAAGAAAAAAAACACGTGTTTGTCAAATTACTAAAGCAGTTAATTTTTGAAGTCTTTTAAAAAGGAACAGAACTTTGTAATGTGATTGTAGAACATATCTTATGCAACTCTTTTTGAGGTATGTAATCTTTCTGAGGTACAGTCTCCTCTTAAAAACAAAAGCATACATGTTTGCTTGAGTCCTGAAATGAGGCATCTAGGAAAACTGATCTGGAAGTATTACTACTCCTGTAATTTCACACCTGCTATTGCAAAAATAACTACCTCTGTTTACAAAAACAGCTCAAGTTATTTATGGATCAGAGTGACTTAGTATTTTTCAGTTATGTTTTGCATGTTTATAGGTTTCTAATAATGTTACTTGTGTTCCATCAGTTCTTTTAAACAAAAATTAGAATACGAAGATGAAATATTTAGAGTTGTCAACAGTAGTGCTTGCCCTTAGTGCCCTGCAGTCTCCGAGCACTGTTTATCTTCAGTTCCTGTTTTGCTCCGAGGTTGTTGCTGACTAGCAGCTGACTAATAACTAAGACTCCTGTCTGGATTAAAGACAGAAATCCAATTTAGAGATTGTGGAAGTACTTGTTTTCCTGGTGTCAGAGATGTACTATTAAGGCAGCCTTTCAAATTCGCTGACAGGAGTTGAGATGGAGTAGTGTTATACATATTTCTTCCTGGTAGTAGTATTTATTAGAGTTCATGGTGGTACACTTGAAGTTCCGTTTTGGGGAGGGTGTGTGTATTTACATACAACACATAGACATATATACCATAATTAGATTCCATATTCAAAACTCCCTTGACAGCCTCCTCTGTTTCTTTAAATTCTATTTAATAAATAGGTCTAATAAAGCTAATAGAATATAGTTATTTAAAATACTTAACATATCTGTTAATTGAGGCCTAAATTGCCTGGTTTTTTTTTTCCCTACCCCTAGAATTGTCCTCTGCCTTTTTCAGTCATGGTCATAAGTATTACTAACAGTTGTTTCCCTCTAGTTAATTACTTGGTATTTCTTTTGCTTTGCTTAAAATCTTCTTCAGTTTTAAAGGTTATTCTTCTCTTCTGTTTTTATTATTAATGTTCTGTTTTCTTTGTAACTCTTCTTCTGCTTTACTGATGGAAATTCCAGTAACAGTAATGTTTTCTTAAAACTCTTCGTCTCCAGGGTTCTGACATAGAGACAGTGACTTCAGAAAATGGAAGCACAAATGATAACCATGAATTTATTTCAGAAGAATATGCCTCTTTGCAAGAAGAGGAGCAACCAATTGATTTGCAAGGTAAGATATTAAAAGAGGAGCAGTTCGATACAACAGATGCTTACCTATTTTAACGTTGGCACAAAATTAGTATTTTGAATAGAGTTTGTATACTTTGTAGGCCTCTGTCAAAGTACTTGCTTCATCAGCGTTATGGAAAATAATGTGTCATCAACTTTATAAAAGCATTTTTTCTTGAAACAGATCCAATTAGTAGAATGTCTTTCATTTTTGTCAATACTTTAGATGCATTACAGAATAGTATGCACTGGTGTTGCTGGAAGATAGTTCATAGAAGTACTATCGATAAGACAAATAATGTCACTGATGAAATAACAGTAATTTGGAAGGAACCATCAATGCTATTACACCTAAAAAATAACATTATGGCACTGTGTTAGCATTTCTTGAGTTGGAAGTGAAGTCTGGTGCATATAATATAATGAAAATCCACTTATTTTAATTACTAAATTTAATGCCCAGTTTGTTGATATTGGTATGAGAACACAGATGTGACAGGTTCACTGTGCAGTTGACTAAATTTGAGCCTGGCCATGTTTCCAAATTCATAACATCTCCTTGTAGAAACAGGATAAGACACTCAAACTCCAGTGACTATCTGGAAAATGTTTTAATTATCCTAGCATACAAATGTACTGTATCAACTTACAGTATAGCATTGGTTTTAATCTAACTGTGCTTTTCATTTATAGGCTACTTGTATTATGATCAATGTGAGGATTTAAGTATCCTTCAAACATTGTATTACATAATGACAACTGGGATTCTGATGTTTGTTAGAGGAATATTAAAAATGAGATGTAGTGTATTTTTAGAAAACCTTCCCTGATATGAGTAGACAAGAGAGATGTCACAATATTATATGGGAGTGGGCATAATTTTTGGTTACTGCTTTTAACCCCATGTTTGTTTGGGTTTTTTCCTCTTTTTATTTATATAGCTCAGTGCAGCAATGACGGAGAGATACCAGTGGTAGATAATACTCTCTCTGCTTTTGAGGAAACTCAGGCAGTTCCACAGGTAAATTATATTACGTTATTCAGAAGCTTCTGTAAACCCCATCTGACAATGCTAAGCGATGTTTTGAAGGCATTAAAATAAAGATACTGATTTTTCATTTTTTTTAAAGCATCAAGAATTTTTGCTATTTTTTAAGATTACTTTATAGTTTATGTATCTGAATATTTTTTACATTGTCCCTTTCCCTAGGGAGAGAAAGAAAAAATCCCTGATGATGGGTCCTGTATTGGAACTATTAGCGATGATTCTGACATTGTTACAATTGAAGCTCCAAAACCAGAAGAAACTCAAAGTCAGGAGGAAGCTCCAGCTGATGGTGAAGAAGCTCAAAGTTCAGAGGATTTTAACATGGGTTCCTCCTCAAGCAGTCAATATGCGTTTTCCCATCTAGAGACTGGTAAGAGAAATAAGTTACTGAGCAACTATGTGCAAAAATGTCACCAGGAAAGAAAAAAATCTTTGCTTAGGGAACATTCTTCGTGTGGAGAGGGGGGAAAAAAATATTCCTGTTCAAGTATTTGCAGTCTCTAGGCAACTAGAGTTGCCCTAACTCTAAAACTTTGTCCAAGTCTGCAATCTTCTTGTTTGAAAGCATTCTCTCCCATTAAATGTTCACTATTTTAAATAGAAAGTATATTTCTAGCATATTTTTGAGAATTAAAATTTCTTTTAGTTCATAGAATAATTGTAGAGTTTCTCTTGGAGGGTTGGCATAAATGACTAGCAACTGGGAGAGAATTGATTTGGGGGGCTGTGATGACTCATAGCAGCTTACCTTCATAGCTACATAGAACATAGATATTTTTTTAAGATACTCCCAGTACTTGGCAGAAATATGCAATGCATCATATTCAGGAGGAAGGATATGAATATTTGGCCAAATCAGAACAAACAACCACAGCCCAACAAACCCAATCAGAAAAACTTACTGTTGTGTTACTCTCCTCTAGTTCTCTAGTCTTCCTTTTTAATTCTGTTTGGCTGCTTACTTGTAATCTTTCCTGTTCTCTTTATTCTTTATAACACTCTTTGTATTACTGATTTTTACCTTTCAAAGTAAGTTTATTACAAGAGCACGATTTTTTCTTAAAATACTGTTTTATCTTAGACGTAGAATAAAACATTCTTAAATGTTCATGTATCCGTATAGTATCCATTGGAATCAGAAGATGACAGCTTAGCATCTAGCGACCAGTGATGATTCATAACAAAGCTGTTGCCTTCTTTAAGTCTTCTGGATGACTTGACTTAATTTTTAATTTACATTTAGTTGACTTCCTTTTTTCTTTTAGGGCTGAGATCTAAAAATGCCTTTTTTTTTTTTTTCCTCCCCATGTTTTTGTACACAAAAGTCAGTTGGCTGGAGAAGCTGAGGAAGATTCCTGATTGTGTAAGGGGATGGGGAAATGAGGTGAAAGAGCATGTGTCTCGCAGTCTTCCTTTCCAAGGTGGTGTGATTAAATTTGATCAGCTTGTGTAAAGCTGATTGGCTATGGCTTGCATGGAGTGTTCTTAAAATTTTCAGTAGCAATCTGACTTAGTCTTGTAGTAGTGATATTCCAAACAGATGATGAAAGCCAGTCCTCACGGAAGAATTTGGCTTAAGCTGTCAGTGTTTTATTTGCTTTTTTGCAAAACATTAAACTTACATGTAAATTTGGAATGGGCATCAGTAACCTTTGTAATACATTTTAATATGTATGCTTGACAGTTTAAATGAATGGGTTCCAAATCTATGTATGACTGGCAAAAAGAATTTCTTCCTTCTAACTGAAGCCGATGTCAGCATGGTCTTTAGTGCTGTGCATTTGCTTGACCAAGTATCATAGAAAACGTCTGGAGTACTTTTGCATTTATTTTAAATGCCAAAGTTTTAGCAGTCAAAATTTTCATGCCACTTTTTGGCAATGGAAACATTTGTCATCTGCTTCTTGTTGAGTTTTCTGTTGTGTTGGAAAAGGATGAGCTTCAGATTTTCCTAACGTAGGCACTAAAACATTCTACAAGGATTTTCTGCCACTTTTACTTGCAAACCAATTCCTGTTTAGGCTGTCTTCACCATGCAAACAGTAATGTTTTAATACTGCTTCATGAATGAAGTTAACTAGCAGAAGCACTTGTATACCAAAATAAACTGCATCTAGGCTTGAGTTGTGTCTCTGCAGAAACGTCAAAGAAAATCACATCCTTTATTGACGTTGTTACTTCAACTGGTTTCTAGTGTAGATCTGACACTTCAAAATCACAGCAGAAGCTAGAATTTTGGACTACTGTTGTGGTCACACTTTGTTTCATTTATACTCCTTTTTATCCTGTGAATATTAGAGTAGAGCTTTGTATTGAATTCATACAGCAGCTGTAAGGCAGTGTCATTCTTGCCTGAAAGTGTAATGAATGCTGTTGACAACTTGCCAGTAAGTGCTTATGAATGGCTGTAAGTGTCTTACAGCTTTCTCTCTTTGCTTTCCAATTGTCTATTTTATTTTTTTTTTCCTATTCTTTGTCATCCAGTGTATATCAAAGAATTTCCCATTTGGGTAGAAGCAGCTTGTTCCTTAACCACTTTTGTATTCCATGTGTAAGCTTCTTCAGTTGTTGAAAAAACCCTAAAAAACCCAAATAAGCAATAATAACACCTGTCCTATGAAGTATGTCCTGTATAATCCTTTTTAATATCTGACATCTGTGTTCTGCTAAAAATACCTCCCTCCAGACTAATTTGTGATGGCTTGTCTTTATTGTCCAGGATTGGGGAAGTATGCATCTGCTTAAATGACTTGATTCTAAAATCGTGTCCTTTTCTGCCAAGCTATATAAATTCATCAAGAAGCTGCATGTCAAGTAGCTGTTTAAGTGATTTGTCATTATTGCAGTGTCTGCTTGGTCGGTCTGGTTTGACTAATTGACTAAAATGGATTTTTTTAGTAAGAGTTGAAGTTATCTTTCATTATCTGACATGTTGCTTGTCCATGGACTCAGAAATTAGACATGTATTCCAGATACTAACTGGTAGTCTTTTCTGGGGTTGATGCAATCACTTCTATTAAGCTGGAATTTGTTTAAAGTGAAGAATCTTAATTTGTAATGCTTTTTACAGCTAATGGCTAGTGCTGCTTGGTATTCTTGTCTGTTCAGTGATGTGTACATGGCTTTGCCCAAACAAATGATTTTCAGTTGTGAAATGTTCAAGGGCAGTAACTCTGTATTTATATTTTTACATTTGAGTGATGATCTCTGATATGAGAATAAACAACTATATTTCTAGAAGGGGCATTAGCATTGTGTAGTTGCGGGCATCAAATTTAGTGTCTGGGCAGGAGTACTTTGTCATGTGCTGGAGGCTTCACTGATCACATAGAATCTATTTGAGCCATGTGAATTAGGTACATGAACATAGGTATTTGAAAGCTGCTTTTTCACCCTGCTACTGCTTCCCCTTGATATTTGCCTTACACTTGAAAATGATGCTTTCAAAGGAGGGAGATTAAATAATCATTACTCACATACTGGGTTATATAAATCTATTTACAGTACATGCAGCAAGCTTTTGTGTCACTAATAGCAACAAGCAATTACAACTTCATTGTTATTTTCCCTGTTAGAATATATGGCTTCTGGGCCATAGGAACATGAACATACAAATGGTATCGTAAATACTATTTTACAAAAATGCTATTAAAGATATTTTTTATGGTTAGAATTTGTTCTTATCTCAAATCTCAGCCGATTCAGTCTTTCAAAACATCAGTCAGGTATAGAAGCGTTTTGGATTCAGAGTGTTAGGGAGGGACAAACACAGAAGCACCTGAGTGGTTCTTTTCCTGTGCAGTAGTGGTTGAAAATGGCTTTTTTGAAAGGTGGGTAAAGGTGTTAATAGTATATGGTAGATATTAAAAGTAAACAAAATTACATATTTAAATAAATTTGCACTGCAAAGCTTTGGATATTTATAACAGCTACATTAATGGAATTTTTCTGCAGCTGCTTGTAGATCGCAGAATGAAGTTTTTTGAGAGAATATAGTAAAACCATGTCTATCTTAGGAAGCTTTGTTTTAGCAAGCCTTTATGTTGCTCTTTTATTAATAATTAGTTCAGTTTCACTGTCTGTTAAGAGAAGGAAAACTGAATTCTTAACCTTTCTATTTCACAAGAATTTGCAGAGGCAGTACATGTACATGCTTTAAGAGGCAGGATTGTCTGAACAAAGCACTTTCTAATGAGTGAATGATACGGTGTGGGGAAGTGCTGTATGGTTTTTTGCTGGTGATTTCTTGATTTGCTATATTTTCCTCTTAAAAAATGATTTTTTAACTTCAGAGATCAAGCATTTGTTGCATAATATCCAGCATAAACTATCACACTGAGAATTTTTATGTTGTTTTATTAATGTTCTCCAAGATTTATGCAAAATATATTTGGCATTTATATGATGGGTTTTGGTACTCAAATTGATTTTCAAAACAACAATTAATGCATTTTAAAGACTGTTCTGTGTTGGATTTCAGTTTTTTCGTCTCAGCCTAGCAATGATGAATCAAGTAGTGATGAAACTAGCAATCAGTCCAGTCCCACAGTACGAAAACGTCGGGCTAAGAAGAGGCTGATCTCAAGCTCCGAGACTGAGGGTGGGTCACCTGCTGAACTGGAGTCTGAACCTCCCAGAGAAGAGCAGCACAAGCGCCAGTTCAGTAGTGGCCTTAACAGATGCATTGTACTAGCTTTGGTGATTGCAATCAGCATGGGCTTTGGACACTTCTATGGTGAGTGTATAGAAAATAGAATACATAGAATCAACATCTTACATAACAAATACCATTTTATGTGACTGATTTTTTTTTCTTCTTGTTCTCTGCTAGCAATCTAAACCTAAAAATGAGAAAAAACAACTGCTCATGTATGGATAATATAGGGAAAATGAAAAAAAAAAAAACTAAAACGTAAGAAAATTAAAGTAAATAAAAAGAAATTAATTTTTGGTTGCCCTTGCAGATAGAATTTCTTGTTGTTCTCATAATGCAGTGTGTACCCTTCTTTTTTTACATCTTTTGAAATAAATTTGTGGTGGTGCTTACCATTCCTAACAGCATTCAGTTATTTCAAGCTTTTGTCCCATATGTGCTCATCTGGTAAATGTAAGAGCAAGGCATACAGGCATTGATAGTATCAATGTTTTTCTCTCTTTGGTAGAGAAAAATATGCTGTAGTTGTCCTTGCAATTCCAGAGTGGTTTAGGGAATCGAGGATAGCAGCAGTTTTTATGCGTTCAGTGCGTTGCCTAAAGTTAAGCATTACACAGATTGTTGCTACATTTAACAAAACAGTAGAACTCATGCCGGATCTAAATCTATGCAATCCTGACCTTCTAAGATACATGTGTTATGATAAAAGTGATAGAGAGCATTTGTTTTTAATAGTAATTTTTCCTGAGTGGTTTTAGTTTTTTATGAACATAGGCCTTCATAAGAAGACTTGTGATTCAATTTGACACTGGGAATATGATTCTAATTGAATTTGATTTTGACTAATTGTTAGGGCTTTAAATTTGACATTTATTTTGAGATTTATACTAATTTTCACTCAACCCTGATTACTTTTTTTTTGTTCTTAGGTAAACCTGAAGGTAAGAGTCATGGGTGATGTATTGCGGATACTGTGCTTGCATTCAGATTTACTTTTAAAATTGTGTGGGTGTACGTGTACGCACACATCCATATATGTATGCATACTTACATTAAAAAACAATTAAGTCTTAAGAATTACTAGTGTATGCAGTTTATAGAAATGACTAATCCAGTTGTGTAAAATATTTTTTATTTAGCAGCTGCAGGTGGTAGTAGCTGGTGTAAAAACTGAATGATGTATATTGGCATACTAGAAGCAGAGGAGCACAGTGACTAGACCAATCTTTGTTAGTGATTTGTGGTGGTACCTTGAGGTTTCAGTTCTGTTAATCCTTTTACAGTGTTGAAATTTGGGTTAATGATAAATACTATTCTTTTAAAGAACTTTGTGATCTATGGATGAGAAATACATTTTGGAAATGTACTCAGGTTCATCTTTCTTAAGGGATTCACTTTGACTTCTTCTTTCGTTGAGTCTACTTCTAAAAAATTCTCATCACTGACGGCAGTGATGACAGCATTCTCAGCAGAAAGAAGGCAAACTCTGTGTGGCTTTAGTTTTTTGTTTCTTCAAGTGAAAGTTCTTCGTGGTTATGTGATAACTAGAAAGGAAATCAAACTGCTTTCCATCTTCCTGTTCTTTGGGTTTTTTTTAAACACCAACTTGCAAAGAGGAATCCATCTCCCTCGAGGACCACTTTGCATTTTTGTAACTCAGCTTGGAATGAATGTTTTCTACAGTAGCTTTTTAATGCTAGGCTAATTGCTAATTGTTGTGTAAGAGGATTGGAAAGGGTTGATTTTTCTGAAATGACTTTTTTTTTTTTTAATTAGTATCAGGGAAGTGTTTTCCCTTTAGCTAGAGCTCCAGGACCCCTTTAAGACTTCTAAAGATGTAGAAAGCAACTATGATTAGGTTTTAATCAATAACTATATCCTAATTGGCATTAGACTGAGTTAGCTGGCTTTATGATGCTCGAGGAAGGAGATGTGAAGGAGGGCAAGCTTTCCAGTGAAAGATGTAACTAAAAAAGCTGAAGTTAGGAAGCCCTTGCCAGAAGAATGTCTCCTTATGGACATTCAGGTGCTTAATTTTTTTTCTTTAACCAGAATCTGCAGAAGGGAATATTACCGTGATGCTAGGGATTTGGATAGATAACTTAAAAGTTCTCAAGCATAAGGTGACTTAGAGTACCATCTGGAAACACAAACCATTTGCTGAGGAGTGGTACCTCGTAATGTGCATTTTCAGTGTCTTTCCTACCCTTTCTGTGTTGCTAAATGTCATTTTTGCTTACTGTATCTAAATTATGATTCTTGATAAGCACAGAAACAGCATTTCAAGTGTTTTTCTGTAATTTGGGTTCCTTTTAACATGAACCATTTACACTAAATGATGATTTCAGATGCAGTCTTCAGATTCGTAGGATCAGTGGACTTCAAAAGTATCTGTAAAACATAAATATGAAAAACTAATTTACTGTCAGTGTACTTAAATTCACTTATGCAAGGATCTGTGCTTCCAGTAAATGTTTTTTGGGACTCTGCAAATTTAAAATCATTGCTGTAAAAATGTTGCTTTCCCTTGGCTGAATTGAGCTATTGAGGTTCAACTTTGTTGCAATAGAGCACCGTTTTTAAGTTCATGCTTGACAGTACATTAAATAGAAATTAAGAGAGCGCAAAAAATTCCTCAGTGTAATAGCATTTATAGAATTTCTTCTGTTTAGTAATGCATCCCCCTGCCTTTAAATACAGAAATAGAACTCTGCATGTGCTGCTTTGGTTCTGAAAGAACACGCTAATGCCATCTGCTCTAGAGTCAATTACAGAGGCTCTTAAAAACAAAGAAATAAAACCTACATCAGTGTTAGGATTTACAGAACATGTGTATAGGTAGGGAAGTACCAATAAAGAGGTTTTTACTTGGTGGAACAAATTGGTGGCTAGTACAGTGAAGATATTTTTTTCAGAAAAATCGTGTCTCGCAACCTTTATCTGACAGTTGAAAGATAGGATATTTGCTTACTCTTCAGCCTTCACTCATGGGTATGAATGACAAGATAGGGCCTGCAAGTACTTGCTGCTTTGTGAGCAGTGTGTAATAATTGTGTTTCTGCATGACAGTTTAAATACTGTGCTAATATCCTCTTATTCATGTAACTTTACTTAACAGTAAAAGTTACAGTTCTGAAATGGATAATCCATGGACTAATGGTTTCCCTTTTACTGTGGCTGGCTTGCATGTTACTAAAAAAATGACAAAAGTCACACACATCCTTTCTTGCATAACTTTTGTTGGTTTGTATCTAACTTATTTCTATGCAGTGTTCCAAAATTCCTTCATTTGTTATCAAATAAGACAGTGTAATGGTGAATTTTTGGGTCTGTTTGAGATACTGTTTATCGTTGGAAGAGACAGAATCGGCACATACCAATCTGGTGTTACAATCTTTATTTTGTTACAGCTTAACAGTTTCTAGTAAGTACTGGGCAGAAATTGCAAAGTAAGAATGCTGTTGAATTTGCAGAGAAAGTGAAGATGATGCTTAGGTTTGTCTGTTCTTCTAACTATTTAATGTAAGTCAGACTATCAGAACAAAGTTTTGTGTTTTTTTTAATCTTTGTAGGTACAATACAGATCCAGAAACGTCAGCAGCTGGTGACAAAGATGCGTGAATTAAAAGATATGAAAGATGACCTTTACCAGTGCCAACAAGAGCAAGGAGATAAAGTGCATCATGAAGTGGGGGTAGGTATGAGTTTAGCTGCAAGTCACTGGGTTATTCTGTCATTATAAATTAGTTCCATTTTGTGTAAACTACATATATCACATAGATCCATTACATTTTTTTTCTTTAGCAAGTTCTTTGAGAAGGTCACTTTTCTTTCCCCTGAATTCTTGACACAAGATTTTGTATTTTGATGAGATTTGTTATTGGAATGTATTTAAACATACTGGTTTTAGGTATGTTGTCTAGGAGTTATCTGGATACAGACTGTCTCTTTCCCTATGACATAATGCCAGGTTGTCATTAATCATAGAATGGTTTGGGTTGGGAAGGACTTTAAAGATCATCTAGTTCCAACCCCCCTGCCATGGACAGGGACACCTTCCACTAGACCAGGTTGCTCCAAGCCCCATCTAAACCAGCCTTGAACACTTCCAGGGATGGGGCATCTGCAGCCTCTTTGGGCAACCTGTTCCAGTGTCTCACTGCCCTCAGAGTAAAGAATTTTTTCCCTAATATCTAATCTGAATCTACCCTCTTCCAATGTAAAACCATTACCCCTTGTCCTATCGTTACACTCACTGTTAAAGAATCCCTCTCCATCTTTCCTGTAGCCCCCCTTTAAGTACTGGAAGGCTGCTGTAAGGTATCCCTGGAGCCTTTTCCTCTCCAGGCTGAACAAGCCCAACTCTCTCAGCCTGTCTTCATAGCAAGGTGCTCCTGTCCTCTGATCATCTTCATGGCCCTCCTCTGGACCTGCAGGTCCATGTCTTTCTTACGGGGGCCCCAGAGCTGAACACAAGTAATGAAGATCGCTAAGTAGAACATACTGGTAAAAACCTATTATAGGTTGAACCTACAGGTTTTGTGCATTTGCTTTCTAAATTGTCAGTGGTTATTAATTTTTTAAATATTTAACCTGTACTTTTAGTTTTTTACTGTTAGAACATTCAGAGAGAAGATTAGGGAGTGCTTTGTGCATATCTTTTTTTTTTTTTTAAGATTTTTTTTTAAATGTTACCAATAAGAGCATTTACACATAATTCAATGTTTAGTTCCAGAGTTTGTCAAGGATGCCAAGAGACTGGGCAGATCCTTTTTTGTTAGCATATAGTTACATGGACACACGTTTTCAGCAACGAATTCAGTTCAAAATCAGTTGAATTTCTGTCCCAACTGTTGGATGCCCCTGCTTCTGCTAATGTATTTGATTTTGTAATCTGTAAATCCAGTTTGCTGAACATAAATCAACAGCAAACCCAGACATTTTAATTTCCTCTTAAGATGTTAGAATTCACATACCCAGTTTACTATCCTTCAGCTAGTTAAACCAATACAAGCAAGGAGTGATGACCTCTGGTTGGAAGGGGGAGCCTCTCACATGGTCTTTGCCAAGAAAGTGTTTGTGTGTATATCCGAGATAAACAAACTAGCTCTATTTTTGCATCTTGCTGCAACGTGTCACTGCATCCAAAATGACAAGTAAACTCTGCCTGGGCTACCTTGGTCTTTCATCTTTCTAGCTGAAATTGTAACAATTCTAATTGTTGTATTTTTGCTTGTTTTCTTTTTGTTTGTATTAGTCACTCAAGGGAGATCTTGCCACATGTTTGACCTCTACTGAGATGGAGAAGAAATCCTTTGAAACTCAAAAAAAAAGTCTTGCTGCAGAAAATCAGCACTTAAGAGAATCTCTGGAGAAGGAAGAAAAAGCTTTGGCCTCACTTCAGGAAGAATTAAGGAAGCTAAGACAACAGATTAGAAACTTGGAAGATAAAGGTACTAGCACTGAGTCTATTGTAATGGAAAATCAGAAACTAAGGGAACATTTGGAAGAGGAGAAGCAAAGAAACCACAACTTTCTTAGGCAAAAGGAAACACTCTTTGCAGAGGCACAGATGTTAAGGAGAGAACTGGACAAAGAACGTCATGTTACAGAAGCTCTAAAAAAAGAACTGGAACAGTTAAGTTCTCGTCAAACACCTGACAATGCTAATGACGATGATACATTAAGAGAAAATCAAGAAATAGAAACTCTTCGAGGAAGACTAGCAGAACTAGAAAAAAAGCTAAACTTTGAGCAACAACGCTCTGACTTATGGGAGAAGCTGTATGTTGAAGCAAAAGACCAAACTGAAAAACAAGAAATGAATGAAAAGGAACAAAAGAAAGGTGCTAAAGGGCAAAGTAAGACTAAAAAGAAATCAAAGGAATCATTTTTTGGTTCAGTTAAAGAAACTTTTGATGCAATGAAAAATTCCACGAAAGAGTTTGTAAGACACCATAAAGAAAAGATAAAGCAGGCTAAAGAAGCAGTGAAAGAAAACCTGAAAAAATTCTCTGATTCTGTAAAGTCTACATTCAGACACTTCAAAGATACCACAAAAACCATCTTTGATGAAAAGGAGAGGAAATCAAGTGATAGAAGACATGAGGCAAACAAGAAACCTCGAACTTTTTACCGAGAACATAACTCGTACGAGAATCTGAAGCACAGGCATTACAAGGGACCTAACATGCCAAAAGAATTCAAAGATGGAAGAAAACTTAAGTTTACAACATTTGAAAAAGATACAGATTCACAGAAAATTCTCAATGATCCTTTGTGTAACAGAAGGCATCAGTTTGTCCTAAAGGGCTGCTCTGGTATTTTTGAATGTGCTCATCAAGAATTCATTAGTCTCTTTAACAGAGTATCAGATCCTATCAGGGTGGATGAATTTAATCGGCTAATGAAGAAGTATTTGCAACAAGTTGTACATAACTTTCATCACTGGAGAGAACTAGAAAATTTCATCAATAAGTTTTTTCATAATGGTGTATTTATACATGACCAGATGCTGTTCACTGATTTTGTTAATGATGTCAAGGATTACCTGGAAGATATGAAGGAATACCAAAATAATAATGAAAAGGTTTTTGACGATTTGGACAAATACATCTACAGATACTACTTTCATTATGATAATTCACCCCAGTATGGACCCAGGTTTGTTTCTGTGTTTCCTCAACTTGTTAACGCAATGAAGTAGTCTTTGTAAGACAACTAGTGTCCTTGTTCTAATAGGTGGTCTTTTAGTGTGTATGTGTATGTCCATATATATACACACGCTAGAAGACTTTCTGAAGGACTCACTGGAAATACTAGATTGTGTTATATAAAGTGGATCTGTAGTACCTTATATATAAATATTGTGTGTATGTGATGTTAGTTGGGAGGCACTACAGGTCCACTGTATATAGCATAATACAGTATTTCTACTGAGTTCTTTAGAATACCGTGTAACTGCAAGTAGGATTGCTTTAGACTGAACAGCTATGATTGCCTATGTGATGGAATGAATAACTATCTCAGAAGAAGCATTAACTAGGACTTCCTTGTTGTCCTTCCCTGAATGAGATTTTGGATATATTTGAGCAATCTCAAAGTCCTGTTCTGGCAGGAATATTCCCTGCTGGCTTTTCGGGAATTTCACTACTCTCTTGTAGTTTAGTGTAATACTGAGTTAGTCTGTATGCCCAGAGCAGAGCTACTCAAATGGCAGGCTTTAGGTCAGATCCTGACTGTGAGTAAATTTTGTTCAGACTTGCTTACAAAGGTCCTTGGCATGAATTGCATCCCATGTTACTCTTCTGTATCTAATGGTATTCCAGGGCATCTACAGAGCAGTTGTGGTATGCTGACTGGCTGGCCCAGTGGAGCTAGATATGGTGGGCTGTTTCTACTGCATAGAATTTGGTGAAAGAAAATTAAGCAAGCCGCCTTAATATATTGTGTGGAACTTGCTCTTTCTGGAACACTTACATATATATTTTATGTGGCTTTTAATATCATTGCTATTACAAAATTGGCTATACAGTCTCATGCTAATGTTTACTCTGATCAGGTAAGAAAAAAAATGTGATCTATTAACTAATTTGTAATACACAACAAGTTGTCCTTGTAGCCATAACAGAACTTCTCCCTGTGATGGTATTCAGTGCGAAGCACATTTAGTATTTAGATGAAGGTGCAGTTCTTCAGTCAGGTTTCTCTTTTGGACTTGTATTATTCGCTATTTCATGTGGTTTATTGTAGCAGTAAGTCTGAATACTTAACCACTTTGGGGTTACAAAGTATCAGTGAGGTAGTACTTTCTCTTATTAAAAGTTGAACCATGAGGATGATACTTCTATTATCAGCTACCAAGTAGTTTTTTAATGTGTAGTTTTGGCAACCACATGACTTAAGTTTTATGTTTTTATTTATAGTCACGTACTTCTTACTAATTTATTATTAAAATGAACTTTAATTTTTATTTAAATACTTCATTTTTGAGCACTTTGCTCAGTTTGCAGAAAACTAGGATTTCAAATTCATTTACTGATTTTTTCATCTGAGGATGAAAATAGCCTTAGCTTAGCAGGTGGCTGGAGATGCTAGTTATAAGACAACAGCATGTAGTATAATGGGACAGTTTGCATCAAAAACTGCAAGTGTTTTGTCAGTGCCCCCTCTCTATAAATGTACTTACTGTGCATTAAAACCTCTGAAGTGCCCATGTTTACACAAGCATGCTTTCCTAAGGGTCTGTAAAGTTTTCATTATTTTTATAGAGCAGAATGGAAGAGAGTAACTGAAAAATAGAGAGAGACCTCACTCAGGCATCACAGTAGGGATAATCAAACAGCTGTTTACCTGGCTTTATTCTAAAAAGAACTTTGGGCAACCAGCTGCAGAGCTTTCTTTTAAATATACCATGATTTAAACAAACACACCCCTCCTTTTGCTTGCAAGAGAAATGGCTACTTAATGCTAATTTTTTTTCGGTCAACCTCAGCATGTTAAAAGCTGTTCTCAACAACATAATTGTATTTCAAAATGCTTCTAGAGAGATGCTTTCATAAGAGTAGTAATAAGCTTTTGTTTACTCCTTGCAGTCGACCTAAAAGGCCTTCTTTTACACAAACTGAAAATTCCAGACACGAAAAACAAGCTCAGAAGTACCACCACCGTAATAAAAGAGAAGGTAAATGGCATAAACATGGTCGCACTAATGGAAGACACATGGCAAATCTTGAAATAGAATTGGGGCAGTTACCCTTTGATCCAAAATACTGAGTAATGTATGGTAAAAATAAGATTAGAATTCACACCTCCGGAAGCTAGTTTTTTTCAACAAAGCAGCAAGATGCAAGTTTTTTCTCTAAATAACTTGATTTTTACACATTTTTTGTTAAAAGGCAGAAGTCAAGCTTTCTAATTTGTGTATTCTGTACTGTTGCTTTAACTGCTCTTTGGAAATGATGATAGTTTGGGTGCCAGCAGTATTGTTGCAGAAACCAGGCATGCAATGTATATGAAAAAATATGCTTAATTGCATTCCATTAGTGTAGTTCAAGCTAGAGTCATGCACAACATACCAATAATTAACTCCAATGTTTGATATACTAACTTCATCTCATCCTTCAAAAAATAGGTCTACATTATGGTAATGTTGTTTGTTAGTGTTTTGTAATCTTACACTTGCTGCTTGTCTTTGGGGGGGTGTTCAAGAGCCTGTTGAATTGTGAAGAATTTGCTGTGCTGCACTCTGATCAGCTTGCTGATTTAAGCACTTGAAATGTCTTGCATATCTGCATATTGTAGAAGAAAAATAAAGAGACATTGTGGGTAAAAGTCTTTATTTATAAAACAAACTTGGCATAGCTGTACAGTTCTATAAAAATGGTCCAGTCTTGTCTAATTTCTTATTGTTTAAGTAGTCATATGGTAACTTTGGTCCTCCTGATGTTTTCTAGTGTTGTAAGGTAGGTCAGCACCCCCACCCTGCCATACTGCTACTGAAGTTGCCTTCAGAAAGAGGTTTACGTGTTTCCAGAGAGCCAATGGTTGTCTGATCAGACTTCCCCATTTGACTTACCCGGTTTCAGACTCACTATTCTCTCCTTTCTGCAGTACAAGATGTTCTAAGCATAGTAATGCTATGCAAAACTGATCTCATTAGGTCTTTAGTCTAGAAACTGATCTTCAGGTACGATTAATTTCAGGTTTTTTCCTGTAGACGTAGATATGGCTTCCAACTCGTCCTTGAGGTATGTGAGTGTGAAAGACAGTAGCTGTTTTCTCATAGCCCCTCAAAGCTAGAAATGATGATATTTCCTGTAAATGAACATACATTAGTTTACACAGTCAGAAAGTGCAGTTGGGAGCATCAGAACAGTGTTCCAAAGTCTTCTGAAAAGTATCAATTCAACTGTCCCCTGGAAGTTTTATTCTTTATTTTAGGCAAGACTGCTAGAAAAAGAGGTACCTATCCTGTTTGATCCTGTCCGGAGTGGATATTCACCAGACATCATTGAGTACATGAACTTTGTAAGAGAATTCAGGGGAAAGGTACTCTGACTGCAGGGGTTTTTGCTTGTCACTGTTGCTTACTTCTAAGTGTATGGTTCTGGGAACAGACCGCACATCTGTTTTAAAAGAGAATTCCATAAAACACTACTTTATGGCATGTAGAATTCACACAGAGGAGAGGGCATACATGAATGTTAAGTACATATCACTAGAATGGTATCTATAGCATAGTCATGGACTAGGGGGGTCAATTTTAATTAAAGCTGTGTTTTAAAAAGTTGTGGAAAAAAAATTTCAAAAATTTTAACTGTAACTCTTCCCTTATTTATTCTGTAACTTGTCCTCAAAACTAGTGTGTTTCATCTTGTAGTTACCATACCTGTTCTAGCACACTGAAGAAGATCAAGTGACTGGGTAATAACGTATCATTGTAAAACTCCTTATTAAGCCAGCCAAGTGGATTAGAGTAAAATACATCTGCTTCATCAATGTAGCTCTCATTTCCAGTTAGGTCTGGGGGACATTGAAGGAATCTCATTTTTAGAGGACAGTGAACATGACTAGGGAAACAAACAAACACGCACTTCAGGATAAACTGATGACTGGAATGACTCATCACTTAAAGATACCTCAGTCAAAACCCCAAATTGATTAGGTTTTTTCCCCCAGAGTTGTATTTTCTTCCCTTCTGTACTTCATATGAAAGCAGAACAAGTGGATTCAGCTCCAAACTGCTGTGACTGTGTTGTTAGCAGTTCACAGAAAGCAGATTTATGTTAATAAAAATACCATCTCTATAACATCAGTTTCTTAAAAAGGTACTTTTCCATATCAGATTCACTGTTTGTATCTGGTTTAATGTTTTGTTTACTTGCCAGGATCTGTTGCTAACGTTTTGGAATACTGACCTCAGTCATTTTATGTTGTAATTACACTTCTTTACTCTCTTGCAGCAGAAGTAAAGGTAAAATGAATACAGTTTGACCATAACAATTAGTCTCTAGTTTTGCTACAAAAGTTACTGTAATGAAGCAGTAGGACTTACTTCCAGAAGTCATAAGACTTACTGCATATCCTTAAACAAAGTTATTTTAGAAAAACTGAATAAACCTTAGATGCTGAATTTTATTCTGTGATATAAGCATTTGGCTTATTTCCCCTATTAATTCTGTATTAACTGTATGAAAAATCAAAACTCTTCCTGTATATGTTTATCCATCTAAATTAATTAAGCTTGGGGGGGGATCTTAATTTCTGCTTAAGTGTATGGATTTTAATATAGTACACTGTTAACTATTTTAATACCTGTAAAATGGAGTAGAGTGGCATGGCATCATGATGAAGACAAAAGCTTTTGACTGGTAAGAGTTATTACAGAGTTGCTGTATGTGACTCATAACATCAAGAGAGCCTCGCTGGTGAATCAAGCCTGTATACAGAGCTGGCAGTAAGTTGGATAAAAGCAGGAAACTTACTGCAGACTTCTTCCATGCTTTCAGGTGTTTCAAAGAATATCCTATAGAAACATTTGAGTAAGTTTTAGAGATAAGCAAATATTAACAATTCCACACAGTACTTTTGAAAGTACCATAACTTCCTGGAAAACCATTACTCAGTTGGTAACAGTACCTTGCTTTGAGGTATTTTAATACAGTGTTCTTTCAGTCTTTACTCTTTGAATGGAAATTCAAAGGTTACACTTTGCACTTATTAACTTCTGGATTTAACAGTCTAAATGTTAAGCCCATAGCTGTCTTGAAGTACAGAAGTACGATTGCAAAGCCAGTGCTTTGTCTCTTTAGAGCTTAATTTTAATTTCTTGTGGGAAAAATAGTCCCTTCAGTAGTCTGGATGTGGTGACTTACTGATGTGTTCTGATTCATGCATGTCCAAGTAGAGCCAGAATAAATGGTAACTACATGTGCTTTGTTATGGCTGTGGTATTCTTTTTCTCCCAACGTGCTGAAAGCTACCGTATTCCATTGTTACTCATTTTTGAGCTACTGTCCTTGGAAAAGCTTACTCTCCTATCTTTTCCCATCTCCCATCCCTGCCCCTTTCCCCCTACTTTTCTTGAAGGACCTAATAGGAAGAGACATTTCTCCTGGTGGGAGATAGCTGTATAAACCTGTTTCTCACAACCACAATTTAGATGAACCTGGCACAGAAAACAGCTTCATGTTGCATCTAGTCTGGAAACCCTTATTAAGTCATCTGCTTCTCAGTACTCGGAGATAAAAATATTTTATGCAGCCTAGCTCTATGACCACCTTTACTGAATCACAAGAAACAAGTTAGAATAGGCCTGTTTCAGAATTCAGTAACAAGTTAAATTAGTCTTCAGTTGGTCTGTTCTGACAAATTGCAGATCTTTATCTCAGATGAAAACAAAGTCCACTAATTAGGGTGTGGTTTAAACACAGTGGAAACATTCTATTATAGACATTTTTTTACTGCTTTTGTGAAACACTCTTAGCTTATCTTTTAAGTATGCTTGGAAATTACTTTGAAATTCATGTGGGAGTTTTTTCCTGCTTTAATTTATAATGTTTTGAGCAATTTAAAGACCTCTTTATAACCACTGAGTTATCAGAAATAACTTTTTGTAATTTTTTTTCTTTACTAAAGTATCCAAACATGATCATTAGCTCTTGATCAATTGTGTAGTTGACCTCATTCCCTTATAGACACGAAAGTTAGGAGGGAGGGATACTAACAAGAAAGAAGGGTCTGATTGGAATTTTTCTGCATGTGAGGTAGAACTGGTTCATCTTAAATCTGCTATTGAACTAAGCCAAGACATATTACATATCTGATCTGAGATCAAAATTACTGAAATAAGATTTACTTATTTTTAGACTAGCAAAACAGGTTAAAGAAAATTACAGTTTTCATTTATTCATCTGTTTTGGACTTGTATTTAAACTAAAACTATACAGCTTCATGTTCCAGAAGTTTTAATCTTTCATTTGCAACTTTTCAGCATATTAGACTTGACATCATGATTTTACTTCTCCTATAGACTGCTGTAGTTAATTCCTAGTTTTGTAAAATATAAACCACTTCCTTATTAGGCTCTTTTCTGTGTTTAAAAGAAAAAAACCACAAAACGGAAAAAAAAAAAAAGAGAAATTAATACTCTACAAGTGCCAGTTACAATATGAGAAAGATCTTTGTTAGTAAAAGCAATATGCTTTCCGGTTTAAACTGTGGACAGGTTCTCTTTAATTAATTTTTAAGTTAACCGCATTAGTTGAGGGACCTTATTCCTGTTTTAACAAATTCCCCTTACTATGGCTGAAGGAAAAAGCTATCACATTAACTGCTCTAAAACTTCTATGGGAAGTAGCCTCCAGCTGGTGGTTGGTCAAGAGCAGACATACCATCATCTGCTACCACACCCGAATCTAGGAGAGGATAATTTTAGGTTTTGAATACTAATTTTTTTTGTTGCATACTGAAAGGCGTTTGTCAGGCATATTTGAGAGCACCGGGTGGAAAAATACTACAGAGGAGCCAAGGAACAAAATTCACCGTAAGGGTGGCATTGCCAAGAAGTCAGGAGTTACTGAGGCAATTTTCCTGTTTTTTGCAGGAAGTACTTTTACCCATGCTAAGGATTCTCCCTCCATCTATCTTTCAGTCACTTGCTGTTCCTCTTTTTTCTTTTTTTTCCTAGCTGTAAGAGAGGGTTAGGCTAGTTCTAAGACTCCTTTGTCAGATACCTACACTGACTATTAACAGTCTCTCTTTAGGTTAAAAAGTATATACAGGGAAGGTTGCAAGACATTTGAAACCAATGCTTACCACAAAAAAACATGCAAAATGGCAGTACTGGATAGATGAACCTGAATTCTTTATGGCTCAGCGTGCTGTAATAAAACAGATGTAATACTATAGCAAGAAAGTTAAATGCATCAGTTCTGTTGGTAAAATGTGTTTTAGAGCATAGAGGACTGGAAGAAAAGCACTTGCATATACTAAAAAGCTTTTGGCATTGAGGCAGTTTAGAGTAAAAATCCAAACTGTCACTTCTTAAGTACATAATGAATACATTCAATTTAAGACTATTTTGTCAGTTTAAACCAAGCACTAATAAAAGTACCTGCTGCTACTACTCCAGCAATTAAGTGGTCTGATTCTATGACTACTAGATATAACTTCACTAGTACTTCACCAAGTTGCCTTCTGCAACAAAACACAATGAAAAGTACCGATGAGAAGCTAAGTTTCAGGTACACACTGGTTTCTAACAAAGTAACAATTCACCCCTGCTGATACAACTTTACACAATTTCCCATGCCAACTTTGGGGCTTTTTTGGGGATTCCCGCAAGACTTGTGTCATGGGAATCAAACAGGTTCTTAGAAGACTAAGGCAGATAAAAAAAGGGCCAGCAGAGCTACATCCAGTTTTGAGTTGGACTGAAAGAAGAGGTGGCATTTGTGGCCTCAGTACTGTTTTGCTGTATTCAGTTACTATTGTAGTCCAACACCATTTATTACTTTATTAATTTGCTGCATCTTTTCTTGTCTGAAAGTGTCTCTCCTTTAATCTACAGTTAATTCTGATGCTTTAGAAATGACTTACCTTTTCTTCTACTTCTCAACTTAAAATGAGATACACAGTCCTATGATAAATGTTAAGAACTGTGCGTAAACTTGTGAATGGAGTAAGTTTTAGAGGCCTAAGAACCTCTCACCTTACTGGGCATGTATTAAAGAAGTAAATTAAGTGCTATTTTTATTAACGGGCATCTAGTATGTACAGTTTTCTAACTAGTTCTATCGTTGCTTAAAGACCTGTTAGGTGATTTGAGCATTGTTGTTTTTCATTTTCCATTGAATTTCATGTTGAATTATTTTATTCTTTAAGGGTCTGATCAATTCTAAAAATAACGTGTTTGGTAAAGATAGAAGTAGCATTACATAAAATTCTAGAAACTGTGGTATAATTGACTGCATTTCTTGGAGTGTTTGAATAGTTTAAAGTTTTCTACCACTTAACCTGAAACTATGCTTTTTTGTTCTAGAGAGGATATAAGCTTTGAAAAGAACACAACCAGTGAAAGATAGTATTTACACTTAGGAGAAATTACCTGTATACCAACACTGTCCAAATCACTGCCGTTAGAAAGATGCGATACCTTTTTGGTGCCAGCACACAGCCATGAATAAAGAAAGGCAGATGGGTACCCAAGATGACTGGAAGTCCTTGAGTGAAGTACCAATGCCAAGGATGAGATCCGTAAAATGTTCCCAAATTCTGCAGCACGTTGAATTTCAAGAAGTTCATCTGAACCAGTACCCACTGGGAGATTTGGGGGCAGGGGGGGAAGGGGTGGTGTTAAATACAAATCCAAAGTGAAAACCAACAGCTACATTGAATGACACAGTCATCACTGGCCTTAAATGATACAGCATTTTCATTCATACTTCTGTTTTTTTCTAATAAGACTCATCACAGACTTCCTGTGTTTAGCAATTAACACAGCAGTATGTAAGTTTTGTAGTTTGTTGATAACTATTGCTTTATTGAGAGTTGACTTTTAAGTAACAGTATATCATTTAAAATAACTGAGAAGTCAGTGTTTTAAGGGTTTATGGCTTAGGATATATTTAGAGACCACCGGCCAGACACAGTCACAGAAATAATAGAGAAGTCTGAAACATCTGTCCATGTTAAAATGCGTAAACCCAACCTTTTCCTTATAAGTCAAGTTTAAAACAACTTACCTCACCAAAAAACACACGGTCAATTATTAAAGAGGTTCCTACTGTGACCAATCTGCAAAAATGGAAAGTGGGTTGCACTGATGTTGCCTGAGTTGCTTTTGTATCAGATTCTACTCTTTTCCAGATAGCTGTCAAAACTCTGATTCCTCATCTTTTTTGAGATTATCCGTACTTGTGGCCATTTTAGAGCAGCCAGCCTTGCCATCACCTGGTATCCTTGGCACAATCCTTGATTAAGCTGGAATGTAGTTCATGTCTTAACCTCATGAAATCTCTCCTAGTGCTTTTTTGCATCATATGCATTAATTTGAAGGAACCATGCCCCTCTTTAAACTTTTGCAAAAGGACTCTATTTTTTTTCCCCTTGTTTTTTACATTAAATCGGCTTTTTGGGTTGTCTGCCTTTGTGGTGCTAAAATCAATCTTAAGATACAGTGGTGCACTGTCACATTTTAAATTCAGAAAGAGCTTACCCAATGGGAATGCAGTTGTGTAGGATAAGGTCTGCTTTCCTCTGTTCTTGCAAAAAATGACTGAAGACCAAAGGTATCCATGGGATGACAGCAGTGGGACGAATAACAATTGCAAGTGCTATCAAAGCTAAATATTTACAACTAGAATGAGGAAACATAAGAAAAACTGAAGTTTATCAAAAGGTTTGGACAATTCTTTTGCAGACAGTGACATTTTAACAATATGAATACTGTCATGTCTCTGACAAAGCTTTTCATACTGCAGGTAACTTTGATTCTCTCAGTGCAGATACTCTCTTTTGCTCGGAAGGCTGCCAACTATATAATTGGTTTATTAGCAATTGAGTCGCTAACTAGAAGGACTTATGTGCTTTAAAATAGGTAGCTGGTAAAATCATGACCGTGAATTCACCTGTATCTGAACCCAAACAAGCTTTTGTTATCTTTTCCCAAGTTACCAGATATCCCAGTCCTTCAGAGTTTAAATTAAAGTTTCCCATGAAGTGATGCTTTGCATAAGGGAGCTGGAGAAGAGTAATTTTACATACCAGCTGTATTATGGCTTCAAAAAATTTTTAGAGGAAATACCACAACTGATGTTCCTTCCATGATCTAGAGCTCTTGCTACATGAACGAGGTGGGTTTGGTTGCCTTACATTTTAAAGATAGAAGTTAGCATTTTAAACAGTATCAGTAGATTGGTGTTATCCCAAGCCAAAAATTATCAGTACTGTTAGTAGGAAGTTCCTCACCTGCTCCCCATCTTGGAACCGTTTATCGGATAGTAGGAAAGAGCAAAAATGGTAAGAAGAGTTTCCATGGTGTTGGTTAGAGTTCGGGTACAGGAATACCACGTGAACCAGGAACACAGCTGGCAGAAGTACTGAAAATAATTATGAACAACGGGATGGACAGGGAGAAGTGTTAAAACAAATTCTGTAGTTTTAAATGAAGGTGGTAGTTCTTTGAAGGTGTGACATCATTTTGCTGTTGTTTACACCACAACAAACAGTGTTTCTTTAACATGCATAAAATTTTTGTAAAGGCTGAGACTTACCACGCACTTTGCTGTTTCTGCATTTTCAAGGTGTTGCACTAACGAGTAAAGCTTCACATCAGCAAAAGCTGCCAGCACTGCCTGTGCAAGTCTAGGGACCCATATCTATAAGCAGAGAGAAAATTTTACTTGCAACAAACCCGTTAAATTCCAAGTTTGAAGAGAGGACTACTGAATTAGTGAACAATTGTTCAGACGTGAAAATAGTGGATTAGTGAATATTCTCTATAGCCGTTTATGATTTTTTAAAATAGCATTCTATTATGACTAGTGTTTGACTAACGCCAAAACAAAGAAAGTCTAAAGTTCAACTGACGGCGTTCAGAAATTGAAAGTAGAATTCTTTGCCGTTCATTCATCTCCAACAGAAGCCAAAAGGGGCTGTTGTTGCTGAGTTTAGTACAAATAGACGTTATTAAATGTTTTGGAAAACTGCACCACTGAGCAAGTGTGATGTAGCGGCAAACGATGTCAGTATGAAATTCAAGGAGATGGATGGAGGCCAAGCATAATCCTCTGCAGTCACAGGCATCGGTACCGTGACTGGAGACCTACGAATGAGTTCTGCACCCATGCGAAACGCTTCAGTGAGGTCTCTCTGCTAATACATCTCCAGCTGCCAGATGCAAGGCTTTGTATTTTACCTGGACAGTGATAAAAACAGACTGAATTTAAATACAGTGCTTTTAAAGGGGATTTCAGTAGAGGATGTGGTTTTCTTTTATTCTACCCACCAGCAGGTGAACGTCGTCCTTGGCCAGCAGCTGTAAAGCTTTGTAGATGCTCGCAAAGATCAGTGGGTACGAATAGCCCCTTAGGCCGTTTGCCCATTCCCAGGTTAGGTAGCCATAACTATTAATATTAAGGATGGATAATAACCAACTGAAACAGAAAGTTTCAGTCGAGCCCTGTTCTTCTCCGACGTGCCCGCGTCGAGACGTTTCCCCTCCTGGCCGAAAGCAGCGGGGTTGGTTGCTTTGGTTTTGTTGCTGCTCAAGCAAACGCCTTCCTGCCCTGGAAACCTCCACCCGGGCTGTCCTCCCGCTCGGGCCGCGGCGGCCGCCACCCTCCTCCCGGCCCGCAGGGGGCCCCGTCCCGCAGGGAGCGACGGCGGCAGCGAAGGATATTGGAAGACCATGCGATGCGCCACCTCCAGCGACTGCCAGTACTCGTCCGGAACGAAGCTGGTCTGCACCAGGAAGCAGTTCAGCGCCCGCAGCAGCACCGTGAGCGCCAGCAGCGGCGCGGGCCCGCCGGCAGCGCCTGCAGAGGGGAAGGCTGGTTGTCAAGGCTCCCCTCGCCGCCGCCCCGACCCGCTCGCCGCCGCCCCGCTTACCGCCGCC
>JANZLQ010000002.1:9338417-9354233 GCA_026212715.1 Elanus axillaris
CGTACAGCACCGAGCGCCGCTTGCGGAGCCGCACCGCCTCCGGCCTCCGCGGCCGGGCCCGCGCCAGCAGCCCGCCAGCCGCCTCCATCGGCGGCGGAGGCCTCGCCTCGCTACCGCGGAGAGAGCGTCGCTACTTCCTTCCGGTCACTCTGCGCGAACGGGAGGTATCCGCTCTCTGTGATCTTCCCGTCCTTCAGGGTGAGGAGCGCCGGGCCGGGCGCTGCTCGGGGCCGTGGGGCGACGCGCTTCCCCCCAACCCCGGGGCGAGGAGCACCGAGGCCTCTGCCCCCACCCGCTCCCCGCCTGACGCGGCGGGAAGGCGCCGCCGAGGAGCGCGGAGAGGCGGCGAGGCCTCGAGAGCGGCTCCGTGGGCGCGGGGGGCCGCAGCGCCGGCTGGCGGCATGAGGGGGCGGCTGCCGCAGGTGGCGCTGGCCGTGGCGCTCGGCGTAGCCAGCGGGCTCTACATCTACCGGCCCGTCTTCCAGCCGCCCGGGGCTCCGCAGCCGCCCGAGGGCACGGCGGGGCCCCCGGCGGACGCCGCGCCGGAGAAGAGGCCCTGAGGAAGTCGCGTGAGGCGCGCCGCTGCCCGGGCGCCGTTGCTCGGTACAGCCTCGCAACCCGCGCCTCCCCTCAGAGAAAATGGCGCCCAAGGCCTGTCGCGAAGTCGTCGGAGCGTTCGTCGCCCGCCGGGGAACGTCCCTCCGGCGGCCGCCCCGAGCGGCCTCCTCCGCAGCCCGGCCCTGCTGTGAGGCCGTCAGCCGGCCGAAGGTGTAACTGCATTCGTGTGCAGCCTGTAGGGACGTGAATGTTGAAATAAAATTCTGAATGTTCAAAGGTATGTCTCCACGTCTAAGTCTAAATAACCACCAGGGAACTGGAAAAAGAAAGCGGCAGTCATATGGTTACGCTTCACGGGCTTTTTTGGGTTGCCTCTGGTCTGATCCTCCGAGCGATAAATACCTTTTCTGTCTACTTGCCATGCTTTAAGTTCTTAATGCTTCTCTTCTGTTGGGAATGTGGTTGTACCGATGACTGAGAAGGGAACTGCACCCAACTTTCTCACAGCTGCATATAGATACATACGTACACGCATGTACCACTCGTGCGTATACGCATCTTTCATTCCTGACAGAATGAGGCTGGAGTGGCAGTGTAGCAGATAAGGTTGCCCGAGAGTCAGGTTGTACTTGGAGAAGTGCTTCAGCCTGTAGCTCAGGAGGACAGCATTAATCTTGCTGTAGGTGTGGATCAGTCTGACAAACAGAATCCAAGTCTCGGGAAAACTAGATCAGTAGGTATTTCAAGACTTTAGTAAATCTAAAAAGAAACCAAAACCTGCAGGTCTTTGGAGGAACTTCTGTCAGATTTTGCTTTTAACGCAGAATCGTGTTTGGAGAGCATGAGGGAAGAAATCCTTACCTTGGGTGTGCTTTTATTTAAAGCCAGGAACGATGTGACTGATGGAAGCAGTGGATAAACTTCACGGAAGCTGAGGTGAGAGGATAGCAGTTAGCATGTGGACTGGGAGCTTCGGTTGAACGCGTGATGAATCTAGTTTGGACGTCAGGAAACACCACAAGTCTGTGGTGAGTGCAAACGCAGAAGAACTACTGTGGTGACTCCAGCACCTTCCCTTGTTAAGATGACTGTTCTGTGTTGAAAAGGCCATTTTAAGAAGGCGTAACAACAGGTCCAGTAGTCGCTTTATTTGTAAGCGTAAGTGCTTGGAAGTTTGTCCGTAAAGGTGGCCGTTAATTTTGAAAAGTCTCAAGAAAGAGGATGTCTGAAGTGATGCAGGCAGAAAGGGTTATTGATGCAACTGGGCTTAAGACTGGGTGTGCTTGCTGAGTTCCTGAGACTGCTGGATTTAAAGTGTGATTATTGAGCGGCTGAGAGAGCAAAGAGAAAGTACTTCCCTCTTGTGAGGGAAGGTAGCCAGCAGGCGGCAGAAAAAACTCACTAAATCCGCAGCGGTGAAGATTAATCTGGTACCACGTATTTTCCCTTCGAAACCTGTTTTGCCTCTCATGAATTTCTATTAAGCGGCGTGTGATCTTTTACAGCAAAGTGAGGAGCGGTACGACCGAAGAGCCAGCCTGTTTAATTAAAAATTAGCCTAAATTTGAGCAAGGCGAGTAGCAGAAGGCAGTGCCCGAGCATCGCACGGCTGCGGTTCGGTGCTGCTCTCGGCCGCTCCCGCCCCTACCTCGGGCCTTACGGGAAGTGATGTCGCCTTGACGGAAAAGGCACGTTTGCAGCCCAAAAAAGGGCAGGTGCGGAGGGACGCTGCGGGAGTCCCGGTGGCTGGGGCAGGCGAGCAGGTAGGAGGGCAGCGAGCCGGGCTGAGGGGTGCTGGGCTGGGGGGGGCAGGCTGCAGCTGCAGGAGGCACGGGAGGGCTTCAGAAAAACGCCTCCGCTGCAAAAGGAGTTAAGGAATAATCTCAGCACGAGTGAATTGGGGCTGGGAACTCGAAATGCTGGGGAAAAAAGGTTGATTTCCCAGCCGGCGGGGCTGGCTGCTTCTCTAACCTAACGACGTGGGGGTTTTATTCGTAAGATTAAAGGAAAAAGTCCAAAGCCTCGGCCTTTAGGCTGTCCACGCATGTGTGTAACTTCTACAACTGCTGCGGTGAAGACGACTACGCAAAATAATCCCTCTCAGGCCTTCACATGTAGCAGATGTAGGACCTGCGAGTTTCCCACAGCTGAAGACATGCACTTCTTTGGTAAAAAAGAGGAGTGGATTGCATGTCTGCTTTAAAAAGAAAAAAAAAAAAAGCTTTAAAAAATGTTAAATTGTTGAGGGAGCAGTAGAAGTGTGTTTTATCTGTTTAGCCAGAACTTAAGTCTTGTTATTTGAGTATCAACAGATGTGTCGCTTCTTTCTGAAGAAGGCACGTTTGACAGAGTCTGCTTGCTGAGAGGGTTCGGGAGGCCTCTTCAACCTGATGTGCAATGCTTGGGCTAAATCAACGCTTTCATGATCTTGGATCTAAAGATAGCTAAATAAGTCAGAAAAACATCTTGGTTTTTTAGGTTTATAAGTAACTATTTTATATTAATTCATAAGTAGTATTTTTTAATGTTGCTAGCAAAGTATAAAGGACTTGCCTAGACCTGTCAAAACCACCCAATTTTAATTTTTATCTCTCCCTAGAGATGCATCAGGTGTACTTTGAGCTTTCTGATTCTATGACACCTCCAACACTTTCCGCATAATGATTAGTACTTACGAGGTTTTCATCGGCATAACGCATATGCCTGTTTGGAGTTAGGAGTTCTGCTAGGTGTTACTGGCAAGGTGGTGTTTCTCTACACTTAGGGTTTTTATTGAAAGTCTACAAAATATTTATTGATTTCCACACATAAAATATGTTAGCGGCACTAATCGGTTTCTAAAATCTATTCCGCCTGCCTTTTCTTGGAAATTTATTCTTATGTAGACTTTTCTTCTCAGCCCTTGTTTCTTTTTGTAGACTTGCACTACTTTTGTGACTGTTCCAACTATTTTCCAGCCAGGGAAAAGCATATGATACAATATGTGTTTCAAATGTTGATACGTAATTGTTGGAATAGTACTTGTGATGCTAAATGGATGTCTCAAAAGCGTGGTTAAATAGATGGAGAAAAGAACAGCATGTTCCTGTGTTTCTAGTTCAGGGTTCTAATTTTACGTTTACATGTTCCCGTGTTTCTAGTTCAAGGTTCTAATTTTATGTTTACTTAATTCCTTGCACAAAGGAGTTCTGGGCAGGGGGAATGTGCTGCAACTTACATGGTTTTATTTTTACAGTTAATAAAATTTCTCATCTGCAACTAGATATCTAAAACCAGACTGTAAGTTTGTTTTCATCACTGTTGTTGAACATGGGAACACATTATTTTATCGCTTGACTACACATTTCCTTTTCTGTCAAAGAGATGACTGGTGAGATAAAAGAATTTTTAAGTAGCTTTCGGCATTTATAGAAACAAGTAGTATGAGCAGTAATCCTCCTGTGTCTTCTTTGGATTCTTGGTTGTACTGTTACTGCCAGGTATCTGCTGTGCTGGCAGAAACACTTTTTTTTTTCTATTTTATACAAATATATTCCCAACCAGTCTTCCTCTGGGAATAGCATCTGATTATAAGATTTCTTTTCCTCATTTGTTTTTTGGTCTTCTTAGTCTGAAAACTGCATTTCTATCAGGAGGCAGGACTAACTTGAATCACATTAAATCGTTTGAGATCACACCCTTTTATTTCCAGTGGAGGTAAAACCATAGTGAATGAGAAGTCCTAGCCCCTGATTTATTTCCTGGAACATCCTTGTATTTTTTTTGTTTTCATACATAATACAACAGAATTTACTTTTGACTATTGTAATAAGTAGTCTCCATGTCTGTGATTTATATTCCAATCTAATAAGCTTTGAAGATGAAGTCACGGCGTATAGATTAAAATATGATGTATAACCAGCATAACTCTTTCCTCTGATGTTGCTGTGGCTTCAAGGGATTGAAAATGCTTCGATATACATGTAACAGTTTTGCATAGTGCCAGGCATTGGAATCCTTTTCGCGTACTGGCCTGCACTCTGGAGCTAACCTGACAGGTTCGCCAGTATTTTAAACTACTGCAGGGAAAAAAAAAAAAAAAAAGCAGATGTCCTTGCTTTTACAGCTCTGAAGATAATATCAAAGTGTAAACCAATGCAGTGCTATTTTCCTGAGTTTGCAGTCCCATTTCCCATAGCTGTTCCCTTTCTCTGTGTCTGATACTTTTACTGGTGAGATATGGGTAAGACTAAACTATACTGGATAAAGGCACTTCTGGAAGACAACGTGAAGACTGGGTAGTAAGGTAGGAAAGGGGCAGGAAGCAGCAATGAAGATACCAGCTTAGTAGGAGGGGTACAGCTTTTCTAGAAATCTGTGGTTTGCAGTGGAAAAAAGGAGTTGGTAGATGTGTGAGCAGTGGTTTTAAATTAAAAGTTAAATTTGTGGGCACTTGCAAATAGTATTTTCAAAATCACTCTACTCTTCTGCAGTGATTCTTTGTGTAAAAAGGTTATGTGAATGAAAGGACTGTAAGGAATATACCTAGCTGAAATATTTTATATGCAGGTAAAACACTGGATGGGTATAAGGACAACTGCTGAACAAACTGCTGATTCCAGATCAGCTTTGGAGTTTGTGATTGCAATTTTGCGGCTGGCCATCTTACTGCTTATGTGCACAGCTATCAGTTGAAAAGGTGATGAAAAGATAAAGGAATAAATAGCAAAATAGTGAAGTATTACTCAAGATGTGGTTGTTTTTTTTTTTTCCTTTCAGGCAAGGTGAGCTCCATGGGTGAAAGTAATGCCTTTTATTAAACCAACTTACATTGTTGGAAGGGGTGGGTGAGCTTTCAGTTGTGTAAGCCCCTTTCAGGCTTGAATTAGAAAGAGCAGAATACAAAACAAAATTGAAAACAAAGGATACAGGATTTTTATAGTACTTCTGTTAAGCATATTAACCTGCAGGGCAGCATATGTCATTAAAAGGTGATGACGGCTCTCTTGCAGAAGTACTACTGTTTTAAAGACATCCTCCCATTTCTAATTAAACACTTCAAAATGGCAGTGCTGTCACGGTAGCTGCTATACAACCTTGAAAGTGAACAGCATGTGCTCTCGAAAGTCAACTGAGTTTAACTCTGAGGGTCTGTCTCATTATTTTCATAAGTGTTGGATATTTCATTTGGTTCTCGTAGCTGCTCAGTCAAAGAGCTGTAAGTAAAAAATATTGCTCTATGAACTGAAAAGGAAGAAAACGGTTTTTATGCAATAACATCCTTGGGGAATGGGAATATTTGGACTAGGCTGAAGACAGCTATCAGTGATAAGGACTAATAAAGCATGTACGCTGGGTAGGAGGAGAAGAAAAGTTGATTCATTTTTATGATAAAAATGCAAATTTTCTGGTTTTCTTGTGAGTCTCTGCCAGTCTTGCAAGTATAATGTTTCCTGCTAGTAGTTGCTGAGGGAAATTATATTCCTCCTGCAAGTCCTTGCTGATAATTGCATGACTAACACGGAGTGTGATTTATTTTGAAAACTCAGGAATATCACTCAAAGCTAGCAGTTGTGGAAGTTACTTGTGCTGTGAAGCTGTTTTATGCAAGGTTTGCATGAGAGATGAATTGCTGTTACTGCCAATGGGTGGTGCTTTCCAAGTCTACTTGGAAGCCCAGCTAACATTCAGAATGCAGATTATAGCAAAAAGTAGTATAGCTGGTTGTTTGTTTTTTTTTTTTTTTTCAATTGCAAATGTTAATCATAATCTGCTCCCCCCCCTCCCCCGGTTCCAAAACAAACTTTATGCATGACTGCATGTGACCCAAAAATACAGGTATCATGTTAGGTTCTAGTCCTGCTGGTATCGTCTGTTTGCAACAGAGTGTTTCTCATCCAAAACTTTAAGGTCCTGTGCACTTAACAGCACATGCTCTGCTGACTTTCTCCTCCAACAGTGATTCAACTCAACAGGTCTTTTCTGCTGGGGCATGAACTGTCTGGCTATACTTAATTTTTCCATATTCTTTCTTGCATCAGTATAGTGTCAGGATAGACATCTCTGTACAGAGATGGTGGTCACAGAATTTTAAAGACAGTACTGTCTGAATTTGATTGTATTTCTTCTGAATTTGATAGTAAAACTCTTCATAATTTTAGTTTGGATAAATGTGGCCCTAAGTTGGAGTTGTTAAAATAGTAGGGTTTTTTTAAATGTTCTTTAGATATGAATTAGAAGAGGTGACTATAAATCTTATTTGGATAGTTTTCTAGAATTGTCGGTTTGGATATAGCACCCAGGGCACAGGACAGGGCCTGAGATCCTACACTGTGTCAGCAGAAGCAAACATTGGAAGACCTATGAAAAGAGCATGCTGCAAAAGCAGAATCATGCTTTCTAGTAGGTTTAAAACCAAAACAAACCACAAAACCTCCCAAAATTTGAACCGCTAACACAGTGAAACTCAACTAGTTTTTATTCTATTAACTTCTTATTTTTCATAATAGATGTGCTTACGTTTTATTTGCTTTTCAAGAGAAAATGTCTGTAAATCTAAATTGAAAGTAAATGTAAATGGAGTGATTGTGGCAGTATGTGCTGCAGCTAGTCTGGAGCAATGCATGTACAACTTGGCTAGAGAGTGGCTACCCCTCACAGAACTGGAAAACTGTAACTGCCAGCTTTCAGTGGAGGCGTGCATCTCGCTCCTTCCTTTATCCAGCTGCTGGTTTTTCACAAAGTGTACAGGAACTTCATAGCTTTGTGGCTGCTTCTGCTCAGTGAAGGGGTGTTAAAACTGATCAACAGATTCAAATGTTTGGGGAGAAGGCAGAAGTTGGAGAAATTCAGTGTCTCTGCCCCTTTCTCTAATAAGCTTTGTTTCCTTAGGAAAACATCCTCATTTCGGCTTTGTTTTTTGCCTTGCAAATTTGGAGCTTTGCTCCAAGAGGTCCTTATTGCATTTGCGTTCTCAGTGTGGTGTGTTGAGCCTTAGGGAGTTTTTCTTCAGCCTAGCATCCTGAGGGATCACAAGGAATGGGAGCAGTAACATTCTTCTTAATCGGGAGTTGCGCAGGGAGTGGCATAGGGCCAACGGAACTGAAAGACCTGCTTTGGTAATGTTTCCCACATGCAAAATGATCAAATTTGTTCATTTCAGTCAAAATGAATAATCATGTTACTGCCATTTTAAATACAAACCTTTTTGTTCACTATTTCTTGATGTCTTAACACCTTATACCTGGACACTGTGGTTTTTTTCTATTATTTTCTTTCTAATATTTCAGAACTGTAATAAGAGAGAGAGCGCCTGATTCAGGAATTTAAAATGTTTTTTCCTTCCCTTTTCATTCAGATCTGGAGCAAGCACCTACACTCTTGGCTCTGCCTCAGGATAAACAGTGCCCACGCTGACGTTAATAGAACGTGATGTGGAGGCAGTAAACTTGTAATTCAACAGAATTGACAGATCAGTTAGATCTGCTTGTTTGGGATAATTTTTACATAGTCTTTTCGAAATACTAACAGGTTCTTCAAATATAAGCAAATTTTATTTCAGGAAGCAAACTTCAGATGTTTTTCCTGCGAAAAAGATGACAAGACTTTGGCCTATAAAGTTTTCTGAAGTGCTGATGTTGAGTGCCTAATTGCTAGGAAGGATTCCTGTCTGTAGGCAGTATGATGTTTCATGAAAACAAAATTGATGCTTTTGATTTGTTGATTATTTTAGTGCTCACTTATTCTTGAAGAGACCCTGGTAACTCCTCTAAGTTAGTTGTCTAGAGCTTCTCTTGGAGGGGATTATTTTTAAGAAACTCTTTTCTGTGTAAAATGCTACTGACCTTAAACATATCAATACTTATCTCTTGCAATGCTAAAAGAAAGCTCTGTCTCCATTACTAGAAACTGCCTAGATTGGTTTATAGTTGAAAGAACAAAACATGAAAGTTTTACTTCAATCTGTAGTATTGCTAAATATTTAGCAGATGTGCCTTTTAGGTAGCAGGGAAGGCCTGCCTGACCTACTTTCGTTTTAATCACTGAAGGTTATTTCATTATTAATTTCTGGTGTGAAAGCTGATCTTCTGAGTGTGAGTTGTCTTCTTTTTTTTCTTGGAAGGATATTGGTGAGAGAAAAGCAGAAAAAAGTCAATATAAAGGATTTTGTCTCCTCCTTTCAGGTCTTTTTAATTCTGTCTTGAGGTATTGGCATGTTACTGCATTTATGGACTGCTGCAGCAGTAAGTAGCAAGCTCATTCGCTCGACAGCTGGTCAATTTTCCTCTGCAGCGCATCCCATCAGGCACTCACTCTAATTTTTTCCAGAGTGTCTTTTCGTGAGAAGCTGACTTTCTTCCAAGGAAATAACTGCAATTCTGTTTTACAGTTGTAGGAATCTGCCTGTACCAGTAAATAAGTTCATATTTTTCCTATTTACTTTTTTTCATCTCTTCTTTTTGTTTATTGTAGGGTATTTCTCTCACCGTGAAACAGTTGTTGTATAGCGTGTCCTCTGGCTTTTCTTGAAGTTTGCCACCACATAGGTGAATCAGTTCATAGGCAGTGTGTCCCAGTGGCGGCTTTTCCCCCTCTTGCATTTTTCGAGTTTCGTCTGTGATTGCCAGTAGAGGTTTTGTGGCACAGGTAAGATTTGTGGATGCTAACAAGTAACATTACCCTTGGCTGGTTGGTTTTCATTCCATAGACTTGCAGGTCATCTGCTGAATTCATGTGTGAAAACTATGGCTGTTGGTAAGGGCATGGTGAGTTTTTAGTGCGTGTTCAAAAAAGACATTCACTTCAGAGTGCTGAAGAGGACACCTCCAACAAAACTGGGTCATTGAGGAGTGGGGAGAGTGGAGGCAGTTGACACTGATGTTAAGCACAGCTTTTGGCTTTGAAAACAGTGATGAGTTGTGCTGTAGCATCTGAAATGGACTGTCTCTAGATCTTCTTCTTCCCCTATTTCTGTCTCAAGTGGCAGTTGTCTCAATTCCTGCAAGAACCGTGGTCAGACAGGTAACAATCCAGCATTTTCTTCTAGAGGAAACACCTGCTACAGGACAGTTCGGACACTTGCAGCTTTTCTCAGTAGCATGGAATGTATGAAGGCAAATGATAGTTGTGATGAAGAATGCTCCACATTGTCTACTGTGTTTGACTCTCCTCAAATTTCCTCCTAAATTCCTCAGCCTATATAGCACAGATAATTTTTACAAGGCGACCATAAATTCCATGCATTCAGGTCATCTTGTTTGTACAACCTGTTCATAAAATTTGTTCATGAAAACGTTGGGAAGATTTAATAACTAAATAGGTGGCCATTCCTTTGTAGAGCTGTAGCTTCAAAAGTACATTTCATAGTTTCAGGACTTTACTGGTGTAATTTTGATCCCTTACATAAACTTAGAAAATGTCCAAGCTCTTATAACCCCCTAAGATCTGGGTAGCAGCGAGAGGAAGGCTGCAGTGGTTCCTGTTCCAGCTGCTGCTGTATCATTTGCTTGTGTTTCCTGCCACTGCAGTAAGGTTGGCTCAGCTGTTTGTGCAGCATTTGCTGAGGTGCTGGAATGTGTTTATTTAAAAACAGATACTTTAAATAACCAAACATCGATGTCCTCCCAGTTTGTAAACTGGAGCCCTCTATTTTGTGTGAAATCTGCAGTGTGAAATCAATGTAACTTCACTCTCAGAAAATAAGCTTTATTTCAGCTGTACCTTCCTAGCAAAGCTTTACTGTTCTGGATAAACACTTTCCTGGAAGGGGGAAGTAGAAATTGGTTGGTATTCCTCACACCAGGTTGGTAAGAGGAAAGTTAAGAAGCGTTGTTTTGTCCTGAAATCAAAAGCTGAAGTCTGGAAATTATGAATTGCTTTCCCCTTAAAGAAGACAAAAATCTGACTGTGTGGAAGGGCTTGAACTCCGTTTACATTGCTGGTTGAGACTTCCAGACAGGCAGTTTTGTTCAGTGTTTGCAAACAGCACCATGGCAAAAGAGTTGTTGCTTTGTCTGTCCATACTGCTTACCCTGTTCCTCCTTCTGCATTCTGGAGCAGTTACCAGAAATTCTTGGGTGCTCGTGGTCTGAATATTTCTTCACAGTAAGCAAACGTGCTGGTATCGATCAGGAAAGCAGGTAAAGATTAAAAATGTTCACGTTGCTGAAGATTGAACACAAACTTTTTTATTGCATGTGGGAGCAAAGAAGTGGATTCTATATTCTTCTGAAACTGGTGAAATTTATAGGAGATTGGAATGAGCCAAGAATGGGTAGAGTTTTAAAAATTATAACCTGTAACAAAATGTAAAAGAAATGGACTTTAGTTAAAAATGCTATGGCAGGGCATGAAAAAGTGTTCCATCACAGGTAGTTGTTTGCAAGCTGTGTATAACAGAACTTACTGGGGAAGGGGCAATAAAAATTGCCTTGATTGGTGGGAAAGGAGGCAAGGTAACTGAGACAAGTGAATTAAGCAGCTTGTGGAGTTGCTTTCATTACTGGTAGATGAATGCATTATGGATACGTTAAATTTTGTACCAGGCTTTCTGCAGCATTTCTTAAATGATAAGACTGGAGAGTAGCCTTAGAAATCTTTTTAATTTCCTTTTTTACTTCTCTGCTCTTGAAACACTGTTGAGGAAAGAAACTGAGGCAAGAAAGGGTTATGCAAGGCAACCTGTCTTCTGTAAAAGCTCACATCTACTAAATCTTGCATGGTAAGTGCAAAACTTGCTTCGTCCACACCTTTCAGTCCTCTGCTCTTAGCATATGTAATGTCAGGGGCGCTTGTGAGAGGGAATGAGGCCTTGTGGTGACTGCAGGTAGCTGTGCAGTGCCTCTCTCATCCCTCGGACCCAGCGCAGGGACCTCTGTTCAGCGAGTGCCTCTGTGCGGACACCCGTGCCCTAATGTGGCCAGAAACGTGAATCTTGCCTGTTGGGTGCCTGTATTAACAAGCCCTGATGAAAGGACTCACTGAGGATGAGTTGGTTTACATGTTAAATTAGTAACTTTATTTCGTTGAAATTATTTAGATGCGTAAAATGTCTGTATGTGTCTCTTAGGATTGAGGGGGAGGCTTGAAGATTTAGCTGCAGTGGTTCAGAAAGGTTCTGGCGACATCTTAACTCTGGTCTCTTGTTGGAGCTTGTTGCCATCAGAAGTGGTTCAGCAGAAGGGGCTGGATGCGGGATGCCCACAAAGACCCAGGTACTGCTGCCACTGCCCACCCAAATCCTTCCAGCTCCTTCTCACGTGGTCTCACTCAGGTGTCTTCATCGGTTTTGTTACTGGTAACTTTTTTCTGCCATCTGTAAAGGCATAAAATAAAACCAGGCTCAAAACTGAAATGCATTAGGTTTTGCGAGCGTTTGGTGTTCACCATGTTTCATTATAGAAGACTACTGTGTTTGTTGCATTTTATTATATTTTTTTTGTAATGAAACATAGCGCAACTTCCTCTCCCTGTGACAAGAAGAGGGAGGGTCAGTAGTTTAAGCAAAGGCTCAATGTTTGTTGGCTGTTTAAGGAGATCTAGTTAACTATGTTGCTTAGTTTTGAAAGGAGGAAAAGAGATCACTTGATCGGTCAGCAAGACCACATGACAAGCAGCTGAATGTAATTAGGGTGCTCGCGTGGGGCTGTCAGATTTGCATGTCAGTGCAAATTTTAGAGCTGTTATTCTGAACTACACTATATTGTTTATATTTTCTTTCTCTGCTGATACTACCTGTAGCTGAGGAATGGCTCTTTATGCATGACTATGGTATTCAAGAGATCTGAACTGTGTCAGGAAACTTGTCACTGAAATACTCCTGGAAAACTACAGACCTTTTTGCAGCTGTTAAGCATAGGTATGTAAACACTTTCTCTTTTTTTATTTATTTTCATAAGATTGATTACATTGTTTTCCTTGAGCTGCGAGTTGCCTGCCAGCTGTTCCTCTCAAGAGCTTTGAAACAATGTTGCTGTATTTTTGACAATCTGCCTGAAATATTTTGATTTTGAGAGTTCAGTATTGCTGCATCCTCATGTTCGAGGGGGGGGGAAGAAAACTTAAAACTGGGAAGTATACTGGCTTAGGTAAAACATGTTTTAAACATGGCTTTAAATTGCAAAACTGCAGCTCTTTGGTACGTCTTTGGTCATTGCTTTTCACAAAGAAATCAGTCAGATTTGAAGACAGACCTGAATAAATTTATCAACAGTATTAAAATAAGCAACTGCAGTGACCAATGACTGGATTCTGTAACCAGAAGATGCCCTTTCTGGTCCCAAGTCATCAGCCTACATTTCCTTTTGTGTTAGTCGAACTCATTCTACAGTTAGAAGGTGGAATTAGACCTTTGATAGTAAAGTGTACTGCGCAAATAACATTTCATAATACAGAACAAAGTAACTCAGTATTTCTAAATGTTGTACTGCGTGAACTTTTTTACCCTCTGTTTATTCCTGTGTTCTTACTAACATATAAAGATAAATTATATTTAATAAAACAGTCCTTTAGAATGGTGTTTTTTTTAAACTGGGTTGTGCACCGACATGTTTGTTCTCATGTATACTAAATGTATTGATGATTAAAGGAATACAAATGGTGTGTTGCACAGCCTGTTATTTTTAATTAGCAAAAGAAACTGGACTGCAGGAACCATGAGAGCTCATCTAGTTCACATTCCTTGTTCAATCATAGAGTAATGGTTTCAGTCCTAAAATTAATTACAGTAAAGGCAATATGGGGGTGGGATGTGTTTTGTACTTCCTCTGGAAGAAACTCAAAATGTATACACCCATCTGACTAGGTCATTCCTTGCCACCCCAAGCATGAATTTGTAATCAGGCATCCTTTCTAGCCTTTGTGTTTGCCAGCATTTTTCTAATCATGGATCAAAACTCCAGTTTTTGCAGACTGTAAATAGCCAAGGAGAAGTTGTTCAGAGAACAGAAAACAGTATTCTCCTCCACTTCTGTGGGAAGGTCACAAGGCTTTCCCAGGGTTTTAATTGATGTCTTGCAGCGAGTACCTTAAGATGGTTTTTCTACTCCTGATCATCACCCCTTGACTTGTGTTTATTAGAAAGAAGTGGCAAATTCATAAATGTAGTTAAATAAATATGTTTTCTTGCTGTTTCCTTGTAGACATCCTCAGTACAGGAAAAAACCTTATATAAAATAACTGGGAAGAAGGATTTTTGTAAACGTTGATGCTTGATTTAGTGGTTTGTTTTTTTTCTTTTCCCTGCGCTATGCTGGATGGATTTGTTGCTGTAGTTGCCTCATTGTAATTTACTGTTACATAACACTTCTCAATTATTTCATTACTTACGCATTTTGAATGTGTGTTACAAAAAAAATTTCTAGCACATTTTAGGATAGTGTTTTCTAATAGCCTAAGTTATTTGAGGATTAAATTTCTATAATGTTGGGATTCTATTGTATAGAGCAAAACAATGTTCTAGCATGTGGTGCTGCCCCCCTCTCCCTCACCATACTCCTAGTGGGTTTCAGTGTATTTGCTCTTTTCCAGCATGTCTTCCGTTTACAACACTATCTTAAACAAAACACTGTTAGTAAATAAGCCTGGTAAAGGCAAACTACAAATCTAATTCAGCTGGAATTCTTTAAACATGCCACCAAGAGTGCCATCAAAGAGGAAATTTTTTTTTTACCTTAAAAAAATAATTGAAAAAACAACAACCAACAAAAATTCTGAAACTGTACAAAATTTAAAAAATAAACTAAAAAAATCTTAAAAACTGCTAATGGAAAAAGACCTGGAATATATCCTAGTGGAATGAGGGAAATAAGATCTAGTTAAGCTGAATTAGAAATAACTTTTAAGGAGGAAAAGTTAAGAGTAACTTTTCTTTGGTCTAAAATGTTTGGCTTCATAACTAGGAACTAATATAGCTCCTACTTGTGAATTTTGTTTAAACAGTGTGTCATAGGGATAAAGTTTCTTTACAAAAATTCAGTATTGATGCATTGTGGTGCAACTGTTGGTACAAACAGAAGCAGAACAGGGATCTTGGTGAGGTAGGAATTCTCTGGGAGGCAGTGGGTTGGTGTATGTTAGCACAGCTCCACTATAGGCAGTGCAGCTGTACTGATTAGTGCTGAGATTTTTTTTTTCATATACTGAATTTGGTTTTACTGGAATCTCATTACTGGATTTTTATTTCCTTCTATAGGAATTCATATGCACCGGTTTAAAATCAAACCGAACACTGCAAGCCAAAGTCAGTATTTTAACAGAAGACAAAACAGCAGTGCCTACTTGAATGAGTCTTTTCAAATAGAAACTATTGTTGGACAGTACCATTGCATACTACCAATATCTCGTGACTTGTGCACTTGCACTCCTTGGATCAATTAAAGCAGTCTGACTGGCAATTTATTTTCTTAGCCTATCTTTGTATATTTTTGTCTGGAACTTGGGTCATAGAGGTGGTTGTTCTGTAAGCTCGCTGCTGCTAAGCCATTTCTTATCTATAGCAAAACCAATGTGAATAATAATTTTAATTGAAGACTTCTGGGGGGAGAGGTAGGAAATTGCCTGTTATTGTAGGTCAGTTAAAGCAAAACTTGAGGATGCTGTGTGTCTTCATGAAATGTTATGAAAGAATTCTGCAGGAAGGCATCATGAAAAGCTGGCAACAGCTGCCAGGTTTCAGCCAGGGGTGTTACTCTACAGCCATCTTGGGGCCCTCCCCCAATCTGGGAAGAGCTAAAATGAATAGTAAGGGCAAACTGTGGCATTAGACTGGTGATTCTTTTTGCTTTCCTTGCAGGGCTTATGCATACATCCATGACAAGAATTAGTGTAAGAAATTCTAGTTTGCTGTGCTGTTTATCTGAGCAGTATTTGCTGTACATCAAGATTTAACTATAATTCAAGCTGCAATATGGGATTCTGATCAGAGTAGCAAGATAAATAGTGTTGGCAACTCAGGTTGAAAACCAGCAGACTTTTTGAATGGAAGCTTTGTGTTGTGCAGTTCAGCCTGCTTAATCGGTGCTTCTTTTGAATTAACCCTTCCCTGAGGCTCTAGAAGACAAGCTGTGCTAGGATACGAATTGAAGCAAACATTTTGCCAAAGCACTGTCTGAATATTTTGGAAGACTGCAAAGCCTCAGTAGAAAGCTCGGGCAGTGTTAATGCATGCTACAGTTCTGGAGCTGTTCAAGTGGAAGATTAAGTGACTTATTGGAAGTATGGTCTTATCTTTCAATTCTTGCAGAACACCCCCCCCGCCCCCAAACCCCCCGCACCCCTGCC
>JANZLQ010000002.1:9354333-9375354 GCA_026212715.1 Elanus axillaris
CCCCGCCCCCAAACTTTAGTTTCATGTTTGCTTTGTTAGAAGAGTTTAAGAGTGATACTTTTGAGCCACAAGTGTGCTCCAAAATGACTGTGTCTTGCTGTCACAGATCAAGTTCTGCTTTGCTGTTGCACGTTAGTAACTTCCTGAAGAGAACAGGTTGTGGCCTATTGAATACCGCCTTCCTCTATTTCAGGCAGAAGTGGTGTTTTATTATGTAATGGACAAGTTAAATTATGCCCAAAGTATTCTCAGCAAGTTATTTCTAACCTTTTCATAGCATTTATGAAACACGGAAGCATCGCATATGATGCTTACTATTTCCAGAGGTGTTTACTAAAAAATCCTGCCTAGTACTGTCTGAAAATCTCTCTCTCAGACTGTAGCCATTACAGACTATGAAATCAAAGGCTCAGTTCCTTTTTGAGTCCTCTTAAGAGCAGATTATTCATGACTGACCCATCTCTCAATTTCTTTGAAGTGTCAAGCTGCCAGCCTGCAGTGCTCTGACTGTCTCCACATTGCAGTGGTTGCCAGCATTGTCTCGAGTAGGCCCAATGAGCTCAGTGCCTGCATGGATGCTTCTGTCAAGATGTTATAATTTTTAAAAGCTTGGGAGAAGTGAATGCTAGCTGTGAGCCAGTTTTATCCATCTAGCTTTATTTTTCTCAGCCTAGTCTGGAGTTTATTCACATGGTACAGATGTTTGCTTCACTGCTACAACTTGAAAGCAACTTCTGATGAGAGTTCAAAGAGGTAACTTGGGAGGCAAAAGCTCTCGTTCCCAGGAGGCAGACAGGTCCTCTGGGAGAGTTCAACTGTTTTGCTCAGATACCATTGCAAATCTTTATTTATCTACAGTATTTTCTTACCATGAAGAATGAAAATGTTAGAAACTGCTGAGGGAATAGAGATAGTGCTGTGCTTTTTGCGGAGAAGCTGAAACTGCGCAGAGATACTTCTGGATGGATGATGTTGGAACATCACCTGCAACATTCCTGCAACAAAGGGTTTTATTTTCCCTTTTTTTGCAGTTCATGCTGCCTTTCATTCTTCTATGTAACTGAGCCATTCTTCGAAATTTAGCCTCCTTTTTGTTGGTTTGGTTATGCTGAAATGCAGATGTAGTTGCAAAACTAACTGTTGTTTCCTTTCCTGGCTTCTCCATTCCCAGTTTCCCCTGGTTTTCTGGAAACGAAATCCAGAATCTGCTGTTTCCTTGCCTGGCCTGTTGTGTAAGACTTGTTGCCTCACTTACCCCTTTTGTGCCCCCTTCTGGGTAGGATCATGATTTTATGCCTGGCATCTCCCACTATAACTCATTGTCAGAGTACTTTGTGTGCCTGTCAGTTCTTGCTCTGCAAAATTCTGCAGTTCTAGCAAAGCTGACAGCTGACAGTGTCCTAGAGCACCTTCGGCTAAGATAGAAGTGACATCAACATTTGGAAGCTAAAGCCTCACAGCCTATTTTTTTGCATGTATTTTTGCAGACTCCTATAAGTATCCTAAGCACCCTTAAAATGACCTAGGTCCTTCCAGGAAAGAGGCAATCCTTAGACATTGATCCTACAGTTACTTAGAATTCCTCTATAGCTGAAACTAAAAAGGTCGTAACAGTAAAATGTCAGGTAAAGCAACTGAGAGTAACCAAAAGATAAATGCTCAAAGCAACTGAATCTCTTCCTCTCAAGAGGTATTTTCCTTCTTGTTATTTATGCTACAGAAAGTCCCAGAAATTGCAGGAAGTGTCATTTTGGCCAAAGTTAAAGCAAGCCAGGTCATGTATTTTCCTAAGAAAAAAATAGCGCAGCTCAGAATATTTTGGTAAAGTGCTTACTTATTAACTCTTTCCCCCCAGCATAGAAGTTACTTGAGTTTATAAAAAATTGTTGTCATAATTTATTTATATTGCCTTTGTACATATCTGGCAGCTTTTAGCCAAAGGCACTTCTAATAAAGTGTTGACTAAGCAGGAACATTGTCAAAACAAGGGACAGAAAGTTAAACAGAGCTGGCAAGCGTCTGATCGTGACCAGTTCTGCAAACATTAAGGTGCTACTGAAGCTTTAGAGCAGGGTGAGGCCATTCGCTACGCTTCACCCACGCCAGGCAAGAATGTGGTTCTTGCTTTGCTGTAGTGTGATGGGAGTGCTGTATGACAGGATTAGTGAACCGACACCTTTGAGGTCCAGATCACTTTCTCAGTGCTTCTTCTGTAACAGATCAGGTGACCTATAAAACAGCTTTTGAAGTCTGTATAGTGCCTGGGTGAGAAGCTTTTTTAGTATGAATTTACTCGCACTTGCAGAATGATCAAACCTGTAAAAATCCTTATTACCATGTACTTGTATTTACACATTGTCCTTTAAGAAACCTGCAGTATCTTCCTTTTCTGTCTGTGTGGGATTTGGACTCCTCTTCCCTCAATGCCCACGTCAACTCTTTAATCATAAGCATGCAGCCTCACCGGCTTTTTAAGAGTAAAGCCATATTTGGGGAAACCTTCATTTGAAAAGCATTTTTGAACTCTAAATAGTGTTGGCTTTTTCATGGTATATTTACAAATATGGCTCGGTTAGATGTTAATACAGTGGAACCTTCTTAAGCAGACTCCAACTTTTTCGCTTACTGCACACTGCTCTTGCTGTGATAGATGCCAAAGGATATAACCCCTTCAGTGCGATCCCTTCATCCATTGAGGGTTGGATCTCCATTGCGGGGGAATATGCAGACTTCACTGCAGTTTGGCTTCTACCCCTAGGACACAGCATAGTAAATGTCCCAATATTCCAGTGGGATCTGTTTTTCCCGAGCAGAGAAGGCAAGGCCAAGACACAACTCTTCCTTGTAAGATCTACCTGAAAGCTCAGTGACGCTTGTAGAAGTTGGATACTGTTAAAAGTTAACAGTAACCCTTGGGTGTCTACTGTCCGTCCCCAAAAGGACAATGGGATGAAATTCTCTGGCATCTTAAAATATGAATTAATTATTGGTCAAATATCTGTGTTTTGACAAATTCGAATTAGTATGTCTTTTTATAGTTGTGTGGTATGTCCTACCATGTTAGTCATTGGCTTTATGGCTGGCTCTGCAGATCCAGAATGCTGGGGTGATGTCTGACTTGTACAGAGAGTCATTTCACTTGGTATGAGGGGGGGAGAGTGGGCTGAGTCAAAGAAATGGTTTTATTTTAGTAGTTTCATACAGAATAGTGGCTTTTTTTGCTCTTGGGAGGCTTGGCTAGGTGGTGTAGTGGGGGACAACCCCACCACCCCCCTCCCCCAAAAGCTTCCTCTGTTAATTATGTATTGCTTCTCTGCGAAATGGGTTGGTGTTGCAGGTATGGTCTGAAGTCATGTCAGATGTAATACCTTGTATTTCAGTCTTTGCCAAAGAACGATTTTTCTCTTTAGAAATCTATGGTAAAGATGGCTTTCACCATGGTACCCATGGGGCAGCGCAGTGTCCTTGAGTCAGTAGAGAGAAAGAAAGAAAATGGCAGTTTGCATTAGAGACTGCTGTATCCTCCTTGCACCTGAGAGAAAAGGATGTAAAGCTGTGAATGGAACCGAACAGCTGTGATCCATACACTCCATCATTATTACATTTTTGTATGAAAACACATCAGGAACAATGTAATTGTGTTACAGGCGTGTGGGTGATTTAGCAGATGCTTTAGATCTGCTCCTAGGTAGGTGATGCACAAATCTTTTCTGAAATGCTCTTTGCCTCTAGGAATAAATGGGACGTATGAACTGTGTAATTGCTTCCTAGCCATGCTGTCAGGCAGCACCCACCTTAGGCATGGAGACATGAGGCAAACCTCTTTATCTCCGAGCACCCATCAACGTGAATGCAAACAGGTGACACGTAAGCCTCTTGGTTGTGTGCTAAAGAGGTGGTGCTAGAAAAATACTCCTGCTGGAAGTACTATCTCCAGTGTGCCCTAACTATTCCTTTAGCAGAGTTTGGGGTAAGTGGTATGCTTTACTTTAAACTGATGTGCCTGAGGACTGTCTGATTAAGAGCATGTTCAGATTCCCTGAATTTTACACTGTGTGTGTGTTTGTACACATTTTTATTTGCAGCTCAGTTCTTTTTTTTTTTTTTTTTTTTTTTTTGGCTTGTGTTTTCATTTATTTATCTCTTTGTGCTGCCTTCTTTTTTCCTTCTTTCTCCCCGCCACCAGCTCTGTAGCAGCACAGGAGTTGCATGTTTTGTGCAAGGCTGGTTCAGAAAGCATGTTCCCTGTCCCCATACTGCACAGGGGAAATCCTGCATGCCAAGCCAATTTCCTTACTTTATGCAGGAGCAACTCTGCCACAGTCTTGAATGTTTTATCATTGGAGGCAAAAATAAAAGCCTGTTAATGTTGATGCCTGTTAATGTGAAAGTACGTTGGACTAGGAAATACACTGAACAAGAGTAGCAGTTGCTTTGCAGAGCATCCCTTCTTGACAAGCCACAATCTGGACGTGTATGTGGAGGCTCCAGAGCGGCAGCTGTACAGGCACAGCTGAAGTGATGGCTGTGGGGGTCCTGTCAACTATGGAAAAGGCCAGTGGAGTTTTCCCAGCACTTGCTCACAGCTCCTGTCCATCTGCAGGTTGGGCGAAGGGCAAAGCCAGAGCTGAATGGGATGTAAGGAGGGGTTTACAAAAGGCAAAACCCTGGTGGGCTTGATGTGGAGCCTAAAACTGTGTTCATCAGTGAATTTTTTCAGCCAAAGAGTTCTTACTCTTAAAAGCAAGATTTGGGAATGATCATTCTAAAATGAATGCAGTTTTTTTATTTTTTCTTCTGGTGACCTGATGAATTCTAATTGTATCATCAGTTTTTCTCTGATTCTTCCTTTTCTACCTCCTACTCTCCTGATACACGAGGTATAGAAATGTGGAAGGAAAGACTGGAAGGCGAGAAGCTATAAAGCCTAATTTTAAAAAAAGTGATATTGGAAGGAAAAAATGGGATGGGTTTTTTAGTAGCAGGGCCATGACTTTTAGAAACTCCACAGCAGTTTTTGCTCTGAATATACCGTGCTGTGAATTTATTCTTATTTCCTTTATGTGGAGCTGGATGTGTCTGGGTGCTAGGACTGCAGGTCTGGGAAGTAGAGGGTGGAGATCACTTTTTAAATATTTGTACAGGGAGGAGGACAAGGCTTGAAACTGCTATGAAAGTAGCTCTTTGCATGTCTGCAAGGATAGGTTAACCATACAGGGTTTCACAAGAACCACTCCCTGGAGATACCTGAATAATAGATTGACATTATGGGGTGCAGTGAAAGGTGTGTGCATTTCAAAAGCCTAAGGAGAAAATTTCCTTCTCAAGCAAATCCTCCAGAAGGCATTTTTGTGCCCTTCCTGTGAAGGGCTCCTAGTCCTCCGTCAGTCATTTGCAAATTATAGTTGTTACCAGCCATATGGAGAATTGAGGTTTAAGTGGTCCAAATGATGTGGCATGTTTGTCCAAACAGGTGCTCTACAAATCATATATGACACTAGGAATACCTTTAGGTTTACTTCCCCAAGGTCTAACCTTGACCGTTCTGTTTTAACCAGAGCTTTCATCCAGCTCTGTCCAATGGAAGGGTGCAGCTGAACAGTAACATTTTCTTACAGCTCCAAGTAAGAGCTGTAGTGCCCTTTTTTCCTCTGTAAGGTCTTGCACAGGGTGCATGATAAATTAGCTTTCTTACAACATAAATTAGCAGTGATTAGGTGGCACTGTCATTTGTATCTGTTACTGAAAGTATGTTCTATATAGCTAGTTAACAAAATACCAATAAGATAAGGCAATAATACTTCTGCACAGGTGGGATAGCATAGTAAAAGACATGAAGCTAGCTTGTCTTTGTATAATATACTGTCCTTAAGATTTGCATTTAAGCCTTTTTAAGCAACAATTAATTTAGGGTATTGAAGCTGAAAGAACATGTACTTGAGTAGAGGGGGAGCTTACACAGCATTTTGTCCTTGGAGAACGTATGAAGGCAAAAACAACACCATATAAGATATGAAGTCTAAATCCAATCCAGTCTTTGGTAAAAACCTCCTTGCTTGCTTTTTTAAAGTATTTTTCCCTTTCTTCTAGTGCATTTCAATGAAAAGACTTTGTAGAGCTACAAGGTAGGCGATCTGATTTTAATTTTTTTTTTATCTCCCCCAACAGGGGGGAGGATTTAAAAAACAAACCAAACCCCTTTTGCTGGTGTGTGTGAGTGTCTCTAATGGATCAGGGCTTTTAATTTCTTCTAAAAATGTCCTTATGTCAGAGTGTGGCTGCTTGTTCAACTTGATTACTTGAGTATGCTGCTCCTTCAGACCTACATGGTAGATGCAGTCCTGCAGCTGTGGTGTAGTTATGTAACAAGCTCACTTATAACTATTACTGTGGGGTTTTTTTGTTTCAATCTTTTACTCTATGGCAAAACTTGTATTAAAACACAACAGTGGAAGGTGAATTAGCTGGATGTGGTGTGGCAGTGAATGTGAACTCTGTCACCTAAAACTGCAAGGTTTTACTGTCGTTGATGGCATAATGTAAAATACGCCTTGGCTGACTTCAAAAGTGGAGACGGCAAAAAAGTGTCAGATGCTTTGTACTGACTCTTCAGTTTGAGAGTATCTGGGTGTAAATCTGACCATTGTCTGTGCTTGATCATGGTAAGCCCAGGCATGGCTAAGTTGACTAATTACAGTTCTGTCTTGTAACCAAGAGCAATACTAATATAACATTGAAGCTTTAAAGACAGTTATGGTTTTAGCTTAATGATAGTGATTGATGTCCACATACTTGAGATAGGGAGTTTGTTCCAAACCTCAAGCTGTGAGCTGATATTCAAGAAATGAATTGGTGTTTTGCCATTGATGCAAACTACTGCAGCATTTGACTTGAAATGAATAATTTTATCTCATTCAAGCTACAGACAGTTCCAAAAATACTTACTTACAGTTGAAACAGCAGATTTTACTTTTTTTAAAATTTTATTTAATCATCTATCTTAATTTTTGTATTTTGGTATCTATTCCCTCCTTCATAAAAGGCAATTTAATGCCAGTTTTATGTTGCTTTTGGAATGGTTATTTTAGGCTTATCTTTTCATGTCCATGTCTTTGAACACAACATAAGGCAGCTCTCTACTGTTTGATTTGGGGCAAGAGAGGCTCAGTAGCCACTCAGCAGGAAAGTAATAGTGCACTTGCATCACTCTTTCTAGTGTACATGAGATTTGCCAGTGATTTTTGTTACGCATTCTAGCTGTTACTGCACTTTGATCAGACTGTGTCTAGTAAGGTTATTTTTTCAAAGGTACAAAAAGGATAGAGAGAAATTTCTTAAATGTGTATGGGCCATAGGAAAATGTGTGCATTATTTAATGGCAATTCAGGATCAGGATTTAGTTTAAATGATTAACTAACATCATGATAAAAACTTTAAAAACTTTGAAGGTTGGCCCTCTAAACAAAAAAAAAACCCAACAAAAAAACAAAACAGCAAACCCAACAGCAACAAAATGTTGCTTGTTTCTTTTTCCTCCTTGTATGAAAAAGCTTTTTCAAGACTGAAAACAGCTATTAATAGAACATGATTGCAATTTGTATTTTAATATAGTGGGCAGTTTGGAAAAAGTTTTTTGTTTTTTTTTTTTTTTTTTTTTTTTTTTGCATATGGTCATAATGTCACAGTGAATACAAGGTCAGGATTGCATTGCTGGTATGTTTAAGTAGCTTCCATGCAGGTTCTGCAGTTCATGTTCCAGACGTCTTGAATACTTTGACCTTGATTTTCAGTTGTTCCCGAAGAAGTTAAAAATTGTGTTGCCTTCTCTTTCTAGTAAGAGGAATGTAATAAAATTAACTATGCACTTTTTCAGTCACAGATTAATTTGATATTGGTAATTAGCATAACTGAGAGTTTAAGGTGAAAGCAGTATAAAAGAGTACAGAACTGGTCCCACTGCTGGATGCTTTGTAGTTCAAGTAGTGATTTAAGTATTTGTCAGAAGGAGCCTTGGCAGAGTTGTTGACTAACTGTTTTTGCTTTGCTTTTTAAGGTGTCTCCTGAATTCTCACTATGTCTGATGGGGACTATGATTACCTCATAAAATTTCTAGCACTTGGTGATTCTGGCGTAGGAAAGACCAGCCTTCTTTACCAATATACAGATGGCAAATTTAATTCCAAATTTATCACAACGGTGGGCATTGACTTTCGGGAAAAGAGAGTGGTGAGTTTTCACAGTGTGCTACTTTAAAACGGTACCTGTCTTGGTGATGGCTAGAGTCTGTTTTTTAAAAATCAGACCTGCCGGTCCTTATGTGTAGGCATGCAGTCTTTAGTTGCTGTGTATTTAATCTTGTGACAAGGAAATTATCTCATTTTACCTGGTTGTTTTTGTCATTGTTGTGTTTTGTCCCCTCCATTTACCCCAGAGTTAAAGTAAGAAGAGCTGATCCTAAGCAACCACTTCTTACTGCTCAGCAAGTGATGAGTGTATCTGCTCCCTGAGTTCTGCACATAGTACCTGGAGTAGCACTTTTATTGCTGAACTCTATTCAGGAGGAAGGATTGGGCTGTAGTAAAAATGTTTTAGCTTTTTGTAAACTGAAGTGCTAGTGAACAGAGACTGCAATGTTGATTTTAAAACTGTTTTAAAACATGCGAATGAAATGGGATAGCATGATGCATGGAGCTGATCTGGCTTCCTAAGCAATTACCACTACCAGAGAAGAATTGTGAAAAATAAGGTAGAGGTGTTTTTTTTAAGCCCTGAATTATTATTAAACTAGGCAAACGTACTTCTGATATGAAGCTGAGCACTGCAGTATGATAACCGATTGGATGCTGGTCCTTACTGCACTGAGAAATTGAGTTGGCACTAGTTTTTTTTCATTCTTATGTAGAAGTATTAATGTCTTGCAGTGTAGTCTGATGATTTCCCAAATGTCCAGAAATCTGGATGGTGTAATGGGCATTGTGCAGACTGGCTTTTGATGGATGTAATGCACCTCAGTAGTGCAAGGAGTAAATATCTCAGTGAAGTGCGAAACTGGTCTCTTGAATAAGTTAGTATTCCTTTTGTGGGAGAGTAAACATGATGGGTTTACTCGATCAGCATATTTGATAACTCAGGATAAGATTTAGGTTTTACAACTTGAATCATATAATCCACAAATTCAGCAAGTTTATGTGTCTCTAAAAATATGTTTGTAACTGATAATCTTAGGTACAGCAATAGTTGAAGGTAAAGAAGACGACCTAACATGAAGTGTTCTAAACAAGAAATTAATCTATTTTTATCTGATCCTTCCAAAGCTAACAGATGCCCTTATTTATATTTTCATGCTGAGTAAACTCTTCAGCTTTTATTATTATCATCCAATTTCTGCTTTTTAAGCTATAAGATCTACCCTAAGCTCTTTTTCAGTGATGTTTTGGCAGCTGAGATGTTATTATCTTTATGAGTATATTCTGTTTGGTAATGAGGTTCTGTTAGTGGTGTAAATATATTGCCAGACTGCATGATCTGATTGTTGCTTTCTTATATTTCAGTTTGAACACAATACAAGATAATAGCAAAAAAATAGAAAACCAAAATACTAAAAATAAAGCTTGTCTAATGAAACTTAATGGCTGCTCTAAATACCTGTTTGGAGTCCATAGCCTGTTGGATACTGGTTTTCCAGTTTCACTTTTACCCTTATTTTTAAATATTCAATTGGATGCAAACTTAAATTACTTTTGTCTTGTAAAGCAGAGGGATTGAGTTGTAGTTGAGATCTCTGCATTGGCAATGCTACTTTTGCTGCATTTAATGATCTTAAATGTCATTTATTTTGTATTCTGTAGAGGCTGGGCTGCTACCACTCAGTCTTGCAAATTTACCTTTTACAGGTGTATAGACCCAATGGGCCAGATGGTGTTGGTGGCAGAGGACAGAGGATACATCTTCAGCTGTGGGATACTGCAGGGCAGGAAAGGTATGTTCCACCCCCCACCTAGCAAGTAAGGCAGTTGTCATCAAGCTAGATGATGTAAATGGAACCGGGTACATGAAGTCTCTTTTTTGATTGATGCGTTTTAATTATATGACTCAAGATGGGAAAGTGCACTTACTTTAATTTTAACAGCGATGGAAAGTTTCCTATGAATATGCATTAAATTACAACTCTAATTTACAACTATAGAACATTAAAACTGTAATTGTTGCTTTTTGTCTTTTGGAAACTTAAGAGTTTATTTTTTCATGGCCAATGCATATAGATGCTTTTAAAGCTTTTCTTTTTTCAGTTTTCCTTAAATTTTTGTAAATATGTTGAGATCTTGGGAAAGTCAGACAGGTGAAATCACCTCAAGGACTCCTTTCTATTTGTCTATCAAAAGACTAGCATCCTAGTGGCTGATAGTCTTAAAAATCAAGACCTGATGTGTATAGGGGACAAACTTCTGTTCAAAGTTGGAACTTCATTCTTATTTTAATTTCTGAATCTTGATCAAGTCATGCTTTATAGTAGAAGACTTTGTCTAAAGCTCTCACACTGGAGTGAAATATCTCCTTGACTTCCTTAGGCCTTGATTAGACTATAGTAATGCTAGCAATTCTTGTTATGCAGTCCCTACCTCAGCAAAACAATTATGATGAATATTTATTTCATTCTAGTTAATTCAGTCTTAAGTTACCTCAATTTTATGACTGTATGCAATTATGTTTTCAAAGTAACTTGTCAGATGAACCAACTAATTTAATTTTGCTGGTCTAGGTTTCGTAGCTTGACAACAGCTTTCTTCAGGGATGCCATGGGGTTTCTTTTACTCTTTGATCTGACAAATGAGCAAAGCTTTCTGAATGTCAGGAACTGGATAAGTATGGCATTTATTTTTTTCTTTTTTCTTTTTTCTTTCTTTCTTTGTATGGGCTATGCTTGTAAATATGAAGTCTCACTGAGAAATAGAACTGAAAATACTGGGTTTTATAGTTTTCTCAGTAAGAGAAAGTAAATGTTGCATTCGTAATTGTGATAGCTGCTAGTGATGGCTTCTAGTGCTTACCTGAAATTCAGCTTTGCCTGTGGAACTTGGATCTTAACCTGTATAAAAGCAAGCTGAGAGAACATCATATCCCTGGCTCTGGTGATATTCAGTAATTTAAGTGTGCCAAAAGCCTGTGCAAAACTCTTGACACACCTGAAGCTTTGTCAGCAAAACTTAATGGAAGGCAAATGTTACTAGGCTGGTGTATCTAGCTGAAGGAGTTCCCAAACTGCATCATCCATGAGGAGAGGGAAGTATATCCTTTCCTGGCAGCTCACTGAAGATGCTTAGTGAACATAACTCCTTAAGCTACAAATACACAGCTTCTGTGCAAACTTTATCAGGCTTCTGCTCCTCTGGCTTGTTCGCTGGCTTTCTCACTGCGTATATGATAGTGGGTGTTCGCCTGTTATCTGGCTCCTCGGTGCAATAGCGGAAGTCCTGTGAGATAACAGAGAACATACTTGTTTTCTGTCTTTCAAAGAGTCATTTTCCTGAAGGACTTTGTGTCCCCTGAAATGTGATATTGTTCTTGGTGAGCTTTATGTGTGACAGTAAGTTGTGGCCCCTATTCATGTTGTTGCTGTTAGGTCAGCTACAAATGCATGCATATTGTGAAAACCCTGATATTGTATTATGTGGAAACAAGAGTGATCTGGAAGACCAAAGAATGGTGAAAGAAGAAGAGGCTAAGGAACTTGCAGAAAAATACGGGTAAGTAACTTCCTTCCAGTTATTGCTGTGTTTAAAGCAGAGTGAAATATTTTCTGTAAGGCCTTTTCTGTATACTGAGAGGTCATTGTGAGAATAAGCATTTTAGAATGCTTAACTGACCGGTGTATGATAATCTTTTTTTCTGTCAGAGATTATAATGTTTTCTGCACTGCCTAAAAATTCATACTTAGTATTGCACTAATCTCGCACTGAAAATTGGTTAATCTTCCTCTTTCCTTGGCAGTAAACTAAGTAAATTTTCATAAACATTCTGGAAAAGAGATACAATATAGCTGGAGAGGCAGGTGAATGAGGGGGGTCTAATTCTTTGCTCTTGCCTGTGCTGAGGCTCTCTATGGGGCACAGAAAACCCAAGTCTCTTAGAAAGTGAAATGTGAAAGAGCATTTGGTGAGGTGATGAGCATCACATCAGATTTCAGGGAAAACAAAAAGAATACCACGCAATAGTATTCTAATTTACAAGCTGAGTTGTTTTGTAAAAGTTTGTTGTGGGGTAGCTGTTGTCTCTGGCATTCCCATGGAAAGCATGTGGCCTCAGTTTCTTTGAAAGCCTCAGGACCTCATTTACAAGCGTTCGGAGAGTCTGCTTACAGAGTGCTGGGTTTCCACAGAAGAGTGGTTCTGGTCCAGACCACAGTTCCCCAGTCTCTGCTCCCTCCACATTCAATCTTCCCTCAACTGTTCAAGCAATATTGTTAGGATGGTTCCTTAGGTGAATTCTTTGTGCCTTAGCCTCAGAGGCATCAGTCATGTTTTCTTGCAAGTATCTGCACTCTCACAGACTCCCAGGTAAGTGCACTTTTGAAGCATATCTTTTGATCCGTTTATTGTGAGTGGAGTGAATGGGATTCCTTCTCAATTGAAAACTAAATTTGATGATGTGCTCCAACCAGTAATCTGTGGTCAGTCCAGAGGAATAGATTAGAGCCGGTCCAAAGTAAAGCCTGCAAAACATGCGTAGTGTGAACACTTGGTCCTCAGTGCTGACTGCCTTGTTCTGCAAGTCTAGTGCTGTTGTGCTGTGTTATTTCCTATCACGTAGTCACAAATTAGCTTTCCTTGACCTTGAAGAATCATTGGAGGCAAATCAGAAGCAATCTGTCTACTAGAGACAAATGGATTTAGTGCAATATTACCTTCCTACTTTTTCCTTCTCCTTTGAAAATGCTTGTTTGAAGTCCATGTCACACATAGCAGCAAGTGCATATGGTACTTCAACAAGCTGCTTGTGAAGCTGCAAAAACTTTTAAACAGCAGCATATGGCATGTGGCCATTTCTTAAATATTTGAAAGAGATCTCTTTGCATGTGACTTCTGGAAATAATTTATTAAATGCTTACCTTTGTGGCTGAAAATGCCACTTAATTTAGGAACAGGGACCTAAAAGTCAAAGTTACAGATCACATCCAGTCTGTAGGCAGTTACGAAGTTCTCTGCCCTGTAGAGATGAGATAGGATAGCTGCTAAGGGTCACTTACTCCTGAGGGGAAGCAAGATAAATCCTGCTGTAGCAAACTGTCTTCTGCTAACAAAAGTGTGAGATAGTGAATATCCTCCTTCTCTGGAAAGGCTAAGTGATGTATTTTGAAAATGACTGCAGGAGACTTACACACTGAGACAGTAAGATAATATTTTTGACCACTCATTGAATCTTGCAAATTAAGTAAGAAATACTTAAAATTATGAAGTGATAGTATCAGTCAGTTGGGGAGTAACACTAACATAGCCGCTCTGGCACCACCCTGTGGGGAGCACTGGGCGCAGAAGGTTAGAGCCTACAGACCTGCCATGGAAACACCCTGATCCCCAACAATAATGAACACTACTGATGTATTTTCAATACCAAGGTGCCCAGAAACTTTTGTTAACAAAGACATAGGTGGTCTGAGCACTGAGATTTTTTATTTTTTAATGTAAAAGAGTTTATAGTTGAAATGTCTACAGAAGAAACAGTCACCTTTTGTAGTGATAAGAGTACCACATTAGGAGTCTCTGCTGCCTTGTCTGCAGTCCATACTTGCGCTCCCTCGCTTGCAATGACATCCTACCTGATGTAGATAGAAATCAATAAGGAGAACACTTATGCACACAAGGCCATATAAAGTAATTGCATCTCTTGTGGGGAACGGAGCTGAAAAAACCAGACCTCAGAAGTGTAACTTTGGGAACTCACACTGACCAGTGCCTCTGTAAATTGTGGACTCCGTTATGTAAATTAAAGCTTATCCTTCTGCCCTACCTACAGAGTCAGCCATTTCATTAATTTCCTTTACATTTCAGTTCACTGACGACTTAGAGTCTTTCTGCTATGGAGTCACGTTAACAGCATTTGTGTGATTTCTAATTATGTGGCAGTAATCATGTATTGGTTTTTCTCCTATAAATATAAACTGTGATGTGAGTTTATGGGTTTTTGTCTCCTGCAGAATACCGTATTTTGAAACCAGTGCAGCTAATGGGAATAATGTAAGCAAAGCCATTGAAACTCTGCTTGACCTCATTATGAAGCGCATGGAACGGTGTGTGGATAAATCCTGGATCCCAGAAGGGGTAGTGCGCTCCAATGGGCACAGCTCTACAGAACAAGTGAATGAGGAGCAAGAAAAAGGCAAATGTGGCTGCTAACTCAGTTACAGTTATGTTTACTGTATATGATAAAGTATGATAAAGTTGCAGCTTAACCGTTTAATTTATGGACAAATTACACTGTAGCTATTTAATGAGCTATATTAATTCTTTATACTAATTTTTATTTTCTTCCCCTCAAACAACATTGACCTTTGCTTGCAAGGTATGCAGTTTATTAGTGGTGGGACAGATGATTAATTTGGTGTAGCACTGGATATTCCTCTATTTCTCTACTTTGGAGGGAAGGAGAGGAATTTTCATTACCAAATTTAGAAACATATCTGTATGGGCAATGAGAAAGCATAGGCTTCTGAACTGAAGGATTTTCAATTGCCCTTTGAAGGCTCCATTAACTACAGACTAGATATTTAGATTAGATATTGTGACAGCTCTTAGTCTCTACTAACAGCAAGCATACCAACGCAGTTCTTGGTTTTCAACAGAAACTTTTAATCATTTCATCAATCAGTAACACTATTAAAGAGCAAATCCTGTGTTTTCCACAAAAGCCTGCAAGTAGCTTTTCCTTGCTCTCTCAAACCATCGGTTTTTAGTGACGAAAACCAAAAGAAAGCTGTTGTATATAGAATAAAAACCGACAGAGAAGCACAGCCATGCATATGTAGAGCACTTTGGGTATGTCATGAAATTGAACACGTAAACTACAACTGTACTATATAAAATATATCCAACACAGCCTAGGAGACCTCCTGACATCATTTGAATTTCTAGAACATGAATATACATGTATTTATATTTAAATGGCATAACTGTACATCTGTTGTTATGTTTCTTTTACATTACCACTTGTTTTAACAGGAACGTAGGGCAACCTAGATGTCAGCAAAATTTCATCAGAGCTAGTGTTTTGCACTGAATTTGTTTTATCAAACACAGATTTGGGATGTTTCTTTAAATTTGGATTGAAAAATGAATGATAGTCTTCTGGTGAGATACAGCTAAAGACACCAGTTCTGTCTAGATCAGTATTTCTATAAATTTATAATGCTCATTTTATTCTGCCAACCTTTGTGTCCTATGCATCTTGGTTATCATATATTCATTTATGGCTTGTTCACTTCCTTTAGGTTGTATTTAAAAAAGAATAGAGTTGCTTCCCCCCGCCCCCGGATCACATAAATGTCAATTTTTGTTTCAGTGGATCATGTTACTCTTTGATTATTTTTATTTATTCATACAACCTAAGGAACAATCAGTATTTTTGAGGTCTTTTTTCCAGACTGATTTATAAGATGTGCCTACCAAACTGTTTTCTACCCTGGCAGAGGTTGTGTAACTGTAAAGTATTGCCAATTAAAGTCATAACATGCCAAATTGAGTCTTGTTACAGACTTTCCACAGCAGTTTGTTTACAAAACTCCAAAGCTATTGCTTCTTTAGAAATCATGTATTTATTTATGTAAATATTCTAACTACTGCAGTTGCAGACAAGCATTGATACCAGTTGTGAATGTGAATTGCAGCATAACAAATTTTTTGAAGGACCAAAAATGTTTCTAGAATAGGAGCTAATTAAAAAAAATATATATTTGATGTAGCCTCTGGTTATATTAATAATACAAGAATAAGTGTTAAAACTTGGTTCTTAAAATATTTTACAAAGTAATGCATTGTTCTTTAACAAACACAACATGTAAATACTAGATTTTTATCACAGCCTATATGGAATATTTTTAAAGTGCAATATAATTTGACTGCTTTGGGGCTAGGATGGAGATTAAAGCAATTTACATTGAATAGATACAGGGGGTTCTTTCTACTATTCAATACCAAGATTCTAAAATGCTTGTGGACCGGAGTTACTGTACTTTATCTCAGAGTGCCTTTTGAAGTTACCATGATGTTTCTGAGCAGTAGAGCATGAAACTCTACTGTAGGACACAATACATTTCCATGTACTTCAGTGTCTGAATTTCTTTTAATGTAACTCTTTGCTTTTCAGAGGGTTGCAGTGGAACTTTGTCATGCATTAACTTTAATGGGAGTTTTTGTGCTTATAGTTCCATCCAGTTCCTGAAAACATTAAGGATTATTGCAACTAACTACTGAGTTAAGTGACTACTGAAATGGTGTAAAAATATTTCCTTTTGAATAGTTACATTTAGATTGGATATTAAATACTGAAACTGTCATATTTTTGCCATACATATTATATGTAACTATTTACTGTATAAAGAGAGTCTACATAAAATTGCTTTGATGTCAGCCTTTGAAATCTGGCATAAGATTTATCTGTTTGAATTATTCTGTGACAAAACTTTTGTTCCCTTTTTAACTCTCATGAGAAATCATGCTAAATGTTTCTTGACAATTAATTACACTATTCTTATTAGTCTAGCACTGGTTTAAAAAACAAACAAACAAGGAAGAATTCTCAGGTGATGAGAAACTGTTATTTCAAGAAAAGTTGTTTCCATCCAGTGGCAGACGAAAATGTTGATCTGTAATGGAACAAAGTTTTGGAAAAGATTTCCATTATGATGCTTTGTCCCAGGATTTCTTATTAATATAAAACAGTTAAACATTCCTGATCTGAACCTTGTCAGCATTTGTTGAACTGAATTGTAACATTTCCTGTTGTCTCATTTCAATATCAGTCTGTGCCTTTCTGCATTGCCCCTATGTACTGTGGTTTTTTTAGTTCAAATGCGTCTTAGGTTCTCTTCTGTGGCCTAGGTACTTCTTGATGTTCCCCTCTTGCACTGACCGAACCAGTCGGATGGGGCCTTGACGCATCCTGGGTGATGCCATAAGGAGCTCAAACCCATAGAAGAAAATAGAGGCAACACTTCTGTATTCATAAGGCATTCAGAAAGCTGCTAATGTGAGCATGTAGCATGTTCAGAGCAAAGGGAATCAAGCAATACATCTTGTAAAATCTATTGTTTCTACAAAGGTAAGGAGCTTGATTTTTCAGAATAGCTGCTTCCATCAAGAGCAGTGTAGATTACCAGGTAGGTTATGATATGCTGGAGGACACAGCTGCTATTCAGATGTTCCTTGACAGGCAAGAGAAATGAACTGACCTAAACCTTACCGAGTTCACCAAGGGCAGGTGTGACTGGGTATTCCATCTGGGTTGGAATAACCCCATGCAGTGGTACTGGCTGAAAACAACTTTTGCAGAAAAGGGGATAGGCATCCTCTTCAAAAGCAGGTTGACCAGGATCCAGAAGTGTGCCCTTGCGGCAAAGGCGGCCAACTGCATCTGGGGCTGCATTAGTAAAATGAAGGTAGCAGATTGAGAAAGTAAGTCTTCCTTTGTATTCAGTAATTATAAGACTGCATCTGGAGTTCTGTGTCCTGTTTTGGGCACCCCGGTAGAGGAAAGACATTGACACACTGGAGTGAGTCTAGCAGATGCCACCAAGATCAGAGGGCTAGAGCACAGGGGGTAGGAGGAGAGAGAACTGGGTTTGCTTAGCTTTAAGAAGAGAAAGCTAAGGGAGACCTTTCTGCTGTCTTGAACTATCTAGTGGGAGGTTATATAGAAGATGGAACCAGACCCATCTCGGAGAGCACAGCAATAGGAAGGAGGCAACAGAGAAAAATTGGTGTATAGGAAATTCTCATTAGACATTAGGAAAAAAAAAGTCATCATACAAGTGGTCAGAAATTGGAAGAGGAGCTGAGGAAGGTTATGGAATCTCCATCCTTGAAGACACTAAAAACTCAACTCTATATGGCCCTGAGCCATCTGGTGTTAATCTGTCTTGCTCTGAGCAGGACTTAGGTCTAGATGACCTCCAGAAGTGTCTTCCACCTGACATGATTGTATGCTCTGTGAACCTGATCCTCCAAGTGCCCATGCCTGACAGTTGTCAGTTCTTTTATATGACTATATATGACAGTTTATATGAACTGTATATGACAGTTCTTTTACTTCTGTTAGGAAAGTTGTACAAGTATGTAAATATTTGCAGACCAAAGCTTTGCTATGAGTTTAAGGTATTGAGATGTTTGGTAAAACAATTCTTGCTGTGGCAACCTGTGTCAAAAATCAATCAAATGAGAGCTGCTCAGTTTGCTGTAAAACCTCTTCTTCCAGCAAGGCTGTTTTTCAGCTGGATACCTAATTCTGCCTGTGAATAACTGTTAATGGAGTAGAAGTACATATTCTTTTTTGGTAATTAATCTGGATTCTGGCTCCAGCAACCTTCAATCTATATTGCCTTTTAGATCAGGAATAAGCACTTCAAATCCACAACATAATGGCTTGTACTTGAAGAGGAGATTAGCGCCTTGATATGAAGAAAGGAGGGACGGGCGAAATCCGATTGTAAAGGCTTGCAGTATCACTGTGCTCTTACATCCCATCTGTCTGCTGGAGGCGTTGGTTACAGTCTGTACTCCACAGTGTTTAAATTGTAGAAGCCACCAAAGACTTCACAATACAGTACTCTGCCAGGAAAAAGCTCTCTCAAGTGAAATACAGCCCATGGGGAGTAAGTCACATGGGCAGGAAACTGCAAGTAATCGAACTGAAAAAGAAGGATTGCAATTGCATATGCCAAAGCACAGTAGCCCTAGAACTAAGCAACCTTGTTTACTATTTGGTTTTGCCTCTAGCTGTAAACTTGGTGTCTTCATAGCTTCCCTCATAAGATTGCTTTGTGTATGTGTCTCTGCTATTTCCTCTTATCATCTGGGTTGCCATCTTCTGTCACAGCCACAGAGCCTTCCCTCCGGCATGCAGCGTGAGACTAACTAACATCCTGTACAGTCCTATCTTGCTCTCTGTCTCTGAGTCAGTTCAGAGCTGTTGTTCCTTAGGGCTGGGGGTGAGTAGTAGTCACCAGTCATATGCTCTAGCCTGTGTCTCCTGTAATAGGATGTGGCTGAGGTCTGGTTTTTAAAAAGATTGGAGACAAATTCTATGCTGATAAGGTTAGTGACTCTACTGTGCTAAAGCAATGTTTTTTCTTCCTTCCATCCTTCTTAATATAGCCCCAGGCTGACTGCCTTTTTTATTGTTCTAGAAACCAGAAAGCAAAAACTGCCCTAAAGGCACATGCAGTTCAACACATGGATTTTTCACCAAATAGATAGTTAATTTCTTTTAAATGGAGAAGCAGGAATTGTGGTGGTAAAGTCTTACAGGATGAGGAAGATTTCAGACTCTTGAGCTGGGATGGCATCCTAAGATTGAAGAACACAGAGAAGACCCTCTCCAATTCCGAACAATTTAGGAAGGTACGAGACCTAGGATTTAGGTCCTTTCCCAATAAAGAGGTAACTCTGTAGGAGGGGGAACAGAAGGAGGAACAGGTTCCTTAGAATAATGCATGCAGAACCATTAGTTTTAGACAGTACTTCAAATTTTGCTTTAAAAATTAACTCCCCTTTAGAAGACTTGGATCTTACAAATACGGAAATGGAGCAGAAAGTGATTTGCCTGAATTCTAGAGTAAATCAGCTGTAGATTTAAAAATCTATGTCTGACTCCCTTTCCTTTCCTTGAGTTACTCTCTCTATCCTTGTGTTAATACTGAGCGATTTCAGCTTCATTCATTTTTCACACTTGGAAAAAATTTCTGCATTTATAATGAGAAACCAGAGGGGATCAAATACAAGTTGATTGCAAAATCTTTTAATTTGTATTTAATTTCCATACTAAGATACGAATGTATATTTCAGGGAAGTAGAGAGTCATTTGGCAAAGTGAAAAGTTGGCTTACTTTTGAAGATGCAGTATCGTCTCATAGTTCACCCCAACTTCACTGCTGTGTATAGGTTTTTGTTTGGTTGGGTTTTTTTTAATACTTCCATGAGTGCAAGTATCTCTCAGCTATCAACAGGATTCTCTCTGGTGAAGTCAAAGGACACCGTGCTCTTCATATAATGGATTACAGTTAGCATGCATGTGGCTGATGTGTATATCCAGGGAGCGAATGTAGTATGTTTGAGGTTTTTAGCTTATTACTGCTTTTGTAGATAGTCTTCTCACACCCCACACCCCCCCCCCCCCAGTAACCTGTTTGTGTAATGATTTAGAACTTATGGCTTGAGTCAGCCAATAAATAGAGCTTTCTTACAGCTTCAAAGAAAACACAGCAATGAGAACTTCCACAGAAACTATAGTCTCGGCATTGTTCAGGTGGTGGCCTTGTGGCCTAGTTTCTCATTTCTGGAACAATAATCTCTTCCACATTTTATGTATGACTGATCTGCCTTATTTTTATTAAGAGATCTTGCTAAAACGTGTAGTATTTCACAACAGTTAAAGCCTGCTGAAGAAGACCAATTTGAAAAGCTTATGCTACTCTACTAGAGTTAAAACCAAACCCAAATCTGTGAATTAAAAAGCGACACATTCTTCCAGAATCCTTGGGAGGGAACACGTTCCGGAATGTGCTTGTTTTGCTGAGGTGAAGGGTCAGTCCTATGTTGTGCTGTAAAGAGGTTTATGTTCAACAGAGCCATCTTTCCTATTTCCCATTCATTCTGGCAGAGACCAGATCAGAAACAGTAGCTATGTCTGGTCTCCTCACCCATGCTCAGCAAAAGGAGCTCCTTGTTTTTCAGGTAGGCTTTATGGGATCCAATTTAGAGGTCGGGGGGGGGGGGGGGGTGGGTATCAGTTTAGTGTGGTTTGCCGGCCCCTTAT
>JANZLQ010000002.1:9376657-9387198 GCA_026212715.1 Elanus axillaris
TATTGTAAAATGTATGTGGAATACCAAGAAGTGAAAAAGCATGTTCCACTTGTTATAAATCTAGGACTGTTCCTGGCCTTCAGTTTTTACCGAGAAATCATATGCTTCGCAGAGCCGTAGAAAGCGTTCATCCGTGGGTTTTCAGATTTTGGAGAAGCGGAGGCTTGGGATTAGTGGCAGGCATTTCTAAAGCTTTGAACAGCCTAGGTTTTAGAAGTTGTCGACTAAAGCTAATGCCTTTTCTCTCTCTCGTGGTATTCTACCAAAAGTTGCAACTCGGATATCTGACGTGACTTTACCAAATTGAGGCTGTCATAACAGGACGTGCCTGTCACTTTGGGCCTTGCACTGAGGTGACAATTTTGTATGTAAAACGTTGTGTATAGTTTCCCAGCCTCCTCTGTACTCCTTATCACTCCTGTAGGGTACTGGAGACCCCAGGGTGAAGTGAAGCTTACACAAATAGCTTCCTTCCCCTGCTTGGGTGTCAAAACAAATACTGGTCCAGCTGTATTGCTCATCTGAGTCATAGCTTTTAGGAATTTACTAGAAAATAGCCACGAGGTGTATGTTGGGTTTTGGGTTTTTTTCTTTTTTTAAAAAAAAAGTAGCACAATGGTGGGTTAGTTGTGAACAGATAATCTATGAAAAGAGCAAAACATAACAGCAGATTTGTCAGAGTTAAGGTGAAAAAATGTGGTAGAAGAATGTGAAAAAGAATTATTATTTGAAGACGATTATTTTTACTAGAGGGTTCATATTTTCTGTTCATTTTCTTTAGAAGTGACTATTAGATGGGAAGGAGAGCATGGCTGACAAAAATAGGGTTTTCAAAAACTCACGAATAACAAATGTAATTTTGAGTGTTCTTAATTAAAGGTTCAGCTCTACTCTGGATACTAGACAGCCCAGTATAGTTCAAAGTGATGTATAAATTTAGGGATGATTAAAACCTGTAAATAGGGATATGGTTATGTCCCATCCCATCCATCCACCCCTCCTCCATCTTGCCACATGCTCTTTTTGACTGGGAAAATGTCTGTTGGGTTTGGGACAGTTTGGCATAGAGGGTTGTTCCTTAGCTTGGCTTTTAGTTACATAATTTCACTACTAATAAAAGGGAAATTTCAGGTATGGATAGTGAAGTTCTTTTTAGGCATCTTTAATGGGCCTGAAAAGGTCACCTAGATGAACGTAAGGTGCTTCCATGGCTAGCAGTGGTGGGTGCCTAAAACGAGTCTATCATTCCATAGAATATGTAGGAAAATGGAAGGGGTCCAAAAAAAAAAAAAAAAAGTCAGTTAGAATATTTTGGCATATGCTTTAATAGCTTTCAGTAAATTCAGTCCAGGGCTTAACTAATGTGCTTTGGACTCCTGCTGCAGGAGGCTTTAAGGCTTAAAGCTACATTCCAGAAGATAGACTTTTTTTTGTATGTGTATTGCATTAAAAAATGCTATATGAGAGGTGTGAGGATTTTTTTTGTTGCTTTCGGGATCACACTGTATTTAAAAAGTGCTGACAGGTATAGAAAACTGTTTATTCAAAGTACAGGTTTGGTTTTATAGTCGTTTTTGCAGATGAAAATTCTCACGACTCGAGTATGTTTTATTTATAATCAGCTTAATTGTAAGTATTTCTGCATGACCCTGACAGCTGTGAAAATGATTTTATAATGAAAAAACAAGAGTAGTTCTTGAAATTCTTTTTGGTTTTAGCTATATTTGAACTAAAAGTAATGAAATTTGAATGATGAATGTCATTTTCTATGAGCAGTTGTGTTAGAGAAACTTTAATGTTCGGTATCATGCTTGCAATGGGGCCGGAATAACATGATTTGACTGTAAGCTTCCCCTCCTTTCTTCTTTAAGATATTTAGATTCTGCAAATCAAAATGCCACAGAAATTTTAAGAAGAAGCGAAATCCCAGAAAGATGAGGTGGACCAAAGCATTCCGGAAAGCAGCTGGCAAAGAATTGACAGTGGTAAGAAGTTGAAATGGTTCACACTTTACAGGGGCTCACTAAAGTAGCAGGAATCTAGCCTCTTCCAGTTGCAAACAGGTTAGGTTAGCTAGCTTAACGCGTTATCATTTAATTAGAGGAGCACAAGGGATCCAGTAAGTGTAGAAGAGAGGGATAGTGGAAGAGGATGTCAGAGTTTTCTTGAGAGCGAGCTTTCATTTAGCTTGACTATAACTTGGAACTTCCTGTCTCAGCTTCAGTGTGGAAGCCAGTGTATCCGATATCTATGCTGGTAATACATGGTGGTTCCTAAGGCATTTTTTTCCCATATATAAATCTCCTGCTCTCTGTACATATACATTTGGTAGTTGTATTTCCGCACAATCGGATCATCTGGGGTACCAGGTACCCCAGGAGTCTTTCTATGTAGACACATAAGATAGTTAGCTTTTGAAGTCTCCTTAAAGCATACAGTGTATAGAAAAAGTCCTTGCCTAGATAGGAATATTTCAAAAACAGCATATGAGATCTTAAAAACAGTTTCAAGACAAAGTTACTTCAGTGATAAAAATACTAAACAGTCATATTTGGTGGGACAGTTCTTAAATAATTCAAGAATTACTGTGACTTAGTTACCTGTTTTTTCCCAGAATACTAACAATTTAGTAAGTATTTTGACACAGTGATTTGCTGCTTTCTGTGGATCTTCCAGGGGGAAGAATGTGATTTTATTTAATTTTTTTATGTGACTCTGAGAAGCCATAATTAATTAGCATCTTCTGTAATTGCATTTCTTGCTTTCAAGTTTTTTTCTGGTGAAGTTGAATTACCTTTTTGAAAATAACTTAATTTAAAATTCCTTTATACATGTCTAAATAGGTGACAATATGCTCCAATTTTGAGATATGTCTATATATGCTAAGAATAAAAACAATAGATAAACACAGTGCTTTGTTGTAGTTTGGTAGGTATCCATTCTTTCATAAGCCAGCTTTGGGGAGAGTGTCTAAATAGGCTTGTGACAATGGGAAATACTGTAGTTTGCAAGAAGGTGACAGTTCTTGCTGCTTTAAACAGGTATGTTGGATAGGGGTTAAATATATTTACTTTTTTTCCTGGGTTTCAATTTGTTAAACAAGAAAAAAATTGAGGACATATTCTTGCCATGTGGTTGTTCACAAGGTATTTCTGAAGGACTGTCTTATTCTCTCACTCAGAATGACTGAGGAGTCAGTCATTCTGTCCCCTCATGTTTGGAATTGGAAAGATCCATTGGCCAGTATGAGGCAGCTGTAGTTTAGCTCTGCATGTAGGTTAGAAGACCATGGCATTTTGGAACATCCGTACTCTTACGACGCTTCTTTTCACTGTCTGTGGTATGTTCTCATGATACAAAATAATGCTGTATGTTACAAATACATAAAAGCTGACACAGGAAAAACTGCAGTGAATCAGTGTGGTGCTGTGTCATGCTTGGCTAAAAATGAATGTAAGTTAATTTAAATTTTTTTTTTTAAGAATACGAGTGCTATGTAGATGTTAGCATATGATATGCCCTACAGCTTGTGTTTTGGATATTTTGCTTGATGCTATCCTGTGGTGAAAATTAACATTTGTCTCTCAATGGGGCACAGCTTCTAAGTGTATACATGGCATTTCTTGCTATTCTGTATAGTTTCTCTCATTGGAGCTGTCTTTAGCTCAAGTGAGGCTTAGCAGCTTATCTAATACCTCTGCTTTACCACTTCAAAAAAGAACCTTTGGGCAGGGAAAAGTCCTCAGATAAAGTTGGTATAAAGCTGAGTATGCCTAGCAAAAAAAAAAAAAAAAATGGGAAACTGTTTTTCCATCTTAAACTCTTGGGGAAAAAAAAACAACAAAAAACCCACAACAAAAAGAAACCCCCCCACCTGCCCCAGACACCACAATGTCACCAATTGAAAGATTCCACAATTTAAAATGATTTTATATTGTTTCAGTATTCTTAAAATGAAATAGTGTGGGGGTTACAGGCAGTGGAGTAGAACTTATCTGAACTGCATTAAATGCTTTTGACTCTACACGTTTCTGGTTTTGCCTTCCACTTGTCTAGTCTACTCTATTTCCTCCATTTCCTACTCTACGTTTGTCTTCTCTGTTCCTTTTGTCTCGCTATAAAGAAAATAGCTGAAGGAGATGTTTTGGTAAATAGTTCGCTTCAGACAAATCACTGTGGCTTCTGACACTTTGACGACAAATGCTCCACTCTATTTCCTTCTGGTTTAGTAATCTCTAAAGATTGTTAAAGTATAGGAACTGAGATTCTGAAAGGGGAAAAAAAATAATGTAAAGTAAGTTATATGAGTGAGTGCTGTAGTATGTATTTATCTAAATATACTTCTGTGTATAATCTATATTTACTTTCTCTTAATAAAGGATAATTCATTTGAGTTTGAAAAACGTAGAAATGAACCAGTGAAATACCAGAGAGAGTTGTGGAACAAGACTGGTGAGTCATTTTAGAAAAAACAAAAGATGAACTATGGGGAATGAACTGTTACTCTGCATGAACATGTTTTCAGAAGGCTTCTTAGAGTATTGATGCTTTGTAGTGACTGTGTTTTGAAATTACTGGACTCATAACTAAATTCTTATGTGTGGAGGAGCTTTGAGTTGTGAACAGGTGTGGAGTTCACCTGATCCTATTTTTTTTCAGAAACTGGTTAGAAAATGAGGTGCAGCATTCCTCTACTTTGAATTACTATCTTCAGAAAACCTCAGTGTTTCTCCAGCTTTTTAAGAGGCTGCCAGTGTAAGCCTTTTATACTGATGCAGTTGTTTCTTTGTTCCAGCTCATTCCACTTCAGTTTGCTTAATAAATCAATTGCTATAAGATGAAAGAGTTACTAATGTCACAAATGAATGCATGCCACAAAGGAGAAGGTGGTAACTCGCATCTGATTTCAAGTAGAGTAAGAATCTTTTGTAGTGATGGTTAATTGTAGAAAATATGTGTAGGCGCAAAAGTGGAAGCATAAATAAGTTTTAAAATAAATTAGTCATAGATGGTATGCTGAATATTCACCTACTGTGCTCTTTGAAGAAGGAATAAGTTCTATATAGCATAAGAGTTACTTCTCATATAGAGGTATTATGGAATACTGGTAGAGTTGCTCTGCAAAATAGCATGTATTTTCAACTGTAGGTATGTAAGCATATTTAAAACAATTTCTGTTTTATTTCAGTTGATGCAATGAAGAGAGTGGAGGAAATAAAGCAAAAACGCCAAGCTAGATTTATTCTGAACAGGTGAGGAGAAGTATTTGTATAATGGGAGTTCTTGAAAGTGTGTATTAGCGTTCCCAGAGAAGTGGTGATCAAAAGTTCTTAATGGTGATTTGCTTTGTACATGCACAGTCATCCAAGCAATGAGATGAAACGGTTTGAGTGGGCTCAACTATGCTACCAGACTGCTACACTTTATTGGCTGTCCAATGAAATGCAGCTTTTGGACACTCAAATGATAACAGTTAGATTTCCTTTGTAATATGGAGTCTTAGATTTAAACTAATGTCTGGCAAGGGTTGATACAGTGCTGACTTTTTTTTTTTTTTTTTATTCAGTATATGCTTAAATTGGTTTTCAAATACTTTTTACTTTTATTTTCTCATAATCATAATTATTTACAGTTTACATACCTTTAGTTAAAGATACATCATCATATGTTAAAACGAAAACTTATATCTCCTCTTTGAAGGTAATTAAATTTAATTTCCCCCTCCCCAGATTAAAAAAGGGCAAAGAGTTGCAGAAGGCAGAAGACATCAAGGAAGTCAAACAGAATATCCACCTTCTTCGTGCTCCACATGCAGGTAAGAAGTTGGTTCACTTAAAACTGTACACACAAGTTAACCTATGTTGAATATTGATTTTTTTTAATGACTAATTCTACAGATCAATAATCTTGTGCATTTTTCTTACAATTAATTTGCTTGTTGAATATGGAGAATAGCTCTTGCCGCTAAATGTAAAAATGTAAGCAGTATCTTTGTTCTGAATCAAACATACCTTTTTATTTATCTAGTCCTGCATTCATCCTTTCTTTTCCTTATTTGAGCATTTTAAACTGCACTTGTTACCTGGTACTCTCTGAACTCTGTGTCTGTTAGCCAATACATTTATCTAAGTTTTCCCTTTGAATTGATTATTTGAACTCAACAGGCTATACCACTGATTGATACAGGACACAGTAGTTAAACTCTGCTTTTTTAATTTGTTAGCTAATTATGAGAGTAGGGGTTTTTGTAGGTCACTGCGTATGATGAAACTTACATGAAAATACGGTTTCTTCAGTGTAAGCCTAACATTTTTTAAAAATATGGTAATTTTACAAATTTTCACTAAAATCTGTGCCTAGTTCAGGTATAACATATTTGTTAGTGAACTGAGTTTTGCAGTTGGAGAAACGTGTTTCTTCTAAATAATTTTTTGGTTTCTAAACTATTACGAGTACTAGCTTGTGTTAGATGATGTTGATAAAAATGGATTGTAAAGATGACTTATTTTTTAAAATACAGTTAATGGAGTAATGGAGAGAAGTTGAAAATGTTTCCATTAGATACTGTTTTATAAAAATCCCCAGTGATTTTGTCTCTGTGGATGTAGGTGTGACATATTAAAAAAGTCTGTTCTATGTTTTTTCTTCCAGTTTGCATTAACTATACTCTAAGATTTGTATGTATGTGAAACAAGGTTTTGTCAGGATATAATTAAGTATTGGTTTAATCTGTCCCTTGTTGTTTGAGGGAAGAAAAAGAAAAAAAGAGCTGAATTCAAAAGAATAAGCCCAAGTGTTTATTTCTGTTCTTTGGCTTTGTTTATGTTAAATGAATGATGCACAATAGCATGTAGTATCTCTGTCAAACAACAGCTGCCTTTTCAGTGTTTTGCCGGTCCTGCTGGGCTTTAGAGAGAGCAGAATCAAATGTCAATCCCGGATTTTTAATTTTTGTTCTTTTTGGTAGTATTATTGAGAGTTAACACTATTGCCATCCAACACAGCATTCAGGAGAGCTTAAATCCTTTATATAAAAACTAATGCGGGGAGGCCATTGATCAGTTAAAAGTAATGTATTTTTGTAGTCCTTTCCAAGGTTCTGCTAGGTATTGCCAGGTATATCAGAAGTTCATTGTACTAGATGAAAACATACGTTTGACTGCAGTTTAGATTTTGCATAAAAAAACCCATCAGCTTTTCTGTTAAAACAATTCTTCAGTAGTTTTAGGTGGTGATGGAGGTTAGTAATAAATACTTGTAAGCTTGATGGGTTTACTCCTAAACAACACTTTAAGCAATATGTTTAGGCTGTTTCTCCTAGAATAGACACATATATTCTTCAAAGAAGGAGAGTTATTTGGGTTTACAGAGACATCTTGAATTTATTTTTTTCTTTGCTTTGAAGGCACACCAAAACAGCTGGAGGACAAAATGGTGCACAAGCTTCAAGAGGATGTCTCTATGGAAGAAGACTCTTAATATGCTTTTATTTTCTATTTATATCTCTTCAGCAGTTAACAGTTCCTTACTGCCTCACTGGACATCATTCAGAACTGTGCTTACAGTTGAAGAAAAATACATTTTAATGAATAGTGGTCATTTAAATTTGAATGATTTCTGGTTTTATAAAAAATAATAAGATGGATACTGGTTTGGGCAGAGTACTTACGATTATGTAATATGAGAAAACCTTGTCAGAAGGATGGAGAAAAAGACACATTGGTTGAGATCCTCTGTGCTCCTTGGAAAATTACACTTTCTGGATAACTTTTCCCTCATAATTCAAGTAATAAAAGATGTTGGCCCTGAGCTTTTCTTATTTTGTCTGTTGTTCTTTCATAGTGATAGAAGCAGATAAAAATTTTATCTTAATGGTTACAAGGTGAGGCAGTATGTATTTCCATCAGTCCAGTGCAGTCCAGTCTTATTTTCACTCTCGTGGGAAAATTTTTCAGTTTGTTATGAATGCATATAGTGTTTGTTTTATCTCCTTTTGTCCTGGTTTCAGCTGGGATAGAGTTGTCCTCCTAGTAGCTGGTACAGTGCTATGTTTTGAGTTCAGTATGAGAAGAAGGTTGATAACACACTGAGGTTTTCAGTTGCTGCTAACTCATGTTTAGTCTGAAGTCAAGGGTTTTTCAGCTTCTCATGCCCAGCCAGCGAGAAAGCTGGAGGGGCACAAGGAGTTGGCACGGGACACAGCCAGGGCAGCTGACCCAAACTGGCCAAGGGGGTATTCCAGACCATGGGACGTCATGCCGGGTATATAAACTGGGGGGAGCTGGGATGGGGGGATCGCCGCTCGGGGACTGACTGGGTGTCGATCGGCGGGTGGTGAGCAATTGCACTGTGCGTCATTTGTACATTCCAGTCCTTTTATCATTACTGCTGTCACTTTATTAGTGTTATCATTATCATTATTAGTTTCCTCTTTTCTGTTCTATTAAACCATTCTTATCTCAACCCATGAGTTTTAGTTCTTTTCCCCATTTTTCTCACCATCCCACTGGGTGAGGGGGGGCAGGGCAGTGAGTGAGCAGCTGTGTGGTGCTTAGTTGCTGGCTGGGGTTTAACCACGGCACCTTTTTAAGTCAGCTTCCCCAGGATTACGTTGCAGTTGACACCTAAGCCTGTCAAAGCTAACATTGATGCAGGACTTACTGCTGCTTGGAAAATAGCACTGGTGATAACATCCAGTCTAAAGTTGGACCTGCCATCCTCCTGACCTACCAAAATTCAAATCTTGACATGTAATCAGGCTGACTGAGATGCTCAATAAATCACACTTTTGACTGGTTTTATCTAACGCTCGGCATATTTTGATGGGAAAGAAGATCATGTTGAAGTATACCTGTTTTGCATATTGTGATGGTAATTATGTTTATTCAGTGTGTCATCAGTACTGAGAAAAATACTCTGCTTTTATAAACCATCAGCAGTTTATCTACAACAGTGTGATCAGAGAAACCTTTCAAAGGCATTGAAAATAATATTTACTTTCTTGTCAGTGCTAGTTATCCTGAAAAATAGTAATTTGTAGTTCTGTTCCAAACTTGAATATGTGCTCTATCAGGCAGTGGAAAACTTCCTCATGCCTACCACCTATAATTGTATTGTGTAGTTTAGAAAAGTCATATTTGAACATATGAAAAGGAGCAATGAGTAGTTTGTGAAATAAACAGGCATTGTACTAATTTTTTCATCTCTTGATTTATGAATGATGTTTCGGTATTTAGAAAACTTTGTATTTTTAGTGAGATAAAAATGACTGAATTGTAGTAATAAAAATACATAATTCCTTCATATTTTCATGAAATTAAAACTTTGCTATCATTTAAAATTTGCTGATAAGTATTTTAGATGTACAATATTAGCATTTCCCCTGTGAACTATAATATAAATAACATCTCAAAAGCATGTGGTAAGTTGGCCAGAAAACATACGTCAATGGGGTGAAATCACTAAGACGCCACAGTATAATCCTTGGACATAGTGAAAGGAGACCTTCACAGAATATTAATTAGTAGGTTTATGTGTGACTACAGAAGTTAACTCATTATTTCAGCCCAGGAAATGTTTTTTTTGTGTAGCCTCTGTAGCCAACCATAGTATTTGATGTCCTTAATCCTTGAAGTGGGATACTTTATCTAAAAATCTTATTAGGGATTTTTTTTTAAACTGAGTTTTAAAGATAAGACGTTCGGTAAGTGCCAGGTTTTAATTTTCTCCAAAAATAGTGAGGTAAATCTGTGCAAAGCATAGAAAGGTGATGAATCCCATTGGATGTTACATAGAATGTACATGTACATACAATCTTTTACTTCCTATAAGGTATTTTAGCATTAAATATTTTACATAATATCTGTGGGTTTTCTGTCCACAGATCTTTAAGGGAACTGCAGTACTTGTTTGTGTGCTTTACAAAAGTGTATCTGTGGGATTGTTAACCCTTTCCTGTCGAGGTCTGTAAGCGAACTGGTCACTGCAGCAGCTGGGAGGAGCCATTTGGGGAGTACACGACAACCATAAATCCTAAACATCCTGCCAGATGTAAGAGTTGCTTAACCTGTGTATCTCATTACAGCCTGTGTAATAGTATATTTGCAAGCAAGGGCTTTGAAAGTTAATTCTGAAGCTGCCCATCCTTGTGCGGGTGTGCGGTTTCCCTGAGCAGCAGACGCTTGTAGCCTGCTGTGTATACCTTGTGAGTGCGGAGGAGGCAGAATTTAGAAATTTGTCGTGAGAAACATGTTTACAGCAGCTGTTCTGAAGGTGCCCTTGTGATGATTTTTTTTTTTTTTTTATTTAATTGCTGTGGTGTCCTGTTCTCTTGTCTCTGTCAGCTGGAGCAGGATGCAGCTGAGACAGCACATGGTGAGGGGGGAACAACTGCAGCTGAAGAACAACATGGGGCTGGTGATCCTCCCTCCTGCACATCCCGGCATAACCCGCTGCGTGCAGAGCTGTTCCCGAGAAGCTGCTGAGCTGTCAAGGAATGGTGGTTTTCCTTTTTCTTCTTTTAGGAATGGTGGTTCTCCTTT
>JANZLQ010000002.1:9387298-9414151 GCA_026212715.1 Elanus axillaris
TTCTTTCTTTTAGGAATGGTGGTTCTCCTTTTTCTTTCTTTTAGGAATGGTGGTTCTCCTTTTTCTTTCTTTTAGGAATGGTGGTTCTCCTTTTTCTTTCTTTTAGGAGGCTGGCTGGGAAACCGCATTTTTGATAGGAATTGTTATTATTCAAAGATGTTTCGGTGAAGAGCTGTTACTTTCTTTGCTTGCTTAGGATGAAAATTTTCAACTAAGCCAAAGCTGACTGAAAACAGCTTTAGTTTTTGGGTTTTGTTTGCAAGACTTAGAGAGAAAATGACCAACTGAGTAGTATTTTGGTGGTCATGGAGAAATACTGCCAAATATTGGGAAGTAAAGGCATTCCTCTTTCCACGTGAACAGCTCTCACTCAGACGCTGGCTGGTGGAGGAGCGCGGTGATGTGCAAACTGGGAGCCCGTCTCCGTCTCCTGCCTGTGGGGCTGAGCAGCGCCTGGTCCTTTGGGTAGGCAGGACCTGCCATCGGTTCCCCCAGTAACAAGTCAGAGAGACGATATTTTATGAGCAGCACATCATTATTCATTAGAGACCTCTGTTTTAGTGTCCTGCGTCCAAATCACTGATTCTGGGTTGAGGTCTAGTAGGAGCAGAGCACAAGGTGCTGCGAGTACAGTCTGTTACAAGACAAATGATGTTTCCCTTTGTGTCAATATTTAATCAGAAAAATTATTTATGAATAACTGGTAGTGCTTAATTCCAGTATACAGTCAGTCTTGCTTGGTACGCACTAGATAAACAAACTTGCTGTTTTGTTTTTGTACTGGATGCCATGGGGAGTCTTTTTTCAAAATAAATTATGGTGGGGTCGATCAGAACAAATGTGATACTCTATTTTTAAGACATGGGTTTTAGTTCCAGTTGCCATCATCTTTTCTTACAAAACGAAAGCAAATACATGTTTTTCGTTTTTCTTTTTTTTTTTTTTTACAGACTGCAAAAGGTGGAAACATGGGTTTTAGTATTGACTTATGAAGTGACTTTTTCTCATATTTCCCTTTTTCCTTTTTAATCAGTCACTTTAACAATTTTGAGTTAAATGCTGGCTTTGTTTTCAGGAGAAGGCTAACCTCGTGCTAACGCGTTTTGGCTACTGCCTCACATCCTCGTGCTGCAGAGCCCTGAGCAGGCCTGCAGCCCTGCGAGGTTACAGCACTGCCCTGAGTCCCCAGAGGTGCCTTTTAGACATTTTATCAAGTTTTGCTCTTTTTCAATATGTGATTGTCATCATAAGTATCCAAAACCCCACCGTGCGGGGGGAGGAGTTGTGGGGAACCGTTCCTGTCACGCTTGGGAAGCCTGTGGCCTATGCTGAGTGACGCCATCTTGGAAATAAGGTTTGGTTTGGGTTTTGTGGGACGCCATGTTAGGGAGGGAGGGAAAGAAGTATTTATTTCCAAGTATTGAGCTGTGAATCAAATGCGTGTCTGTCACCCAAGGTGGAGGAGCAGCAATGCGGTGGCAGCACCAGGTGAGCCGCTGGGCAGGTGGAGGCCGAGCACATCCCTGAGGTAAAAACCCCCCGAGTTTGGCCCAAACCAGCTGCTGCGCCCCACAGAGAGCTCAGGCGTCCGCCATGGGCCTGCAGATTTGCTGGGGTCGTTTCTGTGTTTTCCTGCAGAGTAAGACCTGGAGATACTTCTTTTTTGCCTTTGGTCGTGGGTTGGTTTTGCAATGCGTTGCTTGTTGCTTTGGTTGTCGGTGGAGTCTTTGAGGTTTTTTTTGTCAAGTTTTGATCCTGAGAGAATGACAAAAAAATGAAGTGGTTGGTGATGGTAAGGTATTCTGTTTTGTTTATTTGTTTTCTTTTTAAGAAAGAAAGCAAAAACCTTCTCAGGCTTCCCTTTCAGTCTTTCCTTTGCCATTGCTGACTAATAGAGTGTGGAAAAAGTGAAAATTACTGTTTTCTGTATAATCAAGTTATGCTGAACTGGTGCAGATTTTCTTCACAGGAAACTGGGCCTTCCCATAGTTTTGAAAGATCTGACTTTTTAGTCAGAGAGATTCTTGAGATATTCTTCTCTTAGAGTAACAGCACGATGGAGCCCAGAACACGTACAAGATCTGTCCTTTTGCAACACAAAGAAACAAATTGGTTCAATGTGTTGACATGGTCATATGTGTCAATGGCTGAAAAAGCAATATAGACAGCTACTAATAGGTCCAAAGGCTTTTGTCCCGAGAGATGATATTTCAACCTCCAGGCTGTTCAATTCCTCAATTACTGTTCTGGCCTCAAAAATTCAATCTCCTTCACCAGCCTAACTTATTTGTGGGTTGCACTGAACTGTGACCAGGGAGAGCAGAAAGCTGAAATAAATCAACCGCTGATAATATTGTTTAAGTCTGCTTGTTGTCTATCTATTTTTAGATCTCAGTTTAAAAAGGCCTTATGCAGAGAAGTGACTAAGATTTTTTTTTTTAAACTGGTACCACTAATAATTAGTCTTTGGTGGTGTTTGCTAAATACAAGGAAGGTTTTTTTTCTCCTGATTGTGACCTAACTTACCTGATTATAGCCATAGTGTTTTGAACAAACAGCATTACTTGAGACTGGGTAGGAACGGAGGGAGAAACAAGGATTTGTGGTGGTAGCTGTGTTGGAAGAAGTTCTTTGCTGGTTTTGGTTTTGTTTTGTTGTTTTTCCCCACTTAGGTTTTTCATGTTGTATTTAGTTCGGTGAAGTCACTCTTGTTTCTTAAATTGCAGTTGCTTCACCTTTAAAAAGTACTCAGAGAACGTTTTATCTTAGACATATATATATAGATAGATGGCAGTAAATAGTGGTATCTATGGTTAGATATACTCAGTATGTACTGAGTAAAGGGTGGTATCGGCTCTAGCTCTACTAGCAGTGTGATTTATTAGGGACACTGTTTTGGTACAGGGAACTGACTCCTGAATGGAAATAGATGTGTTATTTATAAGGCAATGATATTGTGCATCCACAACTTATCACCTGGAATCGAGGTGGGGTCTCTGCATAATTGAAAAGAAATTCTTGTTTACAGTTATTTAAGTTGTTTTCTGTAAGGCTCCACTGTGCACTAAACTTGCTGATGAAGAGAATTGCTTTGATAATCCACTTTGACTGAAGTGATTCCTGAGAGGAGAATTTGAGAGATTTCTTAGTACTTGACAAAAATAAAAAGCTGTCAGAAATTCTTGTGTTGAAGATAGAGCACTGCTTACAGTATCTCTTTTTATGCAAGACGTTGCCAAACGTAAGGTTTTCATTCTTCCAGCCTCACTGCAGAAATTGGCACTAAAAAGCAGTACTGGGTAAGGCAAGTGGTGGAAAGACCAACTGGTTTTTCTCTCATACAACAACCATTGCCTGCCAGTTCCAGCACTGAGCAAGTTCAGACTGCCTTTCAAATCCCCATGTAGTCAGGCTTTATGTACTCTTTGACGCAGAACTTGGGGACGGAGTAGTACAGGCCATACAGGTTTAGCTTGATTCGTAAAGGTGGCAGACCTGAACCCAGCAGTCTTCAGACTCAGCTGTGAAGACAGCTTTTTCTTCTAAGAAGTTTAACGGAATGATGGTGGGTTTGGAAGTCAGAAAGAACCAGCCAGGCTGACCCCTGCCTTCCTGCTGAGTTGTGCCTGGGTACAGATGGAAAGTCGTTCAAGGTTAATTTGATTAGCTCTACCCAGCTTGTGAGTATTCTCTGGGGAAAATCTTTCTTTTGAAATGCAAAATACAAATGTCATAATGGGATCCTAATTCACGTGTGATATTTAGAAAAAAATAGTATTTATCTTTGAGCTAGGAATAAATTGAGAATGATCTATGCACAAAGCGTGATCGAATCCAGATTTCTTTAGGGCATGGCCTTGCTACTGCTTGGGATGCCTCATATAGAGGATCCCCAGGATATCTGGGGAATACTGTGATGCTGCTTTTAAAGAACTTACCCTTTTTCTCCATAGATGTCTACCTCCATGTCTGGTGTTGACCTGGGAGGAGATGGTGCACCAGATTTTGTCACTGGTGCTGTTGGAAAGCTGTGATACAAAGGTGACAGGAAGCATTCTTCACTTCTCACAGCCGATGTAGATGCATTTGTTTCAGAAGGGAGGGAGATGGCAGTCTGGAGTTGCTTTTGCTCGCTGTTGAAGGCTTTCTACAGTAGATACATAGAATTTAGGTTCTGATTAAAAACATATCTGTGAACACAGGAGGCATTCTTAGGCCAAACTAAAGGTGCTTGTGCAAGGTAAAACCTGTAGGCTTCCAATGCAAATTTATCTGCTCTCTGCAGGCAGCAATGTTGGACGCTTTTCCAGCAATCACCATAGCCTGCACTTCACTCAGTTCAATTTATTTTCGTATTGCATCATATGTAGTGATCTACACGAACCTGGTCATACGAGGAACATCTAAACTGTATTCTCCCTATTTTCAAAAGATTTGTCAACTTTTGCTGAACTACTTCTCCCAAACTGTGTAGTGGTTTTCGCAGTCATTAAAATCTGCCTTAATTACATGAGTTTCATTAACAGTTTTTCACTTTTCATGACAATTTTGTTGAGTCCAGTTTTGGAACCCTTTAAAGCCTTTAGACTGAAAATAGACGAACTTTTGTGCTGGTTCAGATGTAAAGTCCATTTAACCCATGGCGGCCAGTATGACAGATCTTTTCAGAGAAGTGTAACAAAGTATGCATCTGAGTGACCTTTTCCGTGGTTTATCTTCCCAAATTCAAACCACCAGTAATTTAGGGATTTCTTTGGAAATTGCTGGTGAACCAGTCTTCTGTGACTGTATCTAACCTAATTTTGAAGCCCTCTAGACTTATGTTTCTCAAATGTAATGTGGTGATGAATACTCATGATTAATTGCTTATTGTGAGGAAGAACTTGCTTGATTTAGATTTGATACCATTGGGTTTTCCGTAGTTCTGGTATTGCAAGAAGTTGATTCATTCTCATCACCCTCTCTGCAGTTGGCCATGTTGTGGGCGTCCAGTTACCTATTTTCTAAACCGAAGGCTCCTCATCTTTTCTCCTGTTCTGCAGGAAGGCATACTCCTCTGAGCATCTCTGTTGCTCTTTCCTACATTTACTCTTCTCGTCTGGTTTGTGAGATGAAATGATGAGAAATTCTTGCAGTATTCAAGATATGGATGTGCCCTGGATGTCTACACTGTTTCCCCCTTGTTCTTTGTTTCTTTTATAACTAACTGTCTTTTCAGCAGATATCCCTTGCTTTTTCCTGCATGTTTTGCAGAAAGAAAATAACTTTCATTGTTCACATTTCTTTGATTTAGAATTTGCTGGGTCATTCACTGTGTTTTCTCGTTCTAAATCTTTAGTGAACAGACAAGTCCATGGCTACCCGAATGCACCAGACATCGTGGTTAGGATTTGGCTTTTAAGTGAGATAGACAACATTATAAACAAAATAAATAGACACACAAAAAGAACTGCGAAGGGATTAAATTCTGTCAAACCAGATCTCAACAGATGGGCATCTGCTGCTCTAAACGAGCCAAGAATATCACCTTGAATGCTCTTAGTTCATGAGAACTGTGACTTGGAAGTGAGTAGTGGTGTTGTCTTAAATGCTTGAGCATAGCTGATCACAGATGCAGGGAAGTGTTCACTGTTACGGAGCTTTATGAATCATTTACCTTTCTAGAAGTAAATTCTGATGTCCTAAATACAGTATGCTATTTCCCTTCCCACACATTACATGCAATAGCTGAGTGGCGAGTAGACAGCTACAAGTCAGGAGACCTGAATTTTATTCCTGGCACTGCTTTCCTCAGTAATTTTACTCAAGTTGCTCAGCTTTTCTGAGTCCTGTCTAAAATGGTCTACCTGATCCCGAGTAGTACATTCTTTCTCTTCCAACTTTCCCATGCATAGTAAGGGACTGAAGTGGGACTTACCCTAGCAATTAATTTTATCTTAAAGGCCTACAGGACATTTTTTTATGTCATTTCAATCTTGCTTTCCTAGCTCTGAAATAGAGCTCCTTTCATTCATACTTTCCATCTTTTTTTTGATAGGTTTGTGTCACTGACTGGGGCCTCTAGGGCCAGGTTCAGTCATGAGACAGTTTTACTGGTTGCCGTGGAAGTCAGATGGGACTGTTAACGTGTGTGCCTGATGGAAATCAGTATAATACAAATCAGACACAGTGCCATTCATTAATGACTCTGTCGGTTGGACTCTAAACACCTGACTGGGAATAAAGAAGGTCCTGTGCAAACAAGAAGTTGACTGTTGTTTTACTAGGTGAATGCCTAGGGTGTGAGACATCTCACTTATTTCTGCTTCTGCTGAAATGAAATAATTAGCAATTCTAGTAGTTCTTCTGTCTAGGAACACTTTGCATTCTGTATGATTTTTTTCCCTTAAGCCATGTTTCAGAAACTCTCTGTTTCTGTAATTTGAATTCCTGAGACCAGTGTAAGTCTAGTAAGCAACCAAATTTAGCACTGAAATCTCTATATTATCACTAGGGAGACACGAGAAAAGAGCTGAAATATGTCTAAAGTATTCACTGAGGATATAGTCACATGTATTTTGTGATTCCAACATTGCAGATTTTAAATACTGGATTGCATTTCGTGCTATAAATTATAAAAATGTAATTTAAAACTTTTTTCCTTAGCCCTCAAGCTTGTGAAGAAAGTATCTCAGCCAAGTATGAATGCTGTAAAGAACCGTTGTCTTATTCGGTCTGCAGCCAAGCAAAACAGATAGATAAAAGGCGAGACAGGTTTCCACTCTTCTGAATCCAGTTTTAATTCTGAAACTTGTGTTAGTCAATATCAAAACTGGCAGCTCTTCAGCTTGTTGACCACAGCAGCATTTGATTTCATCTCGCTGTTCAAAAATCACTCTTACTACCTGACAGCCCTGAAGGTTTTTAAGCTGAAGTTGTTGTTGATAATCAAATTCTTTCTGGCATATTGAAAATTTAGAGAAAGGCAAATTCAGCATTCAGATAAAGAATATGTGTGTTGCTATACTAACTATATAATGTATTCTCATAGATAATTCTTAAAATTCCTCATTTTCTCTCTAAAACAAAACAAAGGCGGCCCTGTTAGTTGGTGTCAGAAAACAGTGGAAAATCAGGAAAGAGAATAAAGCCCTCAGCTGAAATCAGATTTGTATGGCCTGTCTTTTAGAAACTTGATCTGCTTGAGCCATTGCAGCCTGAAGGAAACAAGTATCTTTCTTGAAAACTTGATGATGGGATCCCAGATAATCAGTAACCTAAGGCGTACTCCTAAGGATGCAGAAAATGCAGTCAGAAAAGTTTTCCTTTCTTGGATGATAAAAACTTGAGAGGAGTCTCCACATCCAGTCGTTAGCATTCAAACCCCTGTCCAGTCACAGAAACGTCTTTTTGCTCTTCTTTCCTCAGTGTTCCATTTATTAGATGGTAAGAATTTGATACAGAAGCGAGAACCTGAAGAAGGCATTGAGTGTATTCCGATTCAGCTGCCTGGCAAAAGATTGTGCTTTGGCAGTCCCCAGACTGATCTTGTGAAGTATTCCTGAGAGAAGGAGACTTCTTTCCAGAACTGTTCTCCTTTGGTGTGACCATCTGCCTCTATGCAGTCATTCGGGCAAAAATATAAATTACAAACAGGGAATTGCCCCTTCGCCAGATTAGCTGCAGAATATGCACTGACGCTCTAATCGCTCATGAGGATTTAGTGCCAGGGTTCTTTGCTAGGGGTAAACCACTGTATCATATTTTCCATTCCTGTTGGTGTTGGATTATAAACTAAATCCTGCTCATTTTACTTTCAGCAGTAGTCGCCAAGGATTTTGGTGGGATTAATTGCACGTGAAAAGCAAGCAGGATTTAGCGTTCTGTTTACTTTGAAAATGAAATAGAAGTAAACGTTATCAAAAGCTTGGACTTACTGATGCTATTTCAGCTTGTCTTGTGATCTGAATCTTTTCTGCTGAATACTTATTTAAAGATGGGCATGTAACTTCAGAAAAATAACTTAAAGTTCTGCAAGGGAAAAGGAAGAAATCTGTGTGTGTACGACCTCAGTTCAGCAAAGACTTGAAATAACTACTTAAGTCCCTCATTCTTCCTCAAGTTAGGTACATATTTAGGTCCTTTGCTGCATTTGGGAGTTAACAAAGAACTCTACTCCTTTTTTTCGTCAGATGCACGTTTATTTTTTGTTGCAGTTTTTCCTGTGTAATATTCTAAAGCTTCTGCTGGGCAGAGGGTACAAAATACATTTACGATATATTGGGGATAATGCCCTGAAAAATCTTTTGTTCTATCGATTTAGAGTTTACAGAACAAATTTTAAGTCTGGAGATTGTGTGGGTGGATATAGGGATGAAGAGCTCCAAAAAGTAAAAAAAGTAAAAATCAGTATCTGATGAACTTGAGACAGTTATAGCATCGACTGTCCTGGATTTTGTGCAGTGGGGGAGTGGAAGAAGTTCTGTCAAAACAGACCTAAACATTTATTTTTTTTTTTTTTTTAAAACCCCTAATCTTTTGTAATCCATTTTTATGGCTTTTCATTGAGGCTGTTTCACCTACCTCAGTCTTTGACCTTTTTGAGTTTGCCAGTTTGTAATTAAGGATTGATTTTTTGAATGCTGTGTGGAATCTGTTTCAATTACTTGTTTTCCTGCAGTTTAACTGAGTTTACAGTACTCTAGAAGGATCCTTTGTAGAAGGTTGGCTATCCTGGGGAGGGAATGGAGGGAATCTGGGTGTCTGAGTGCCCTGGGAGCACAGAGCATGTGTGGGCAGGGAGATCAGGGAGGATAAGATGTAATTTACCCAAATCCTTCCGAGTGGCCAGAGTGGCCTGGTTAATCCCAGTACCTCAGGGGGGCCATCAGTTTTCAGAAACTAATTTCAGTATCCTGAAGATCAGTTTTAATCTGGGTGGAATCGGCGGGGTTGTGTGGCGGCTGAGCCAGAGAGAGGGGAAGCGCTGTTCGGTACCTTGCGTGCTAGAGCTGCGGGGTTTCTGTGCAACAGGGGTTACTTGCTGCTGTTATTTTTCTATCCGTAAAATTAAAGCTAAACATTCTGCAAGGACAACATCCAGTCTGTTTTGGATGTATTGTGCCTTGTGCTAGGAAGAAGGAAGCTGGATCTGCGGGCATCCCTTATTCCGGGGAGGCTGACTCTACAGCAGCTTTTGTGCAGGCTATGTAACAGCTAGAGCAACAGCTTTCAATAAATAAGAAGTTTCTCTTCTACTTTCTTGCTGCCCTGCAGCTGTTTGCTCCAGCCAGTCGCCATCGTCCTTCACAGCTTCCCCCGTAGCTCCCTCCATATTTGTCTTCAGTGTCCTTGCACGGTAGTGGCTGATCCTTTCTTAGTCCATAGGTGCTGTTATGATAAATAAGCCTTGGGAAATAGTAACACACGGTCAATACTTCAGCTGCATTTTGAAAGCTCCGTATAAAAAGTGTTCAAGTGAAACCCAAGTCCATGATTCCTGACCTGAATTTTTTGTTCCAAGGAAGGTATTAACTTCCTGAATGAACTAAAATGATCTAAAAATGGCATGGTGGGGCTTTTCCTTGGGGCAAGGATGCAGTGTTCTACTTGTCTGTATCTCTGCATTTGCTGTCTTAGTCGGTTACCTCCCATATCAGCAGTCCAGAAGTCTTTTTGGGGCCATAGGTAGTAAATCTTACACGAGAACTCTCTTACTGTGTTGCATGATCTGGGTAATTTAATGCCATTCTCGGATGGTGACAGACAGCAGCAGCAAACATCAGGCCCCACAGCTAGACATGAAATAATTGCTGTGGTGTTCTTTGCCTCTAATTCCACACAAAGGGGAGACCTGATGCGTGGTTTAAGTGCTGAAATATGTAATGCATTTTTAGTGTTCTTATGGGAATCTTTCACATAGTGGTTGGGTACTCATCCATCAAGTGGCATCCTGGTTGTTTATAAAAAAGTTCAAGAACCAAAGGCGTAATTTCATGTAGGTTGTTATGAAGGAAGCACAGTGTTTGGGATATGCTGGTATTTTAAATGCTTTTGACTAAAAGTTAACAAACTCATAAATGAGAAGAAATTCTTGACGTTGTTCTTCACATCCATTTTTGAACATTTATTTCCAGCTGTCTTGATTTTCTCAGATGTTCCATAGTCTCTGTTTCAGCCTGTCTTCTCTGAATATTGATAGTGATGGATGAAAACGGAAGATCCAATTACTTAATCTTTTTATACATGCTCTCACTTTCAGCAAAGCAGCAAGGTGCAAAATCAGAGCATGTTTAAGACCGTTTCAGTCCACAGTTTTAGTTATGGTACATTACTTCTATAAGAAAGAGCTGATGGTACGAACAGCATAACTACTTGAATGAAATCTGTGTACTACATCTTTTAATTCTCAGTGCCTGGGTGTTTAGCATGAAGAGCTATTTTATTGGTTCATATCGCTTTGCGGCATCATTAATAGGGAAACGGGAAACATATACAGAGGTTCTAAAGGTACTGCAACATACCAGAGAAGCAAGCTTGTTATTTTTATCTTCAAGAAATTATACCAACCTCCTACTAGATGAGATGAGTTTTATTTTTTCATTTATGTCTTATTGATCTCAGAGTTGTCACGCTTTTTAATTTTTTTACCAAATCTGCACCAATCTGTTCTTGTGGCATCGCATTTAGATTTTGAACTGCATCATCGTCTTGCCATCTGTCAAAGCCCTATGTCTGCTGAGCACTGTTGTGAGAGAGCTGCCAATTGTTAGCCAAGTCGGACAAGGTAACAGATTTTTAATTATGCAGACAGGATGGGAGTGGTGGGGTACTCAGCAGTGAGTGATTATTGCTCGGACAGTGGTTGTTGTCTCTCAGACAGCCTGTTAGCAGCATGCAGTCTACCAGAAGTGGGTAACGTGCACGCGTAACTGCTCCTTGGAGATAAGCTGAGGGAAGTGGACTTCCTGAGGAGGGGCTGTGATTGACGGGTGCCCAACTGTGTGGAAAAGTGGACACAGAATTAATTGAATTACAAGTTTGGTAGCTGGAAGAAGCGGAAAACTCTCTGTAGTCTGCCTTCTGACCTAATGCTTGCTGAACTGACAGCTTCTTGCTTTGATAAATGACAAGGCCCATATAAATAATTGCTTCCTCTATTTTCCATTTATTAGTATTCAGGATAGGCCACTTTGGAACTGAAAATGAAGAGATTAGGTGTACGTAACCTCTGCCTGTTGGATGCATACAGTCTTCAGACCATTTTGCACCAACAGGTTGCCGAGTGCTCACTCGGCCAGTCTCCACGTGCGGATCTCCGTTTCGTCAAAGCAGACAGGAGGGAAGAGGCCCCAGCAGCTCAAAGCAGGTCTGCAATTTGGTTGAGACAACCTCCCCCCCGCAAGCATTAACAGGAACTTGTTCTGCTTTATTCTCCTTTCTGTGCCTTTACGAGTGGACTTGGAAAGAAAAAAAGGGATTAAGAGCACCTATGGCAGCGCTAAACTGAAGATCAAAGAGCACAGCCTGTTTGCAGGGGTTGTGACTGCATAATTAAAGGCTAATCTGGAGGGGGACTGTGGGGGACTTACTGTTCCCTTAGAATAATTGTGGCAAACTGGGCATAGAATGAATTTATTTAGGATATAAGGAGGAGGGAATGCCATCTCTAGGCAACAAGGCTGCTTGCCAGCAGTCACGCTGGGTCTGGGTCCTCTGAGAGCGCTGCTATTGCCACACGTTGTCAGGACCCTGCGGCTGGGACAGGACCAGGGGCCTTCAATGGCAGGAAGGTGATACAAACCCTCCCCCCCCCTTCCGCACTGGGGCTGGGGAAGAGGGATTGCTCTACTTCTGGCTTTTGAAGGCTGACTATTACTCAGTCAGGGCTGACATTACAGCAAGAGATTAGATTTATGGGCTGGAGCCTTTCGCGAGTCCTGAACTGTCCTGGCTGGTGTTTTTCACTTCAGGCCTGGCTCCCCTAACTGCAGTGTTTTTAATCAGGGGTGTCTTCTTCTGAAGAACTTGCACTTGTACCCTAACGTCTTGGAAGAAATTTAGAAAACGCCAAGAAAGTCTGAGTTTGTCTTTCCCCTTCATCTCAGTCCTGCCTTTCTGCCACCCCTGGTACTGAAGGAAGCTGTAAATTAACTTTCTCTGCTGCCTGGGCTGGGGATAGCTGCAGGTGGGTGCTGCCTGCCCTGGGCCTCCCTCAAAGAGGAGGGAGAAGCCTGGTTTCTCACACGCCGAGACAGCCGCTGGAGGTGTGGGGGTAGGACCCGGTCCCGAGGCACGATCAATGCCCTGCGCTTGGCAGCGCAACCTGTCGAGGGCTTGTATGCTGCCCATGTGTTGGCTTCTGCATTGTGGGCCTTCCTGCTCCATGGCAGATCCTGCCTGTGCATGTTGTGTTTCATCCTGGAGGTTTTTACTGAGAGTGCCGCCAACTCGCCGATGGATCAAATGACTGGGTGAAATAAGGGGAATAGAAGGTACGCTATTGACTTGATTTCCCCTCTGCTGTGCACTTCATTAGACTACACTAATCCGCATTATGACTTTGGAGATTTTTCTCTTCTGTTGATGTAAATATGGTCAATGAAATAAAAAATGCATGAAAATGTAATTTGCTGAGTCATCAGATCTCGAATCTTGCTTGATTACAGCCCTGTTGTCAGAGCCCCAGGCTTCATATGCTTCAAATTCCCAGATCGTTACTGAATTGTTTAGTGTGTAGCTGAGCACATCTTTGCAAAGTTGCCGAGATAAGAATTCACTTGTTAACTGTCAGTTAACAGCACCGTTCTTGGCTGATCCAAGGGTAGCTTGTTGGAGAAATTTCAGTAAAATTGGGTGGGGGTTGAATGTTTTGGGGCTTTTTTTGGTTTTTGATGCAGGACAGGTATATTTTCAGCATGGCACCTGTTGGAAAGGCATTGCAAATGCAAGCTTCTGAGTCAGCAAAGAGTCATCTAGGTTAAAAATGAGAATGAATGGTACAAATTTTTTGTAGTTCTGATGAATTGTGACTTGTAGCCTATTAAGTGGTGCACTACTAGAAGTGGGGAAGTATAAATTTCGTGGGATAATATGCCAGGTATCATTGATAGTCTTGTCTGTACTTTCATCTGTGTTGCTAATGTGAATATGTTTCAAATGAGCTGTCTTCAAGAGATTTCACTTTTGTAGAGTGGCCTGTACAAGATGATATTAGGGCTTAGATATTTGCGTCTTCATGACCTTCTCAGTGTGGGCTCTGCTGGACAATAAATTCAATTATCTCTTAAGTTCCCCAGGCCAATACTGAGGGAAGGCTGTGTGCAAAGCGCAACATGGTGCTTGTTGGTATTTGCTGACTAAAATCTGTAACAAATATAACTTGGTTATTTTAATGGATTATTGTTATGTTCCCCTGTATCTTAAAGGCCAGCATATGGTGAATGTTTTTTGCCAGGATTATCTGATTTAAAAACTCAAGAAAAATATTCAGTCCCCTCCCTAGATATATCCAGTGTTAATACTACTGGCACAGCATATTAATCCAAGCTATGAACATATTAATGATATGCTTTTCTGTATCACTAAAACTTGCCTCTGTGTCCGAGTATGTTCCTTGTGAACCTCACTGATTCTTGCTATGTAATCTTGAGCTTTGTATCCCAAGCTTCAAGGATACACCCAGAATTACAGCTCATGTTGGCACCTTGTTAAATCACAACTGGTAGATCATCCACTTGCTTTAAGTGTGTTTTTCCTGGAAGATCAGGTGCGTGAGGGGGGGTTGCTTTTACCTGCCCTCCTGCCATGGTGCCTGGTAGGTTTGCCCAGTACCAGGCTCTTCAGAGCTGCCTTCAGATGTTAAAATGCTGAAGTGCAAAGTTTACCAAAGGGATAGGCAAACAAAGCAAGCGTAGCAGAAAGCATTGATAGATGGTGCTGGTGGATGGGGAGAAATGATGCATTTCTTTTGGCTGACACAGCAGGGACAACCTGGATGGAAGTCATGGACACTGAAAGTAATGAGGTGATTTTTTTTTTTTTTGGTATCCTCTACATGCCCATGGCAGTGGCAGAAAGAAGATCAGGAAATCTTTATAATTAAGAGCTTGTAGGAGAAGAAAAATACAGTTTATGTAGAATTTTAATTATAATTAGTTAAGGGGAATAACAACCTTTAAGAAAAAAGCTTAAGTTGTGAACACATTTCTAGAGCTAAACCAGGATTAACTTCTTCTGATTTTTTTTTTTAACAACATCTTTTTAATTTTTGAACAGCCAAAAGCTGTTTTGGAGCGAATCCAAGGAAATAAACCTTGTACAATAAATAAAGTAGAGGTTATAAACCATCAGCATCCTAGTGACTGCAAAAATATCATTAGTACTGAATCATTTGACAGTGTAATAAAGAAGGTCTTTTAAAAAAAATTCTGAACATATGCTCTCTCACTGCTTACAATCTGAATTTTAAAGTTGAAATATTTAATACGCTATTGTAGAGATGACTCTGCTTGTCCTCATTAAGGTCCTTATTTAGAAAAATAAGAGTGGCTAATAAGTGTAAGTAGGTATCTAGACAGCAGGGTCAGTAATATGAGTAACAATAACCATCTGGTAATGACTGGGAGCTAACTTACAGAAGGAGAAATTAAACAGAGAAGCAATGGCTTCTAATTGCGCAGCTAAAAAAAGCCCTGGCTGGTTGTTTACAATACACTGCTGAAAGTGTATTGCAGCTAGAGCATGAGAAGAGATAAGCAGTCCTCTGATAAATGGGAACTGGGAATGTGCAATAAAGAAATACCACTCGTACTGATATTTTGTCTTTAGTGATGCCTGGTTTCATATGCTCTGTAAAATCTTCCACTGACCCTGGGAATTTTGCCCACGTAAGGAGTGAGCTCACCTACCAAAGAGGCAAGTAGCTAGAGAGAAAAAAGCAATTTTTTTCCTGTGTCTTGAGAGAAAATATTGATGTTGGATGATGGAAAACATGAGTAAGTAATCTTTGGGAGCTTGATCCTGCTGGCCAAAACTAGCCAGTGTTACCCCCACATGACTGTATTAGTGGGCGATTTGCCTACCTAAATGTGATGCTTAACAAAGCTCCTTTAGCTTTAATATCGCTGCAGCTGCAAATCAGGCCTAAAAATCTTGACACCGTGTCTCTGAGTTTTGAGAGGTGAAAAATAATATTTTTAGCTTTTAACGTTACCTTTCTAAGGACTAGGGAGTAGACCGCGTGATTAATATTCAGAAAAGGTACTGACTTATGTCAAGTTGTCAATTACAAGCGTATCAGCCAAAATCAGCTGCTGGGAAAACCTTGATAAAAATAATAGAAAGATGTTTATCAAAGAAATGTGCAATTTCATTAGAAACACACATCGGTTGACTGGTGATTTTGATTAAAAAGATAGCGTAATTGCTGGTGGACCTTCTCTAGGACAGAGCAATCCTTCTCATTTATCTTGCCTTACAAAACGGTGTCAAATAATTTTGTTGAAGGAAGAGTAAAATTAAAAGCACAACCAGAAGAATATAGAGGAATGCGCGTTTTCATGGGGTTTGAAAGTGAAGGAAACTGCAGTTCTGTGGGCAATCTCACTGACAAACTGCCTCACTTTCATGTACTGCTGAAACACAGTTTTACAGCATGTTTGGCTGCAGAGCAGAACGTAGTATTGTGATATATTTCGGAAGATGTTTGCATCTTTTGTGCAGTGATGCAGCTCTGTTGAAGCAAAGACATACTTCATCACATGCTTTTGTTTTGCTTTTCCTTGGGTTAAAGTTGAGATACTTTACAGTAGAATTCCTTTACTGATTTGCAAATCTCATTAGAGCAAGAGGATAAATGCCAGCAGTAGGAAAAATGGAAAGATTGGCCTTGATGCCAAGAGACAGCCTCTTGTCTGCACCGAACTTGTTTGTAACAGAAAAAGTCAGGTAGGTGCAATCTCCAGTGAGGCACCTTCATTGCACTTCACAGATCAATTCCTGTATGTACCCCTGAGGATTTGCACTCTAGCCCTGCACAGGCACCTCAACAGAAGTGAAAAACTGCACTAGACTTAATTCCACGGTCTCCAGACTATACCTATAGACTCGTACCATTCCACATTTCTCACGTAGACTTCTACAAGATGAATGTTCCCCGTGTTACCCTGTTTTTCAGGTTCTCAGCAGTTATTAGAACAAGTCGCTCTCATTGATTAGTGTGTCTGTCATCGGGCCTTTGATGGATCACTTCTGGTGTTATTGTTAGCACAACATGTTTGACAGTGTCACGTGCAAGAGTTAACTGGTGTAAACTGGACTTGAGGCATAGGAAACTGTACTAATCAACACCAGAAAGGATATGTCCCATTATCTCTAGGCTTGTAATGATTTTGTTGTAGTTCCCCAGCTGATGTAAACTGTATTTTACAGAATGCTTTATTTCTGTTAATTGGCTCATATTATGCACTATTAGCAGCTGGTGATTTGGAGAAAAAATTGCTTGTTTTTCTTGTGAGTGAAATAGAAGCCTCTGTTTTGAAAGTGACTTTTAGCGTTTCCTATGTTATCCACCACACTGGCAACCTTTCTGTTATTGCACCTTATTATTGTATCTTAATCCCAGTCACTGTTTCACCTGCATGTCAGTTATCTCAGCTGACACTAGCAAATTCTTCTCAGCCAGCACTGCAATGAGAGAGCTGGGGGTCCTGATCTGGAAAAACTTGCTCCTAAATGTGTGCACTGCTTTTGCAGGGTGTGCAGCTCTTATTCCTCTGTAGGGTGGCCCCTGCCATGGTTGAACACTCAGAACTTCTGATGCGTCCAGCCTTATTTCTCCTCTTTTTACCCGTCACACTCGTGGTTTCCTGCTCCAACAAAATGAAAAGCGTCTGTGGCCTGTGTGCTTGGCAGTTGGAGTTTTTCATTCCTAGAATTTTGTCTTTTTCTGTTTGAAAACTTGGTGTGCTTGTCTCTGGCTGTCATGATTAGAGTATGAATGTCTCAGTCTCAAATGGGTTCTTGCAAAGCTTGTAGTGTGCCCGTGATGAACTGAGGCACAGAGGAGTACGACAAGGTCACAAGGGATTCATTGGCAGAACTAGGAACTGAGTTGTGTTTTAGCCATGAGGCCATTTGCTCACGGCATCAAGGAATAAATTTTTAATTTTCATAGTAACTTTTTTTTTTAAATTTCTTGCGTGGTTTGGGGGTTTGAACTGAATTCAGAGGTACGTGTCCATTTCTTCTGACAGCAGTGATGATTTTGGGGGCAGGGTTGTTCTCTGGGCCTGTTTCGCAGCAGGGCTCCCCCTGACCGCTGTCCCAAAAGACTAGGAGAGGGAGCCTGGGATAGGGTTGAGCAGCAGCCGGAATGGAAATGGTGGTAGGAGCTGCTTATGCTGGAGCTGCTTATGCTAGAGCTGCTGCTGACAGAAATGCAATCATGCACAGCACCTGTGTAGTAATAGGACCTTCCCTTTTGTTCCTTTTAAAATGATAACCAATCTCTTAGTCTTTGCAGAAAGACTTTTTAATTTTCTGAATTTTGAGACCTCTTAAAATACAGCTTTCTCCCTGCAAAAAAATTGCCTTGTTCTCCAGCCATTGCAAAGGATCTCTTCCCCACTACACAGAGGAGCAAGGGAAATCAGTGTGTGTGTAACTCTGTGGAATGAAGGAGTCTCAGCTCTCCTTTTGCCATTCTCCCTCAGCTTGTCCCAAGAGCATGCAAAGGTTCCTGTTCCCTTTGCCACCTGTAAGGCCTGCAATCTCAAGCTGTGCGGCTGCCAAAACCAGTTCAGCTTTGTAAGCAATTACTCTGCAAATGAACTGTCTGCAAATGAAATCAGGAATCTTTTCTGACTCATCCTCTTTGTTTATAAAGTCACCTTCCTTTCTGTTCCAGTCCCCATCCTGTCTTCCATGTTCTTTCCTTCGCTACTCTTCTGCTGCTTTCTTCCGCCTCATTTTTTCCCCCATTGTTATTTGTACGAGTCCCAGTTCTCCTGTTTCCTTGCTATATTCTTTCCCTATTTATTCTCTTCTCTCCTCCATCACTAGAGTGCCGTCTCCTTCCTTTATCCAGGATACCTTCTACTGATCTGTCCCTACAGAGTGGCAGACTCTATTTGTGGCTTTTGTTAAGGCCAGGAACTACATGCAGCATGTAGCTACTCCCAGCTTCTTCCTTTCTGTCTCTCCTTTTGCCTCTGATGGTTTAGTTCCTGTAGCATCGCTTTTTACTGAACACAAGGTGACTGAAAGGATGGCTTTTCTCCTACACTGAAAGATGAAGCAGGCAAATGTCATAGCAGATGGGTGTTGCCAGAGGGACACATAGGTACACGCCACTGTTCTAACACCTTGATGCATTACGGCATTATTGTCAACTGAAACAGCTGCTAAAGGATTTCAAAATCCGGCATGCAGACTGCAGCTTGTCTAATGTATCGTCTGCATTTGTGAAAGTGTAAATGGCAGTCGATGGGCTGTGTTGCTCTTGCATTTCCAGTGTTGGGGGTGGGGGGACGACATGGTAGAGGTGCCTGCTGGCACCTACCTCAAACCTTTCTGGCTACTGCACTGAGGGGCTTGCTACTGTCCAGAAACAGCCATCTTGACAAATCAATAGTTGATTAGAAAGGAATTTATTATCGTAACCCACACCAATTTTTTTTTCCGGTTGATAAACTAACAAAGAACTGAACCAATGGCCAAGTCCCACAGGAAACGCAGAATACGACTGGTTGTGATTTCTGCACTGTAGCAGCCCAGGGTGAGTGTGAGGCATCGCTGTGATGGGGTCATAAACGTATACAGAGATGTTTCTGGAGGGACATACAGCTGACCCTCTGTTACTCATGGGTGAGTAACCTCAGCTGCAGGTGGATGGGGTCACACTGTCAGAGATACCTGGCTTAGCACTGTGTGGATCCGGCTTGGCTCTGGTGGGATCTGTCGGCTGCGGCCCTGCATTGCTGGGATTTGGCTGTACAGCTCCTGCGGCGGGGGTGGGCTATGTGAACTGGTCCGACATGAGTGATTTAGTTTTATGCCCAGTGTCAGCCCTGCTGGATGGCTCAGTGCCCTGCTGGTGCTGGATGGGTGCATTGGGATGCGTGGCATGCTCCAGCAGTATGGAGGGCCCTGCTGATGTCAATAGTGGGGCCCTAGGTGTGGGACGCTCGCCTGCTTCTCTTGTGCTGCTCAAACATCCCATGGGCTGGCATTACGCTGCTGCTGCTGCTTCTCCCCCCACCCTGGGCGAGGGCAAGTGGCTCCGAGAGCCATAGCTCAAGGCCCTGGTAAGGCCTTAACGGTGCGAGTACATACAGCCCTTTCAGTGCGGGCTGGGGCAGGCACAGAAGGAATTGCAAGGCTCATCAGGGAACAGAGAATATATGTTGCGAGGAAGCTTTGGTTGGCTCAGGGAAGCAAAGCCTGAGAATGGATGTGTTACTATATAAATACGCCTAAAGAACAAACACCAGGGAAGGAGTTTACCAAGATAAATGTTGGCACAAGTAATGGGCATAAACTGGCAGTGAATAAATTTGTATTGGAAGTAAAGTTCCTAACTCTCAGAAAAATAAAACTCTCGGACCATGTATCTATAGCAGAGGCAAAAGGGGAATTCAAGGGCAACTCGCCTGGATTAAGAAAGGATTATCTGAAGTGGGCATGGTAGCAAGTGCTGGAGTTCATACCAGGAAGCACCTTAGTCCTGTGCATTTCATTCCAAACCTGCTCAGGGTCATTTTTGTGAGCTCAGACTGGATAAATGGAATAGTAGAGAGAGAAAGAAGCAACAAGTGACCACGAAACAACAATTTGTACTGTTAGCGTAATGATTTTTCTTTGTGATGTAGTGAATGTAGAAAAAAATCTAGGGAGAATAATTTAAACACCTTCTTAAAGATGAACTTAAAAATTTTTAAACTTTAAAATAAGCCTAAAATTAAAATTTAAAATTATTAAAATTCTGCTCTGCACTTGTGATGCTTTGTGAATCTGTGTGAAGGTCAATTCTTCAATTAATCTGAATTAACTGATGATTGTGCAGAATGTATTGGAAAATACAACTGATCTGGCTGAACAGCTGAGCAATAACGTAACACAGCTGAGAAAATGTTCATCTTTGCATGGTGTTTGTTTACGCTGCAAACCATGACTGGCTAAAGCCTTCTCCAACCCAGGGGTGCCTGTTCTCCTATGATCCCTGGGGATGTGTCACTGTCGTGACCATTCTTAATAAAGAGGCAACATTAAAATGCTGTTGCCATAGCAGCTAAAACTTCTCTCCTTGGGCAAGGAGAGAAGAAGTTTTGCTGTGATTGCTTTTATAGCAGCCTCCTGGTAACATTCTTGGAATTAGTGGTAGAAAAAATAGATACTCTGTAAGTTGTCTATGGGAAAATCTTTTATTTCTCGTGACCAAACAATAGAATCATGCAGACTATTGCCGTGGTACTGGCACCTAACTCTTCTCACTTGTGTCGCTCCTGGTTTTAGTCATTTGATGAAGTCTCTATCTGGAAAACTTTAATTTTCTCAGTAGTTTACTTGTAAAATCAACAGTTTATTTTCCTCCTACAAATTTCTTGCTGATGCTCAGTGGATACCACAGATCAAGCTTTAACCTGGTATTCAGAAATTCAAGCTTCCTTTAATTTTTGATGACTTTTACTATCTTGTGAAAATGACTGCAAATGGAACTACTGAAGTGACCAGAATAACACAGGAACTAAAGCCATTTTCTACTGCAAGCTGAATAAAGCATGGGACAGTCCCATCAGATGCTGTCTGTTGTCATGACAAGAGACAACATTGTGATGCAAGTCTTAAGCTCTTCAAGATTGAAGCTCTCCTATTTTGTGAAATGTAAATTTTGAAGTAGTTACTGTTGTACAGAAGCCATTAACAATTAATATATGTCTATCCCTTCTTGCTAGTTAGTATACCGGAAACCTGCAGAGGGAATTATTTGTCTGGTTAATTTTTTTTGTTGTTGGAGGGAGGTGAATGTGCAATTTTCATCAGCCCTTTTTCACTGACTGGTGAGACCTACTTTTTAATCTGTTGAAAAACCTTGAGGATTAGCTGTGGCATTTAAAATTAAAAGAAAAAAAATGTCTTTAGTTAGATGTAAGTCTTGATGTAGGCCTAGGTATTTTCATCTGAGAAGCATTCAAATCTGGATTTTGTGGCTGTCTTCTCATTCAAAGAGCTAGGAGCCTGCATACTGGCTGGGCTCTGTTTTAGTTGCTTTTTTTCTTTCCCGTGTTGCAGCAGAGTTTTGTCCATGATAACACCCTGAAGAGTGATTTATTTAAACTAAATGCTGTTCTCATTGTCAGGAGACTATGTTAATTGTTATACATTACACTGAAAATCAAGGGTTTATGGAACAGCTTTGCAAAAGCAGTGTATAGATTGTGTTCAACCACCTGGGGAAGACAGGCTAGTGGCTCTTCTGTGTGCTAGTGATCTTAGCCTTAGAAATAGATTTACCTTTGCTTACAACTTGGGTTTAATTTGTAATTAAAGCTGTGGAAGGAAATCTGATTTTTTTAGATTAAATGAAGTTTTGTATGTGAGAAAATATAAGAAAGATACCTAAATAAGCTTCTTATGAGTCACTCTGCTGACCTTCAGGCCTTGGGTAGGATAAGTAACTCTTGAATATAAAACATTCGTGGTCCTCTAAAGGATCTCTAAAACTATAGTTAGTGTGAAATTGCTACATTTGCTAAAGTAATTGGAGTAAATTATTACCCTACATATGGCCGTTATTGGCCTACCTATATATAAACTTGCTTTGATTTATTTCATTTGGTTAAAACTCCTTTGTTCAATACTCTCATTTTCAGTTTAGTATCAGCATATTCCTAACTGCCTTCTAAAATCAAATTGCATCAGAATTAAACTCAACTGTTTTAACCTGCTATACTGAAATAATTAAATTAGTTTAAAAATAATGACACTTACTTTAGAATAGCATGACTCATTTTGTGGGCAAGCCGTTAGCCTGAATAATCAGTCATGTTTAGGCTCAGAGATGGTTACTGGTGAACAGTACATGCTTTTTGCCAGGGCAAAACAGATTTTCATCACTAACTACAAAAACAGTGCGTCTTGAGAGGGTACTTGTGTTTGCTTTCCTGTCAATGGATGCTGTCAGCATCTAGCTGCAAAGTGAGGCTTCAAAATCCAGTGTTTAGTGTACCTAGAGGAACACATAAACATAGACTCTGAAGAAAAGTCCACTGGTTTTGGTTGGAAACTGCAGCAATTGCTTTATGCTGGCATTTGTGGGATTCCTGTATTTCAAGTACTGAGTGCATGGAGACATTCAGCTCTTGGCTCTTTGAGGCACAGAAGTGTTACAAATAATTGTGGCACATGAGAGCCAAAAATGGCAGGACAGGATTCTGGGAACGAGTTATCTATTTTCTGTCTCCTTAGAGCTGTGGACATAAGCAAGCTCTCCTTTATTTTATCTTGCTTTTCTGAGTTACTGTGATTTGCTTTTTGTATTTGCATGTCAGCTGCTGTCTGGCTGCCTGTTGCTTTCTGACACAGAGAAGAAACTGATCCAACTTACCAAAAGTGTAACTTCAGAGAGCAGCTTTTTATGGTTGTCCCTAACCACATCCAGATTTAGCAGGCACACGTAAGGCAGCATATCTCCATATACACAAAAAAATTTCAAAGGTTCTAGACTTCAGCCTGGATTTTCCTTCACTCGGGAGATTGTAGAAGTGAGATCCAGCTCTGCCTTAGAGTAGTGTAGATTTTAGGATCCTTATTCCTGTAAATATTGAGCTTAACTAATATTCCATAATGCCCATGTTCACTAGCGAATAAGATGCAGCTGACATCCTTTGCTGCTGTATTGCTTTGTGGTCATTAGTTTGCTGGATTTTAATAACTATGGTGTACTTTGTGCATCCCTATTGTAGTCCTTGGAGAGGCTGCTCACCAAAGCTCACTGTGCTGAAGCGTGTTGCAAGAAGCTTCTAGGTCTCCCTACCTACATTTCTACAATCACCAGATCAAAATCGCCATGCTTCCCTTTCCTCTGATACAGTAATTTCCTTTGCTCTTCTTGATTCCATCTCCTTGTAACAGCTACCTCTGCCCTTCCCGTTCTAGGCACCCCCCTCACTCTATCCGGTCAACCTTGCTATATTTGCTCCCTTCCAGCATGATACCAATTTCACTTATTAGCTGGCTTACTACAAGAGTCCTCTTCTCTCCTCTCTTTTTACTGTAAACTATGCTGGTGTGTTTAGTTGGATAATTTGGAGAGGGCTGGGGATGGCAGAGGAAAATCAGGGCACTTAAGTAGGTGGGATTGTGATAACATGAATATTGCTTAGACAAGAATCATCTCTTAGATAAACTCTGACTTGTATTTATGTCAGTTGCATTTTCTGTATCTCTGTACCATGTATATATATAAAAAAAGTTCAAAATTGTTTTTTTGCCCAAGTAAAAATATGCCTGTAGCTGTGAAGGCTGCAGACTATCCACTGAAGCACCCTTGCTGTTATGATTAGGTGAGGATTAAATCTTGGTGGCTTCATTCTTGTAGGGGCCATTTGGGCAAACATCTGAGCTCTACACTGAGTCCTCGTGTATTCAGAAGACAGCTAATGGATCAGGAAATAGATAGTTTCAGATCAGGTACAAAATTCTGCGTAGTATTGCCTTTTATTTCTAGGTACTTTGCATATTTTCTGGCTTTGTGACGCTTTCATATTCACAATATTCTTTTTCTACTTCAAAGTTGTTGTGATGGGGGAAAGCATCTAATGTCATGTAAAAGATATAATGGGCTTTATAGTAAAAACTTGCGATTGCACAAAGCTTCAAGGTGAAAACTAGGAGAAATACTTTTTCCTTTCAATCTTCCAGATGCTCTTTGAGTTACAGCAACACTGGAGTAAAAAAACCCTTGGATATGCGAGTTAGATATTTGGGTCTCATTAGCATCAAGACTAAATGGTTGGCTTCTCAAATCCTGTATAACATGTTAATTGAACTCTGTCTAGTACATGGTAACAACAAGTTTTGCATGATGCATAGCTGTATTCTGTCTGTATCCCTGTAAAGTCAAAGAACAGTGCCCTAAACAAAACACTTCCAGCAACTGGCTGGTATGTAATTGGGTGAAGTTATAAAGCCAGTAAGGAGAATACAAGCAGCTGTAACTGAAGCGTTTTTTAATCTGTCTCCTTTATTTTGATTAAAAAAAAAAAAATGTTTCATGAGGTGTATCTACACACATCGATGGATCAGCTCATATTCTCTTCAAAAGCTGGTCTTAAATTGATGATCATATTCTCAGCATGACTTATCATATACTTAATGCTGGTGGGTACCACAGAAGTGATGTCAACAGGCCATATGGCTTTTCTAATGAGCACTTTTTTCATCCTAAATTCTGAAGGAAAACAATGTAATCTGCGTGCTTAAATCGGGTGTCAATTTGGCTAAGAGTTGGGGTGTGGGGGAAGGTAAGTAGCATGGAGAAAACTTAAAAACAAAACGAACAAAAGAAACAAATAGAGCCCTAGGGAGGCTTTGAACAGAAATGTGGTGTTGTGTGTGATGCCCAGACTGAATTATGGACAGGACCATTTGTCAACATGCCCATGAGGTTTTCAGCAACTGTAGAGCAGTCTTCGGATCTCTTCCTGGCATGCTGCCCTGCTCTGGGTGCTCAGTGCTGGTGGAAAGTCATAAGTCATCTTCATTTTCCCTGTTGATAAAATGGGAATGGTAATACTCATCTTGTCCTCAAGGAGAAAAAAGTGGTGGTTTTGGTTTTTTGGGTTGGTTTTTTGTTTTTTTTTTTGGTATGTCAGGATGCCTCAGTGAAAACTGGCCTTACTGTGATAAAGGAGTTTCTGTTAAATGTGTGATACCTGTGTGTGAATGCTGGCTGTTCTGTTCCTCTGTCAGGTCCTGCTTGTTTTGAGAAAGTGTTCAGCTCTTGTCTGTTGTGAAGAGGAAAAGAGAGAAGGGCAGCACTGGGAGAGGCCCTCAAAATCAGTGCTGTGACAAACGGGCCAAGGTGCTCTGCAGCTCACCCAGGGTCCGTGCACAGGTTGTGGGCCACAGGGAAGAGTAACATCTCTGTCGTACCTGTAGCAGCTGCGCTGAGGTTGTGCATCTCTGTGCTCAAGTAACAACACAGACATCATCAAAGGTGCGCATAAAAAAATATCTAAATCTGCAGTTCCACCAGAATACTGGATATTTCACTGATGATTAGGAATGAAAGTATGCATTTAATTTCCAAATGGATTTGGGTCTGTTTTCTAACACGTGGCTAATTCCTGATGAACTTCTCTGCTTGGAACCCAACTAATGGGAATTTTTTGGCTGCTGCCTGATCACCCATTTTGGAATTTCTCCTGTGACCAGCGACTTGGTTGGGAATATTCGTTGGCTGCAATGGAGAAATCAACTTTGAGCGGTTCACTTGGTAAATTACAGGCTGTGCTCCTAATTATAGACACACACTTGTGGGAACATAATTGTACAATTCCCCAAGGTATGTCTGGATTGCTGTGTCCAGATTTTGAAAGCTAGAGGGTAAGATACTGGGTTTTCTTTAATATTAAATTATGAAGTGAAAGCCAGGGACCTGAGGCCACATGGCTCAATACATGCTGTGCTAACAAAATAACGAAAGCCTGCTTTGAAGTAAAGCAGGAAAATCTGCCTTCCCTATAAACATCAACCTGAGCATTGGAGCAGTTGTTTAATTCTTGAATCTTACTCTTTGTCACAGGGCAAGAGCCCCTGCAGGATATCGCCCCTGCAGTAAACTGTAATCACAGAAGACAGCTACTATGCTGAAATAACCTGGTGAAGGCTCCCATTGCCAGGAAGCAGCAATGGCAACACAGAGGGAAGGCTGAACTGTGTGTTTCATTTATGTAATGGATAACCTCCTGCTTAATGAATATCTGAAATCAAAACATGCCATTTTATAATGGTAGGTTTTGGGTGAAACTTCACTCACTTCTCTGCTGTAAGGCAGCATGTAAGCCTGCTCCTCAGCAGCAGCATCACAGACATGTCAGTCTGTGTAACCTGTGTTTATTTTGCTGCTGCAGCTGAGTTTTCTTCGAGCTGCAGTCAAGGAGCCAGTCTGTGCTGCAGCCCCTTTACAAGGGGCCACATGATACGACCAGTGAATCTTCTCACATGAGCTAGCTATTTGCTTCTCATTCCTTGCTTCCTGACATAATTTTATCCAGTGGGACAATGAGGCTGATTCTGCTTTTTCTCAACACATCTGTTTTTTTCTGGCTTTGTGCAGCTGAGTGCCATCGACCCTCTGATTTGGTCTTAGGGGAGATGGTAGTCATGGACATGACTTCCCCTTCTCATGCTGACGCTCGTTACCTGAGGACAGCGGTCAGAAAAGTGTTACGGTTTTCATAACCCACTCTTGTATGATTGTCTGCCCTTTCAAAAGACAATGAATAGTCAGGTTGCAGCTTCCCTACTAGTGATCAGTGATAACCTGGTGAATCTCAGAGTCTTGGGGCATTGACAACTTCTAGACTTTCACACTCAGAGCAGTCTGCAGCACCCAGCTGGTGATGACATCTGCTGGGATAACAACAGTCTCTTGCCTTTAAGATTTCTTGCTTGTCCTTCCCATCATGTTAGCGAAGGCAAGGGAGAGAAACTGTGGATTGCTAGAGACCCAGAATTGCTGGGGGCATCAAGCGTTTTGTGAAAAGGTAGAAAAATCAGAAGTTTTGTCTTAGGAGAAAATGCGACTGCATATTAGGAAAAAAAAATCTAGATGGCTAAAATATTAATGGAATGTTGCTCCTATTAGTG
>JANZLQ010000002.1:9414251-9433165 GCA_026212715.1 Elanus axillaris
CTTAGCCTTCCTAAATCATCTGCAAAAGCTGTGTCTGCTGCTGAGATGTAAACAGAGCCCTTCCACTCACGCAGCACGGAGAAAATGCGACTGCATATTAGGAAAAAAAAATCTAGATGGCTAAAATATTAATGGAATGTTGCTCCTATTAGTGTAGAAACTGTCAAAAGGCTACATATTAATAAGGATAGTATTGCCTTTAATCTTATCTGCAAAGCCAGAGTCTGCTGGTATTCTTGGGAGGTTATAAACAGCTTCACCAGGTTTGCTTCTGGAGCACTGCCACTTGGGTTAATAACTCCATTTTGCTCTGTGGCTTGTCAGAGTGCCTTTGTTTTGTTTGTGGTTGCATCTGATGACATAGCAGATCATAGAATGGTTTGGGTTGGAAAGGACCTTAAAGATCATCTAGTTCCGTCCCCCCCTGCCATGGGCAGGGACACCTTCCACCAGGCCAGGCTGCTCCAAGCCCCATCCAGCCTGGCCTCGAACACTTCCAGGGATGGGGCATCCACAGCTTCTCTGGGCAACCTGTTCTAGTGCCTCTCAGTGAAGAATTTTTTCCTAATATCTAATCTAAATCTACCCTCTTCCAATGTAAAACCGTTACCCCTTGTCCCATCACTACACTCCCTGTTAAAGAGTCCCTCTCCACCTTTCCTGTAGCCCCCCCTTTAGGTACTGGCAGGCTGCCGTAAAGTCTCCCCGGAGCCTTCTCTTCTCCAGCCAGAACAACCCCAACTCTCTCAGCCTGTCCTCATAGCAGAGGTGCCCCAGCCCCCTGATCACTTTCGTGACCCTCCCCTGGACTCGCTACAACAGGTCTGTGTCCTTCATGGGTTGGAGGCCCCAGAGCTGAACGCAGCACTGCAGGTGGGGTCTCACCAGAGCGGAGTAGAGGGGGAGAATCCCCCCCCTCGACCTGCTGGCCACACTGCTTTTGATGCAGCCCAGGATGCGATTGGCTTTCTGGGCTGCAAGTGCACATTGCTGGCTCATCAATGATTGCTGTGCTCTTCCTGAGTTGTGAAATTCTAGTGAAATGGTTTGGGTATATATCTAGAACTTTCCTTTTCAGTAGCCTAAAAAGAATTCCTACATAAGGCAAACTATCACAATTGTTTATTACACATGCACAAGCACATGTGTATAAAATCCATATATCTATTTGCCATGCTTCCGATGCAAGGCACAGCTATTTCAAGAAAAAATACTTTTTGCAGTCTTTAACTTTTATTGCAGTGACATTTCCCCTTGCTCGGTGATATATTTAAAAGGGGTTTTCATGCCACTGAATCATGGTGTATACAAAGGAAGGAAAACAACAACATTATTAATCTTTTTCCTTGCTTCCTCAGATAAAAACCTCTGTTTTTCTGTCTGGGTTGTACATACTCAGAAAGAAACTCCTGTCACTGTCATCAGTCTGTGTGCTGGCAAAATTCACTGTGATATATTAGTGCAACATGGTGCAATTCAATATAAGTACTGAAGTTGAGTAAGTTTTGCCTTTGCACTGAGTAGAACTTGATGTACTTTTGTAAATCCCTTAAAAAGATGCTGAATTAACTTCTGATGAATACTTTTTTTTTTAATGCAGCTAATGAAAAATAATTCATATCTGTGTCTTCTCTATTATGTGAAAAAGTAGGCCAGGGAATAAATTTTGTAATGCTATATCTGAACTGCTTCATGTGTTACCACCTCTGAGTTTATGGCTTTGTATTCAAGTGTTATGGCCAAAGTGGTTATGCCTTAAGTGGTTAGCTTGTATGTGTCCAGGTGCTAGGAAATGAAGAAGCCTTGTACAAATTGATATGATGGGATTTAATCTTCTTTCTGACTTTGTAAGTGCTAATCGAGTTTGTAATGGTACTAGTTCCTGCTAAAAGTAATAACAATTAAACCAAGTGGAATTCCTGGAGAAACTATTAGAAACTATTTTCTTGAGAACACATGCTTAGGTAGGAGTTACATATTTTCTATGCTTTCATTCAATTCCATCACTTAAAACTGCCTATTATCATCTGCTATAATTCCAAGGTTTTTAGATGAGTTAACAGCATTATTATTACTTTTAAAAGAGACTATTTGTATTTAGTTTGTCTTCCTTTCAGCTGGCAGTACTTACACTGTTGTTTCAAAGATTAGCAGACAGAATTTTACGATAAAAATTCAGTTTATTTTTCCATTGTGAAGATACTCGGCGACATTAACCACCTGGAGTTGTAATATAAGAAGAAAACCTGCAGAGGGCACTGTATTGTCTTAGATGAATTTGAAAGACTTCAGACTCAATGAGGATGCAGGATTTTCTAAGTTTCTGCATTTTGGTAAAATTACAATCAGAAATCTTTTTTTTTTCATATATGCAGTGATAAATGGAGTTACAGATTAGACATAAGGATGACAATCTCTGTTTCTTGTATCTTTGAGACGAAAGGGTATATGCCAGAAATATCATGCCATGTTTTCAATGTAATTCTTGCCTTCACCTTCCTTTCTCCACCAATGATTGTCTGAACATTACAGCTGTGCAAGTGTTTGTGAAATTACTGTTGTAACTTAACAGGGTAAATCCTGAAACTGCCATGCATCAGAACAGGAGATCTGAAAAACACCAATACAAAGTGTGCAAAATTCACTACCATCCATCTAAAGTGGGGCTCAGATTTCAGATATGAGCTCTCCCTCCCCATCGGGAGGATAGTACAATGCAGCTCTTCTGTAGAAAGTCATTCACGAATAGAAATTTCTATTGATTGTGGTCTTCCAGAGATTAAAAATTGCTCAACTCCATTTATACAGACAAAGCAATTTTCATAGTTATAGAAAAGTGATCAAAATGTTGTGTCCCACTGTGTACTTGCAAAGAGGATTTAAGTTAAGCGTTAGTGACTTTAAAATGCAGACCACAAGTTACTGCATATCTTTTCAAGTCTTGACAGCTTTGTTTAAATTAAGGGTTTCTCTGTGAGCCAGCTGGTGCCCCAGCATTGCAGCAGTCTGCCTTGGTTTTCTTCTGCAGATAATTATAATAGAATTTGCTTTCTAGTTTCATTTTCACTAGTGTTTTTAGATTTGTGTTTGAAATACAGTCATGTCTTTTAGGTATTATTTCATGCTCAAACTGGTTTTAGTCCCTTTTCACATACACCGTTTACAGAAGGGCTTGTTGTTTTAAAATTATTTCTTTTTTTGATGGAGCTGAACTACAAAACAGACCTCAAGATCAGCCCTCATTACAAAGTGATGCTTTACAGAGAACAGTGAACAATGACAAAGACTTCCACAGCTTGTGACATGCTCAGCTAAAAAAATACAGATGATAATCTGCCTTGATTTTTATTTTGGGTCTTCTAGTCTTTTTGTATTTTGAACCACCTATCTTCTAGTTCTGTAATTGGGGGATATTGTGTGATAATGTGACATAGGTATTCCAAGAGGTCCTGTATCTGGCCACCTAGTATTTCCACTGCAGTTGAGCAGTTTTTCGACTTGTAAAATCAGGCAAAGGTAGTGCCCCACAGAAAAAAAACCTAACCATGTAGACTGAGAAGAGCTAAGTGATCTTGATTCAGATTCTTGCTTTAGAAGGGGTTACAAATGATCTTCGCCCTTCAGGCTTGTGGCCAAACTTTCATCCTTTGCTTTTTAGCCCCAATCTGATAACCCCTCCTAGTGTGCAGGAGAAAAGCTGATACTTACCATGTGATGAGTCCTTCCTGCAACTCATTTAAAAACACTACTGTCCTTATGCATTTCCGTCAAGGGGACTCAAGACACATGGATGACTTCCTGTTCCTTGATAAAATAGAATTTTTCAGCTGTCAGGGAAGTTTATTTGGCAGAGGATAGCTGCTGTTCAAGTCTTCTAAGGTTCATTGGGCTGGCACTTTCTGGTGAAAGGGGAGTTTGGACCTGCAAGTTGGCACCTGAAAATTGCATTCGAAAACATGTTAGTTGTATGGCAGAGATATGGGAGCCACCTATATCTGAATGCTTTTACTGAACAACAAGGAGAATGGAAACCAAGTCTGTAGTTTGCTTCTCTGCTTCCATGCCCACTGGGACCTGTATTGGGACGTTAGTGGATTCCTTCATACCACATGGCTAAATCTTTCCGAACAGGGGGTAACTGTCACAAAAATCAAATCTGAAAAACTGAAAAATCAATTTTTGCCTGCCATGCAAAATGATGTTATCTATCTGTTTGTCTTGATCTATAGAATTAAGTTAGAGTACGGTGAGCTGTAAAGCTGTGGAAAAGGCTAAAAAAGTCCTGGCAGTACCCAAATTTCCTTTTGGCATTGTACAAGTAGCAGGTATGACAGCAAAGAAAACGCAAATACCATGTATTTGTTTGTTCCTGCCTGTGGAGCCTGTCTCCTTGATGCTTGCCTTACGTCTCCAAGTTCCTGCTAGGTATTGTGAGAGGGAAAGGTATTAGCAGCTTTGCAGAATGGTGACCAAGAACTCTGCACAGCTCCCCTACAAAAGAGCAAATTTAATTCATGTCCCGTAGAAGGCAAGGCAATACTACAGCACTTGGAGAAGATAGATTTGTTCAGATCATTCAGAAGATGACCCAGAGCTTTCAATAGGTCTTTCTTGAAAGCCCCTACTGACTATTGCCTGAAAGTAATTATTCTCTGAGAGCTGAATGGCAATAATGTGTATTTGGTTTTGCCTTGTGCAAAATCTGGAGAGCATGTCACCCTGATGCCAGGGTGGAGTGGGGAATTGAAAAAAAAAATCTATCAGTCGCTGTGGTTTGCTATCCTGGCAGACAAAGACAGCACAGATATTAAAGATTAAATTAACTGGACACTCTGTACTGCCCTTGGTCCTCTCAAGTCAAGGTTCAGGTGTGCTCCTATTTTTGAACATTCTTCCCCTTGAACTGGGAATTCTGGATACACACTGTGGTTAGAGAGGAGATACACAGGCAAGCTTTAACAGCATCATCAGACTCACTTGAAAAGAAAGTACTTGCATTTCTTCTAAAACTGCTCTTGCAAACTTTCTAATTAAACTTTCCTACAGCAAATGAACAGGGATAGAGGTAGCCTGTGCCAGTGTCCCAGTTCTAGCAGTACTTGAGGACTCCTGTAAACCTTAGCACAAGCCTCTGCCTACCCACCTCTTTCCTGATGTCTTACTCCAGGTGAATGGCAGTCGGCTGCCACATGGTATGGTATGGACAGCCTCTGTGTGCAGTGTTCTTATCTGAATGTAGAAATAGGAAAGCACAGAGCCATTTGCATAGGTCTTTCTAAAAACAATCACATATAAAAATAGTTTAACTTCCTAATGAGCAGCTGTCTCTAGAGTGCACCACAGTGCCTTATTAATAAAGTCCACAATACTATAGATTGGATTATGGCAAGGATGAGCTCTCGCTCAAATGAAACTGTCCAGAAAGATTGTATGAGCAGGATATAATCTCTTTGATCAGAACTAGGGCATGTCACCATCATTAACACCTCTTAACCATAATAAAACATGCCACAGAATCTGTAATGATCATGACTACGCTGGATTGCTGGTCTTGTCTGAGACACCAAAGTCCGTAAAGTCAGAATACTCTGAGCTGTTCCCATGCTGTTTCTGTTTGGAATCCAATATGGGAATTGTGAAGCAAGATTAGTTTCCTCTTCCTCTTTTTTTTTTTTAGCCCCTAAATACCACATCTGAAACTTCTTATGCTATATTGTGGCCTGAAGACAATTTCTGTTCTGTAGTTATAAACCTCTATAAATAGCTTTCTCTCCTGAACTAGCTGACATATTCATAACTGTAGTACTGCAAATAGTGCTCCTAATAAGTAGGAACAGGGCTACTGTGCATCCACTGTTATGTATATGTTAAAGTAAAAAACAGTTATTGTCTGTTTGGGTGCATTGGTTTATGTGGCTGACTGCATGGCAATTTAAAGCAGATTAGAGGAAGGCGAACATGTTTGTCTCTTCTGTGCTGATCCATGTGGGAGACTGTCTCAGCAGTGATTATTATTTCACTGAAAAGGCTTTTAATATAGTAAATTTCACCTAGTGACAATATAATGTGAGTCTTTGAAATAGCAAAGTGTATAGAAACCTGCTGGGAATACCAATAGCATAGTACCAAATTAGAGGTGTATGCGGTAGTCTGTCAACTACTTTTCGGCTAGCTGACATTCAAAGAAATGCAGAGCAACCAAATTCTTTCAGACTAGTTTTCCGTGTTCTGTTTGCATCTACCTCAGGTTGCCCTTAAGCCAGCTGAGCGTGTAACCAGGGATCCCATTTTCTTCTAGGAATAGGAAAAATATTGAGCTTGTTACAATGTTGCTTTAAATTTTTCATCTCCCTGAGGTTTGGCTCATTTAGTCTTGTTTGAGGCTGTAATTACAAATTAGAAATCTTTATCTTTAAATGCACGCTTCTGAGTCCCTCCTTGTGTGTTTGCTTATCCTGTTCCTCAAAATGCTTTGACTGATAATCATATCTGGAGAATATAGAAAGAAACTATATTTATCCAATACTTTCATATAGTTAAGTTGTGAATATTTTTGCTGAATCAGTCTTAAGTTATATTACTGAATAGTTTCAAGCTGATATGACGACAGCTTTCCTTTCAGTCCTTCCATGGATTCTGCAATTTGGGATGTGCTTTATAAAACGCTGTGCGTAGGCCGATGCTGGCATGGACGGTGCTGGTATGACCATCAAGACAAAACTGGGAGGAAGTGGCACTTCATTTTCAACTAGCAAAATAGAACCAAGAAGAACTTAATTTTCCAGAAGTTTTAGTCACTGTCAAGCATTTGATTAAGATTTTTGTTCCAGTCATGTCTTGAAATCAAGCCACTTGAACAAATTTCCTTATAAGAGCAATAATTGAAATTTCAATTACTCCTTTTCATTTTGTTGAGGAAAGTGCCTCAGTTTGAAGACTGCAAATAATGTCAAATAATAAAACTACTTTAAGCCGTTTACATTGTGGCTGCATTGTAAACTGCAGCACAGCCTGATCAATGATGCATAAATATCATGGACTATATAAATAAATGAAACCCTCAAGGAGTAGTCCTTAAACATTCCCAAAGTGTTGTAGATAGGGCTTAAAGGAAGAAAATATTCTAGTTTTAAGTGGCTTAGTCATTTGCATGTGTTGATAAAGCATATAAGAATATAACTATTTAAACAGTTCTGTTGTAACGGTGTCTTTGATTTGTTGTTGCTCACCTCTGTTCATTTCTTTCGAAGCTGACCTAAGATAACCTTTGAGGAGGTGGAGGCTTGTTGGCCCTTCTCTTGGGGGAGAGGTGGCTTTCGAGCCTGCAGAGCAGGTGAAACAGGCATGACAGGGAGCTGGGTGTCTGCACCTTTTCCAAAGAACCTGCAAGGAGGAGCAGGGAGCAACCTGCGAGGTCTAGGACAAGGACAGACAGAAGTGCCTGGGCACCAAAGGGAACTGGGCAAAGTTTGCTGCAGCTCAGAAACCGGTGAAGTGGCAAGCCTGGAAACAAAGACCACTTGCCAGGCAGGGGACAGGAGCAGTCTTGTCTGCAAATCTTGTCTCTGTCTTCTCTTCCGAGCTGAGTTCCATCTGTTAGTATAAGGGTCTTCTAGGGTTTTATTTTTCTTTTTTGAAGATCTAACCAGATCCAGCAGAAAGGTCTGGCCAACTTGATCTCTTCTCAGGCTTCTATTTCCAAATGCCCAGCACGGATTGTTACTGCTGCATGTACAAAGCAGTGACAATCTGGGCAGCAACCATGCATCTGACATGTTTTACTGTGGAGAAGAAGTTTCTACATTGTGTTTTCTAGCGTATGACATCCTTAAGATTTTATATCCATAAAATGTAGAAGAGAAAAACCTCTGCCTTAGAATCTTCAAGCTTCGGTGGTATGTTAAAATTTATTTTAAATTCTTAGGAGGTAAAAAGCAGCAGATACTTTTGCATTTAATTTTCTATCTCCTCTCAGTACAAGTTCCAAGTTTTTTCTCATACCAATCTTAACGCTATTATACTGAAGTTTCCTTCAGTGTTCTCTGGTGTTCAGTGTCTTTTACTCTGAAGGAGATCGAATTGTAAGTCTAATCAGCTGGACAGTGTCAGAGTCTTTGAAAGATTCAGTTGTCTAACATCATTTAATCCATGGTGGCATATGTAACAGCTTTTACTGTCCCTTGGGCAAAACATTTTCTATCAGGGTAAATAGAGTTTGTGTGTAGTTTATCATGAATATTATTACATTTCCTGATGTTTATAAGTCTTTTCATTGGAGAGAAAAGAATTTTGTTTTACATTGTAATTCACATGGAAAAAAAGAACTTACAATGGTGATTGTGGAAGCTGCATCAAGAGTAGCCTTATGAAGAGGTATTTGAGGATGGAAACAACAGTAAGAAATGAACTACTGAGAATAGGCTTCTCCACTGATATCCACTGTCCCAAATCCTATGCTAGAGAGATGTCAGCTTTTTGGAGAAGACAAGATGGCTGGCACTTTATTCGTTACAGCTATATTAGTAGTTAGTTAGCTAATTAGTACTTAGCTAATTAGTAATTTGCTCTATCCTGTAATATAAAGGAATGCATTCAGAGCTGTAGGTTGCTTTTGCACTTCTGTTGTGCATTAAACAAATGAAAATTAGCTAAAGCTTTTTTGGCTACTGTGCGGTGCGGGATGGCTCAAACTATTAAGAAATCTTTTCACTGTAGACTGTGACCTGGTAAGGGGTAGGAAAAGACATCTACTCACTCATTTCAAAACTTTTCCAAATGCCACAGAATGCTAGGCTGTTTGCTTACCTTCCTTCTCCCCTTCCTTTCTGTGGCTGCATTTTAAACGTTCCAAGGTGTTTCTGAGGTCTGTGTATTCATCACTTGAGTTTCCACACTAAGCCTGAAATTATTCGAAACTGACAACATTCAAATCCATGTCCAGTGATGTTTCTACCTCCAGGAAAGATTAAAGAACATAACAGAGCTTCAGATTCAGGAGGAAAGGATCTGAAGAGAATGAAGCTTGTATCACTATTTTATTTAAAAAATAAAAAATCATGGGGAATGACCAGGGCAAATATTAAACCCCAGAATTTTATTGACAATGAGATCTGCCTAAATAACCTTCTGAGATTTTTTTTCCCCAGTGTTTCTGTTATAGTATTAAAAGCAAGTTCAGAGGCTGTGCTACACATTCTTAGAAGTTCCTGACATTTTCTCAGCTGTACTTCTATTTTGTCAATTCTCTGCGTAGAAAATACTTAAATACTTCTTCTAATACTTGCTTTTAAATTCAGTTTATAATCAGAGTAGGGAAGCTAACACCATCTAATCTATAATTTCTCAGTAGACACCCGCAAGTTCTCTACAGTCTGGCATTTCTCTCTAGCCCAGTGCTTGGGAAGCTCTTTTGCACCTTGTTCTACGTGTACATTTGAGAAAGAATTCCACTTAAAATATCATAAAAGCATAGAAAGTTAGCATGCCAAACACCTAAATAAGTCTTTTTTGTTCACTTCCCAGTAAACTACAATTGCTCTCTGTGTGTAACAATCTTTAGGGACAATGTGCAGCTCAGCTGAAGTTTTCTCTCAATTTTATGCCATACTCCACTTAGAGGTAACCAAAGGTTACAAGTAGATGTCTTCGTTCTACTGGTACCACAAGAGATTGAAGTAATGAGTCATGGCAGAAGAGAGCCCAAACCAGTGCTGGAATTCGTTTGGCCTGTGAAAAATGGGGATTTGGCCAGAGGTGCGGTAGTTATAACATCTCCGTGAGCTTTTGAATAGCTGCAGACCTACATCTTTTATGCTGCCTGGAAGGCAGGCAATCAGTGAATCAGTCTTTTCTGATGGAGCATTGGAACAAAGTATTGATTAATACTTCATTTTTCTTAGGTGCTTTTTCTCAAGCTAGGCATTGTATGCATGAAAGTGAGAGCACTCTGGTTAGATAAACATCCTTAGTGATGAAGTATTTTGCACTTACTTCATGTTAGTTATAGTGTATTATAGTCTGTTCCTATGTAAATGGCTACGGCAGTGCAGCAGTATAACTAAATGGGAGGAAGACAGAGAGACTCAAACCAGTTTATAAAATTTTTCCTTTGGTCTCTCCATAGTTTCAGTGTGTTGTGACATGCTGAAGTCTTAAACCTTGAGTTCTTTCTAGACCTCTCCCTCTCCATCCTTCCCACCTTTGCAAAGGAGAGGAAACTACGCTACAAAGGCAAGGAAGTATCATATTTTCCTCAAAAATAGACATTATTTTGGTGAGGTGTCCTTTATTCTGTAGGTGTTCTGAGCTCCAATGAAAATAAATTTTCTACTCTACAAGAAGGTATTGTATCACAAATACTCTTTACTTTGCACTCCAGGGAGTTCCTAATGCTCAGTCACAATACAAATTGCACCTATTAGTTTGCAATTTTGCCAAATTACTTCAGTTACAAATAATCTGACTTTAAGAAATCATGTGGGACTTCATAACCCAAACAAATAAAACCAGTTATGAATTTAAAATTATTTTTCTGGTGAAGCAGAAGATGAAAGTAAATGGAATCAAAGAAGATGAGATGGTTTTGGATTGATGGAATGACAGACAAGAGAGAGCTTTTTTTCCCCACCCCAAACACTTCAAAGTTAAATCCTGAAACAATATTCTACAGTATTTTTGAAGCTTATGACTGTCTCTAGTAGGGCTAAAAAGTAGCTAGTGACAGTTATAAATAATGCAGGCAGTATTAATGCTTTGTATTGTGATATGATTTGTGCTTTAAGGAAGACAAAACTCAGCTTTGGCAGGGGGGTGATTTTGAATGAAAGGTTCCAGAAAGTCATAATTTTTTTTAATATTAAATATCTGACATTATTCCTGTCTAAACACAAAGATTTTGCACTAACAGCTGTAAGCGGATATAAAAGCTTGTTCAGGGAAAAGTCAGTGTTTGTGACAGCTCCCCGGTCAATATTTTAGTGTCTTTTTCTGAATGCTCAGAGCAGCTGCTGTAACCGCAGTTCACACAGCCCTGGTCTTCTACTCCCAAACAGCAGTAATAAGAGAAAGGGTGGGTGCTTACAGCAAGTAACAATTAGCACAGTGGCTCTGGGCCAGGCTAGCTTAAACAAATCCAATACTTTTCCATGACCTACTGCAGCACTGAGTTCTCCTTCAGGAATTTTCCTTGCTTTCTGACTTCCATCAATATCACCTTACAGCAGCAAGACCAATTCCTTTACGTGTACCCTATTGGTCTGACTGTCATCTTCAATCTAACTGTTTTTCTGGCTGCAACCTATTCTCACTAGTTTTTAACTGCCACGCTAAGAGGACTATATTTTGAGAGAGTGAGGGTCAAGAAGAAAGGACTTTGTGAGGAACAAATAAGAATTAAAAGTTGACATATTGACAAAATTGGCATTCCTTGCTTACATCTACTAACAGATATACATTAAAATCATAAAAAAGATAATTTCTTGATTTAATTTTTGATGTGATGGGGCTCCAAGGCAGAGAGAGTTTTGAAATGGACCTGCCTAGACAGTCTGCTAAGTGAGGTGCCCAGAACACCCAAAAGGCTTTAAACCATGCCCTTCTAAAATGTTTTGTTGAATTAAAGATTTAAGGTTTAAACCAAAACAAAATAAATAATCCAGAAGGTCCATGGAAGGTGGAGCAGGAGTTAGAGCTTATACGTGGTTGTCCAGCCCACTGTCCTCATAGGCAAGTCTGTACTAAAGCTTTGTGTTGTCTAGCTCAACAAATTTGAGCACCAGCAGACTCTCCTCACTTTCCATTACTCCCTGGGAAGTTCTATCCTGAGCAGCTTTCTCTACAGGGTTTCTTCCTGTATTTTTGCTTGGGCCTCTGACCCCTTCCCCTGGCCCACACATCACTGTGCTTCTCCCTGGGTCCTGTCTGCCCTTTCCTCCAGAGTGCTCCTTCCCAGGAGACCATACATCTCACTGAGAGCACAGGAATACAACAAATAACTTGCCTAATTTTTTTTTTTTTTTTTAAAGTTTATTTTGGCAAGGAGAGACACATTTGTCCAAAAAGCCTGTTATGGAGTGGTCTGGTGCAATTCCAGATGGGCGGGAAAAAAAAAACCTTTTACTTTTTAAGAGGACACAGGTAAAATCCAGATGGAAAAATCCAGAGTGGACTGCATGGCTCTACCTCTTGCAGAACTTCCTGTTTTGAGTCTTTTGTTTGTTTGATTTACATATGTATATATATATATCTGCTGAGCTAAGCTCTATGTTGTACAAATTTTAGTTGTCCCTGTCTGTGCAGCATACAGTAGCTTTTAATGTTTTACTGAAGCTTTTTTGTTGTACTTCTGAAATTATATAACTGCAAAAAACTGTGACTGAACAAAGTTTAAAAAGTGTTGGAATGTTTATAGAGATTTCCTCCATTTCTGCTGAGGATTGAATTAAATATTTGTGCTGAATATTTTATGTTTAGCCATTTATTTTTACAATAAATTCTTGGTTGTTTCTTATCTGAGAGAAGATGAAAAATAAATCTCTGCAATCTAGATAACATGAAGATAAAAAGCTTAAATTCAGATTCAGAAATAAATTACAGAGAAATGTGGTCAATTTTATTTTCCTTATTTTTTTATAATTTAATAGCTATTAAAAAGCAGAATTTAAATTGTTTTTGATTACTACAAGTGAAAGAAGGCTAATAATAAAATAGAAAAGCCTTCTTTTATGCTGAAGCAATAGTGCTTGCAAATAAACTGGTATTTAATCATGTGATCTATGTTAGACCACAGTCCTGTCTGTTGCTACTTCTGATGTTTTTGATGAATTTGTAGCGTGTGTTTCTGAAATGATAATGAGACCTATCTTACAGAAGCACTGGGAAAATACTATGCTTTGTAAACTGATTTCTCACCATCAGATGAAAAACTATCCAAGTGAAAATTTATGCCATAAAGCTTCAAGTGGTTGGATTCAGAGAATGTTTAACGTATTTGCAATTAAGCTAGGAGTTATTTTCATGAAACTGCTATTGGGTAATTGATGACTCTTTCATGAGAGGTAAGATGACAGCATAGGCGCTCTATGAATCACTAGAATTAATGTTTGTCTTGCACTATTATAATAGCACTGTTCTTGATTAAATCGTTTAGGCTCTGCTCTTGCTCCTAGAGAAATCTTGGTGCTGATGTTGGTGAGGCTGTCAGCATCTCGTTCACAGAACAAACAACCTGGCTACTCTCAAAGGGTTTGCAGTTCTTACAATGAAAATAGTCCTTTCAACATAAATCAATATCCCAAAGTCGTGGAAAGTCTGTAGCAAGGCAAATAAGTAGTTGCACTAGAATATCCTTAGGTCCTCTTTATATATTTTGTGCGATCACTGAAGTGCTATAAACATGAGCAGCTTCAGAAATAAATGAGATAGTAAGTGGCTAAGTTAATCTGGTTATCTAATTAGGTTGGGTATAAAAGCATCCTTTAATCTCCCTAATTACCCACCTACTGGAAGGAAGAAGAGTTAATAAAATGGTGCAAGGTTTTTTCAGGAGGAATACCAATGCAAGACCCTCCTTTCCTGGAAAAATCCTTCTTGGGAAAGCAACAACTCAAAGCTGTGTGGGTAGGGAACAAATTTAGTATTCAAAGGGCAAGTTATGCAAACTAGGATAATTTCATTTGCATGAAAGTATGGATATTGATGCTGGAACAGCTGATCTTTAAGTACGTTTTGTTTGATTCCCCCCTCCCCCATTTCTGACATTTTTGGGGACTTTATCCTTGTTATATGTGCCAATATGATTTAACATAAAAAAAACCAAAACCCATTAATGTTAGCCCTGCTTTAAGCAAGAAAGTGAACTAGACCTATAGAGCTTCCTTCCAAAGTATGTTTTTCTATAACAAAAAATCATAGATTCCCAGAAGTTTTTCCTGGTGGAATTCGACACGAACTGAATATTATTAGGGCTTACATTTTGCAGGGAGGTATTCAAATATTCTTCAGTTTTGATTTTCTGTAAGATGTACAGGAAGCCAGAATATCAGCTGTCAGTGTATCTCATCAGTGCAGAGAGGCATATACTGAACCTGAAGAAATGGGTGAAAGCAAGTATCTGTGCCTGTGATGAACCAAGTAACAATGAAAACCAGTGAAACAGGGACTGGCTGTCAAGCCAGCACCTTATCTAATAGTAAATTCATTTGGAAATCTTTTCTGTTACACACTTAATACTCTTCTTTTAATGAGCCAATCACCTCTGAAAATGATTTAGGAGTTCTATAAGCTGCCACAGCCATCCTGAATACTCTCTTCTGGTTGCATTGCATCGTGATTCCCTGCTCTTACAGGAGGCACAGTGAGATTCTTAATTTCCTGCAGCTAGGCAAAATCTCACTTAAAGTAGACTGAAGTTAACATACACATTGTATGTGCAGTAGAATATGCCCTAAGTCTTGTGACGATAATAAAACATGTTTCCTTATGGGAGAAAAAGCTCTAATTTCTTACTTTGAATTAAATCCTCTCCTTCCCCTTCCTCTTTTCTCTCAGTTGGGTTTCCCCCTCTCTTCTTACTGGAAAAAGCATCTCTTTTCCATGAAAGAAAATATTTAGAAATCGCTGTACAAAATGTCAGCACTTCTGATTTTCTCTGGTTGCTTTTGACAGTGGCTAATGAAGCCCTGACAGTAACTAATAAGGCTGTAAACATGTGTGTAGTGAGGAAATGCATTATATTCTTGAGAGGAGCCCTTCCCTTGGCTGCTTATATTGGAGCTCTGGGCTTTAACATAACAGGAGATAGAGGCATTACTGAAGGCACCCAGATACTCAGCATGGTCTTCATTGGCTCCTCCAAATGTATCTTTCTATTAAAGTAATAACAACAATAATAATAGATGGGGACCCCTGCTGCCTGCCCTCCTTGCAGCCTTGCAGGGATGATGCCCTGCGACTCTCAGCACAGGGTGGCATTTCCAGGCTGCCAGTTTTATTGCAGGAAACCAGGAAATGCTATGAAGAGCTGGAACAGATGGGATGGCAAGGAGGCAGGCGAGTGGGCAGGAAGCCAGAAAGCTTCAGTCATTAGAGTTGACTAAACTGACTTGTCCTTGCAGAATTTTGCTGGACTGGCATTTTTCTGATGGAAAATTTTTGTCTATGTCTGTTGAAGAACGGTACTGCTTTTGAACAAAGAGCACCTTCCCTGCCAGGCTGTATTTGTCACCTTGCTTTCCGTGCTCCTTGGAGCAGGGTTGCAGGGCCAGGGCAGGTGGCTTCCGTGGGGTAGCACAGTGGTCTCTGACGTTGACTCCTCGGCAAAGGGCACCTGGTAGCCTCCACTGAGAACCTGGGAGTCCACTCCGGGAAACGGGCAGTCACAGCATTTCCTGACTATAAAGTCTAGAACTACTCTCACTCGGTTCTTGGCTAGACTAGACTAGAGACAGACTAGTCTATTTGTCCATTTTGCTGAGCTCGTATTTTCTGATTCCACTCTGAAAATGCCCGAATAAAGTGAGCAGATTTTAAGGAATTAAAAAAAATATTACTGCAATCTAACAGTACCCTGTGAGATTTCTGCAGCGTGTACATTGAAAGGTCCCTAAAAAATGCCCATCTTGGTTTTGTTTTACAAGTACCCAAGAGGAATGGTATCGACTGTTCCTCTCTGTGACACTGTTGCCACCGTTAATGAAGCCACCTCTTGCCCTGTGGGGGACTTACATCCCATTTCTCAGAAAAGTTGCTTCTATTTATTTATGCATTTATTTATTTATTTTTAGCAGATCTAGTTATAGCAGCTGTCTTTCTTCCTTTGCCTTGCCTTTTAAGCACGGAATTTCGATTATATCCTTGACATCGCTGAAGTATGAAAAGCCATTTACGGTATTGTTGACACGTCAGTCATAATGCCTTCCCTTCTGCTCTTCAGAGAGACTACCAAAGGGGATTGTATTGAGGGAGATCAAGTTTTTTTGACGATTACTTTTAGTATAGGTGGATGAACAGAATTTTAAAATGAATTTTACTGTTTGACCCCCGGGTAAAAAAGAACAATATATACCATGATGACTGAATATAACTGATCTTCATATACTTTGTTGTTGAGTTTGCCTCTGCATCCTTAATTTAATAAGAGCTTTGCGTATTCTTGTGAGGAAACTTACTGATAATATATTGGTTTCTGCAAACTTTCCAGTGCAAATTATTTTTTGTGTGATGGTTTACTTTACCTCAGATAATGTTCCAAGTTTCCTAATTGAAATTTGGGTTATTAACCAGATGAAAATGTTTTTCTGTTTTCTAACTGATTTGGCAATGTTTGCTAACTGATAGCAAACTAACAGGCAGAAAAGCAAGCTTTGAAAACTTGCCTTGCACAAAGCAGGAGAAGGCTAGGTAGGATGTTAGGAGAGTCTCTTCTGCTCATTTCTCAACCATTTGTGCTCCAAAGACCACAACAGGCTGTACAACCCACTGCCATGCCAAAGTGGCCTGCCTATCCATATGGGCCCAGCTAGCAAACACAGTATGTATCAGAAACATTGGATTTACTGCCCATGCACAGATCACCCGTGCCACATACTCACAGCAGGTTCCTGGGTCAGATTCCATTCTGGGGGATATGCAAATGGCTGAGTTTGGACATGAAGTGCAACTCTGAAGTTTATAGGTTTTTTAAACCTTTCCCCTAATAAAGATTTTCTGCTCCAGTCCATCTGAGGTTTGATTCATAACTTAGTCATATCTTAATCACTGGTCAGAAAATCTGCAATATTTGCTTTCACATAGGGTGCAACTGCTGCAGAGCCTGAACTAAAGAAAAGGAAATCTTCTAGCTTAAGTAGTAAAAGGGAAAACCTTGGAGAATACTTGGTGTTAATACTAGTAGTGTTACAGTAGAATGAGGCATTTGCTGCCTTCCAAATAATAGGAAAAAGCCAAATGAACAGTGATTGTCAGTAGACAATCTGCTTGTTTTTCTTCAGAAAGATTGATTTTCTTCTGATGGATCAAAGAAAAAACCCAATATCTTCACACTAACAGCTAATAGAAAACAAGGAAGCAACAGAAAATAAAGTTGCCAAAATTTATGTCCCTTTGGCATCAAGGATCGTTGAGTCATGCGAAGAGACATTGAAGCAGCAGAATGTAGAAGTTCTGTAGAAGAAAATTAAAACGACAGAGATTTACGTTCTTTCCTTTCACAAGGTCAACACACACACTCTCCTCTGCTGCTTCAGTGTAATTTCTCCATCAGAGCTGCTTCGTCAGGTATAGTGAAATATAGTGTAATAAAGCAGCATTAGCTGCAGTGCTATGAAAATATTTTTGCTTATGGGAACATGCATGTCATGAGTAAATGTAATGTAAATTGGCACAGTAGAATAATACTTGTTGTAATTGAGACTGGGGCCTGTATCGCTTTCCATGCAATAATGCCTTTTATACAGCTTGTGTTAATTCCTCTGTAAACGTGGCCTGTACTGAAATGGGTGTTGCGCTCTTTCTTTTTGACTGTGGCACGTTTTCATATGGCTGTGCAGGTCTGGTCTTGTCCCTCGGCTACAGCTATGAGAGGGGCAGAGAGCAAGTTTAGCATTTCTACTGGCATGTTAGCAGGGAGAGAGGGCTCCTTCACTGGATGACTTGGGAATATGCTGGTTCACAAAGGGCTATAGAGCTAGAAATAATCTTTTTGTAGGTGCAAGGGATGTCAGAACTGCATCTACATTGTAGTGCTTTGTTCTGCTCAGGCACCTTGAGCCAATTGGTGGGGGGAAGGCAAGCTGTCAGCCCTGCCATGGCCCTGTGCTGATGAAGGGTGAGCAGGGCTGTGAGGGAGAGGAGGGTGTGTTTACACAGGGCGGTTGGGCAAGCAGCCCCAATGAGAGGCACAGCCCACTGGAACCCTGCAGCAGGAGAGCAGGCCAAAGCCAGTCCTATGGCTGAGAGAGAAGAGGCTTTTACATGGGCTGTTTAGGGGCCCGAGGAGTTTGTTGTAAATTAGGAAGAATTGAAAATTGCTGTATTAGAAAGCGAAGACCAGTGGAAAGAAGCAATGTGCAAGGGCATGGTAGGAAAGGAAAAAGAAGTTTGTTCTCAGGTCATTTGATTTTAATCAGTCCATCCCAGCAGGTCTATGTTTTCTTGCTTTAAAAGGTTACCTTGGTCTAGTTTTCCATATGTTTCATTTTAATGAAACCTGGCTTTGCAGACTGGAAGCCTTTGGTGCCTTTTGGCTTTGAAGTGGTGAAGCAGTTCCACCCTGAGGTACTGGCCAGTTCAGGTCTTGCAATATATGGCAATCAGAGGAGAGTAATATACATCCTAGTATCTCTAGCAATTTAGAATGTGACTCTTGAAAAAGGAATCATAAAGAAGAAAAGCAGCCTCTGGTAAAAAGAATCAAACAGCCAAATTATCTAACACCTTTCTAATTTTGTTCTTCTGGCATAAACTGGTGGGAGAAGCTAAGAGAGTCTTCTTGCTTCAGTTCAGAAAAATACTAAGTAGCAGAACGCAAGAGATTTCAGAGGGGAAAAATCATAGAAACAGAGCTTTGGCATATGTAATTTTCTATTTTGAAAGTTAAATAAGTTTAAACGCTATAATTGGGATAGTCAGTGAACACAGACTGTCAGATTACAGAAATGTTTTCCTGTAATCCTCCTATCCCAGGTAAAATAAGCAGGCCCAGGATCCAGTTTACATGTTGCCCTCTGCCATGGTTTAAGCCCAGCCTGTAACAAAGCACCACAAAGCTGCTCAGTCATTCCCCCAGCCACGGTGGGATGAGGAGAAATAAAAAGGCAGGTTTGTGGGTCGAGATGAGGGCTGGGAGGGATCACTCACCACCTGTGGTCACGGGCAAAAGACAGGCTCAACTTGGGGAAGACGCAAAATCAATTTTA
>JANZLQ010000002.1:9433459-9457868 GCA_026212715.1 Elanus axillaris
TCCGTGGGCTGCAGTTCCTCACAAACCTCCCTGCCGTGGGTGCTTCCCGCGGGCCGATCTTCAGTCACGCACCGCTCTGGCGCGGGCTTTGCTATGGAGTCGCGGCCATCTTGGGGGGCTTCCGCTGCCCTCCATGAGCTGGTGGGGGGGAGAGCCTGCCCTCTCCCCACGGGCTGCCGGGGCACCAACCTCCTCCGGCGTCCCTCCTCCCCTCCTTCCTCACTGCCCTCGGGATCCGCAGAGGGGTTCCTCTCGCATCCCAATCCCCTGCTCACGACCAGTTCCCTGCCAGTTCCCTGTCTTCCCAGAGGTGCTTCCACCGTCACTGAGGGGCTCGGCCTGGGCCATTGGGAGCTGGGGAAGCTTCTAGAAGCTTCTCACAGGAGCCAGCCCTGTGGCCCCCTCCCCTGCTACCAAAAAACCAGCTGCATCACACAGACCCATAACACCTTCCAACAAAGTAGATTCCTCACTTCCTTCTTGGGCTTCATAAATATGCAAGGTAGGAATTGAAACAGAGAAGCACTGTCTTTGCAGAGAATATATGATTTTTTTTTTTCCAGGCTATGGCTATGATCCTCAGGGCATTGTCAACATCACAGGATTTGGGTTTGTGCTGAGGTTACTTGGCTGTTTTGTGTTCATGTTCTCATTCCATAAGAAAATAAAATGTCTTTCAAAATAGTTATCTTCACAGCTGTGTGGTTTTAAAGTGAAATGATAAGCAAAGTAACTGTTGGGAGTAATGCTGGCATCAGATTCACCATATACTTCAATTTTACCTCCATGCACCCACATTTTATACTTAGAACCTTCCCTCTTGGATAATACACATTAACTTCCATGTTCTCCTGGTTAAGACCAGAGATAAATTTATCTTCTTCATATCAGAATTGTTTTGACTAATTATGTTACCCATGGACATATATTTAACCTCTTACTATGGCATGAAAAGGCATGCCAATGTCTTCTTCAATACTTTCAAATACCTTAAAAATTCTTTAATTTGCTTGAGTGCCTGTTAGAGCCTTTAGCTTTACTTTGCATTTGAATAAATGTTATAAAAGTGGGAAGAATGTTGATGACATCAAACATTTTAGCTCCAGGGTTTGACACTCTAAATCTGGCTAAAATCTGAAGTATTAAATGTTTCTTTATCTGTACTGACAAAAAAAAATAATCAGTGTGGGCTGAAATTCTAAGTGCTCACTGAAATGCAGCAGCACAGTGATTTGCTTGCTTTAGTTATGATCCCTTGTGATTGCCTGGCTGTTTAACTAAAATAATTTTTGTCTCTCCTGTAGCATTTTGCAGGCTAGTGATTGCTAGTGAGAACCTTTTGCAGAAACTGTGTAACACAGCAGGAGGTTATTCAGATTGTATCTTTACTATTAATTTTTAAAGTCCAATGGTTACAATTAATGACAGGTTTGGGGAAGGCTGGTAGCTCCTTTGTAGTTTTTCCTTCTAGCAAGACCTGCAGTGTCAAGCACCACATGTCACTATACTAATCACAGGGGCGTGCTGCTGCAGAGCTGTTCTTACCGTGTTTTCCTCCTGAGCTCCCATTCTAATAAGGAAAGTGCCAAGTGGCAGATTTCTGTATTGTAAACTAATGGTTTCTGATTTGACAAGCAGAGATGAAAGTCAAATATTTTTTAGGCAGCAAGGGAGTTTGATACCCTGCTTGTTTGACATTACTGAGGCGTTTTGCTGATGGTGTTTCTGCGTATTAACTAGTCTAATGTGAAAAGGTTTCGTGAAGATCTAGAGAAACATTTGTTTCTTCAGAACTGGGTCTTGGGCTAGTCTCATGGGAGTGCCTGGCCCATCTGGGAAATGGTGATAATTATGCTTAGCCCTAGAGAAGTGCTCTGAGCTCTTTGGGTAGAAAAGTGTTGTGGTTAATACAAAGATCAGCATTACTCAAGCAATACTCTTGCACAAAACAGTTTGAGACTTGATCAGCACATGTATCTGACTGCAAAGTGACAACTAGGTGTTGTTTTGTGGTATCAATCCTTTCTTATTATCAGTCAGGTGGATTGAATTTCCTAGGTAAAACCATGCAGTTTTAAACTAACAGAATGGAATTCAGAATGGTGAAATCTGCATTCTTTCTGCAAACTGTAGCTTTTATCTATAATACGTATAAAGACAGATGGATATGCAGTACAGATTTTCATAGACTACAGCTTGGTAATAACAAATGCTTTGAATACATTATCAGTATTACTGTGCAGGTTTTTTTAAAATGGAAGTTGTTGTTGTCACATGAACCTCTGGTGTTTTGTGGCAAAAAATTTGAAGAAAATTATAATAAACCAAATCCTTATAAAAATTGAAAGTGCTAGTAGAACTTAATTACTGGCAGAAGGCAGGAGGAAGAAAACTGACTGTGATATGAATAGATCCCCTATAGGTTTTAATTTTTAATTGTAAATTAAAGAAAGCCTTTGCAGAGTTGCCTAAGATCAATATGAAATACAGAACATTCATCCACACTACAGTGCACTGGTGGCATAGCTATAAATATTCAAAAAGAAAATGAAAATATTATAAACAGCCCTATTTTCTGAGGACAATTACTTCAACTTATAATGCTTTTATATGCTGTGGCATACTGCAGACTATTCAAAAGCAGTGGCCATGTTCCAAAGGTCTAGAAGTATGCAACAGAAAAAATATGTAATTAGTGATTGCGTATATTTGTCATGACTGAATTTTCCCCAAAGGTTCCTTCTGGTGAATTTTTGCCTGGCAGGTGAGTGAGCTGCATTGTTATATAATGCAGTTTTCAGAATGCAGTGTCTGGCGCAGCATGGGGAGTACAGTTACTTCAGTGCAAGAGTCACACTTTTAGCCTGAACTATGGCATTTTATTACTTTGCTTAATTTTCACTCAGATTTAGTTGCTAAGTTACTGACCTTTATCTGCTCTGAGACTGTTAATTCTGAATTTATTAAATTAATAATTAATGTATTGAATTATGGTGTTTAACATGGCCAACAACCATGCTATTCTGTATGAAAGAATGAAATCAGATTAAATTCTTTGATTCTTTTTGTGTTCTGAATAATGCTGAAACAGGTATGGTTATTTTAGTTTCATACTTAGGTAAGTGTATTGCTTGCTTGGTTTTTTGGGTACCCTTTTTTTTGACAAGTGAGGTAGAGTTATCTCCATTGAAAATTTTCTGAAATAAACCAGCTCTAATCAGGGGAGACACTCTGGTGAGCTGGCTGCATGGCTGACGTGAGCTCTGCTTACACTGTCTCCAGGATGATTTGCTCTTAATTCCTGGTGCTGCAAGCTAGCTCACTTTGTTGTTCACAGCTTCACTGAGATGCTGACATGATGACTTTTGTTTTATGAAAGCCAAAAGCATATAAAATTACACTGATGAGAATGAGGAACACATAGTGCAGGAGCTATTTGCTGCAGATGCCAAAGATAATTAAGGGGCCTTCACTGAGCCTGGTTGTGGAGGTATCTAATTCACTATGTAATTGATTAGTTGCAATTCTGTTTATAAATCAAATTAACCAGACTACACCAATGTTCTTTTAGTTACCCATCGCTCTGTCAATACTGCTGGTCAGTGCCATAGAAATACTGTCTTTTATGCTGCTTTGCATGGCAGAATGCAATGTTGGAAACAGAAACAAACTGATGACTGAGGCAGACTGTACCTTTTAATAGTCTTTCAGTTGAAAGAAACTTGTCACCTGTGTAAGGCAGCAGAAGAAAATAGCTTCTGGCAACACAGTCCTTCAGTGAGATTGCCTTAAAATATGCAAAAAAGTCTTGTGTGCTGGTGTGTGGTAATGGGACAGATGGTACTGTCTTCAGCTTGTGGAGTCAGCAGGGAGAACAGGACATGAACTCACCTGAGCAGCACATCCAGAACAGCTGAGGTTACTAGCAGGTAATCAATTCTCTCAGGTGCTCCTTTTTGGTGACCTTACCTCTCCCAAATCTCTTACTAAAGAAGGTAGATACAAGAAATCCAGTGAAAGATAACAGCTGTGCCCCTTTCCCTATGGCAGCCCACAGAGAAATGTTCCTTGTGTTTTACTGTGTAGCAACTTCAGGTGTCAAAAATGTGAAAGCTTCTTTGCACTCACTACCAACACAGGGAGCTGTGAAAAGGGGGACTTGCCCTGCAAAAATGGTTTAAGGCAGCTATTCTCTGAGAGAGAATGTCCGGAATCCTTCATCTTTCAACAACGGGAATAAAAATTTTGCACAATAATTCTGGCTTAGCAGCCATGCATCATTTGTGAGCTCTTTCCCTCTTGCCTGTGGTTGGTAGAAGTGGGTATCTGGGCTGTTATGATGCTGCCTGCAGTGTTCTTCGCTTGATGTTGCACCAAAGGTGGTGGGCTGTGGGACATATTTATCCCAGGTAGGAAGTTGCAAGAAATCCCAAGATTATTTCAGCACCAGATATCATAGAAAAACATTGTTTGGGGTTATTGGTGCAGGGGAAGAATTGAAGCTAAAAGGTGAAAAGCAAAGATGCAAACAGTGGATGCAGCTGGCAGAGACGTCCTGGTCACCGGCCAAAGCATCAGACTGCAATAGATGCAGACTGGCATTTCAAGGGGAACAAGTTAGTGTGTCTCTAGAGTTAGATAGTCCCAAAGTGTGTAGTCAAGAAGGAGCTTAAAAAATAATTATATAAGGATTTTCCTTGATAACTCTTTGTAACTATAGACATCTGAGAAAATAGTAAGTCAATGAGGACACCTTAAAAACAGTGTGTGACTACAGACTCTCGAGTTGTGTATTGCAAAGACTGTCTCTGTGAATGTGTGTGTGTTTCCCAGGCTTCTGGGAGGGCTGCGGGACCCCTGCTGTATGCTGTGCAGTCCTTCTGGAGTTGACCTCCTTTGGTCAAATGGCAGAACGCTTTGGGATTGAGGTAACTGTGACACAGAGCGACTTGTTGTTAAGCAGTGTTATTGCTTCTAACTCCAGTGCCCCCTGTGAATGGCCTTTCTGTCTTTCTTCTTATGACTCATATTTTGTATGCATACTATTGTAGAATATACATTATCCCAAATATTTTAGAAATTAATGTACTGTATCAAAATTTTAAAGAGCTCTGAAGACTTTGAATGTCATATTGAGAGGAGGCATAGTTTGAAAATGAAGGCACAGGAGGCAGGAGTTGAAAGAGGTTTGGGCTGTCTGCCTGTTTTGGTCACAGATATGCTGTGTGACCTTGGCCAGCCATGTAGGACTTCCTCAGGCGTAGACTTTCTTGCGCTGGGGGTAGTTCTGATGACTGCAGAGGAGACTCTACATACTGCAAGATACTGTGCAAAGCAGTAGAGTGTGATCTTTAATGTTTTTACCATATTTTTGTCAGCAAAACATTTATTTCCTTCACAGAGGTACTATAGATTAACTGGATGTCTCATATTTGTAAGCGTAAGGGCTGTTGTTACAGCAAAGTAACTGCTGTGTGAAGAAGCTGACTTCCAGATTTCAGCTGAGGTGTTTCAGGAGTAGAGTGTTTTGCACCAAATCTAAGGAACTCCAAATTCACTACCTGCAAATTAAAGTCTTACAGTGAAATCCAGAAGCACAGGGGGATTACCCAGGCCCTGTCTGTGGTGGGGCAAAGCAGAACTTCATGGTAATTCTCTTCCTGCTTGCAGGATTTTGTGTGGCAAATATTAATTTCATTAAATTTAGTATTAAAACCCAAACAAAACCACAAGTGTGATAAATATAATTATGTCCAAACTTGCATGTATTTTTGTTGTAGTTATGTCTGGAAGAGTTTGGAGTTCTGATTCCAAAGCTCTCTGTACCAGTAGCGAGGTCAGTCTCTGTTCATGGATTTTTAAAGCAACTCTGCGAAGGAGGCTGGAGGGATGGACAGAGGAAATGCAAGTCTCAAAATGGCAATAGGAAGGCATAAGGCTTGAAGAAATATCAAGAAAAATATTTCTCCTTATTTGCAGTTCACAGCCTATAATGACCTTGCTTAGGTTACATTAGTAAACTGTTATACATAATTTGAGTTCACCTATTAACATTTATTAAAAGATTATTTTCTTCCCTACAAGTCCATTGGAAGTATCATGGGCAGAGACTGAACTGAAGCTCAATCCTTTTTTCCTCTGCTTTGGAGCCTGACTCCTCAAGTCCTTCTTCCTATGCTTTTCTGCTCTGGGAATTAAGCTTCAAAGATTTCAGAGGCTGTGTTTTCCTTATGGCTTCTTTCATCAGCAGTTTAGAGTCCTGCTTCCCTGGACTGAACTATTAGGAGTAAATTTAACCCATTGCTTTTAGTGTGACTGATGGCACCTTTTGGTTTCACTAGGACTGCATGGGCTTTCCTTTAGTGAGAAACCAGAGCAGGTTATGCATCAACAGACATTATGGCCTTTACAGTAGTGAGAGGGGTACAAAGCAATCAAAGTGTACAAGTCTGAACCTCCACAAAAAGCAGAGATAATAAGCAAAGAAAAAGTGGTAGGGATTTTGTACAAAGAACAGGAAGATATTTCAAAGTCAAAGGGGAATTTAAGCTGTTGGGAAGTAATTACAAAAATTGGATCTGGGCCAGCAGGCAAGGACTGGAGTCCCTGACTTTTACAAATGGCTCTATGAAATGTTAATGATGAGAAAATGTCAAGACCTCAGGCTTTACTCCTTGGGCAGAATGTCATCTCTTGTACGTATTCCCTGAGGTCTTGTGGGGCTGTTTGCTCTCCCAATAAAAGGAACCTTTTCTATGAGTCACTAGCATAAACCCATGTAACACCTCTGGTTTTGTGGCAGGTCTCTCATTCAGATTATTTCACTACTATAGGACTTGAAATCAGAGATTTAAAAAAATTGTACAATAAACGTACGTGAATTTAAAAGTCTTGCCAAATTGAAGGAATATAGGAGTTACCTTAATTATAAAGTAGCCTTAAACCAGTTTTGCATAAAGCTTAAATCCTTGTGGTGTTCTCTAGAGTGAATGTGGGTCTGCAAACTGTGATCCTGCTATATTTGTTCATCAGCTGAGAAGCCAAATCTGAACTTCCTGTTGTATCTTCTACCAATAGAGTTGAAGGGCAGTCTTACTGTAAAAACGCTCTTCATCTGTCAGCCTGTGTGGTCATAGGGGGAAAAACTTGCTCTCTGCAGAATGCTAGAAGCAATCTTTAAAGAATTTTGGAGTGTATAGATTTTTATTTAGGTCAGGGATTTGGAGATGTAAAATTAAACTATAGAACATCTCAAACATTTGCAGTAACTTTTGTCAAGATTAAGCTGTCAGCTACAGTTTTGTCCAGAGCTTTAAAAGAAAATATTATTGATCTTATTTACTTTCTGTAACTTCTTTTTTCCCCCACGAAGCATGGCAAGTATGGTAACTATATCATGTATTCAGCCTGCAGAGCACGTATAAATTTAAATAAAAAGTAATAGAGGTTAGAATGTGGTTGATGTCATTTGAACTGCTCAGTGCATACTGATGAAGAACCAGGACAATTTTATAGGTAAATTCTGATCTATCATCTCCTCACAGACTACTGTCATAATATTAATGGAAAAAGTGTAATGTTATGTTTGATGAATTCTGACCCAAATCGCGAGTCTTGCCTGATGTATTGGTGACTTCCAACCTTTTTCCACTTGTGGACCACCTATATTTTTAAAGTGAAAGTTTGCTTTCTCGTATTGCAAGTTTAAACCTACTGATAATGGGCTTTCTGCTCATAGCCACATATTGCAGACTTTTTATAAATACTGCTAAGGCCTTGCAAGGCATCCACAGACTACAAGATTAAATCCTCAGGTTTACACAAACCTCTGTTGGATAGATGCCATGCTTGGTTGGATGGAAGTGGATGTTTAACAGCTGTTTGAGAGTGTTTGTGCAGCATTAGCAGATTCATAAAATAATGAAGGAATCAGTAACTAAATCCTCACTCAACTTTTTAAAGGTAAACCTGTAAGCTTCATCCTACATCAGTTCTCTCTACCCAGAGTCATCTACAGTGCATATTTCTGACTTCTGCTTCCATATGCTGTTCCAAACATGTTAAGTGGTTTGAAATTGATGTCTCCTTTGTGCATCAAATGTCAAATAAGCTTTCCACTAAAAAAGATGAGCGTGTGTAGTATAGTTTTATAGTAGGGATGTGTTTTGATGGTTAAGTTTGCAAGAGTTACACTTTATAGCTCTGTGTATAAACATTTGCAAATAACTTTACTCCTCTCTTTTTAAGCACTTATTCAAGAATATTGCATTGTTACTCTTTACTGTGTTGAAGAAAACAGATCAGGCAGTGCTTGCAGTGGAAAACGTTGGCTTATTTCAAGGCTTTATATGTATTGATTTTTTTGAAGCAGTACAATTCTAATGGCAAGCTATGGCTTCCAGGTCTTTTTCTCACTCAAGATCCTCTTGCAAGAGCTAGAGGGATAGTGTTTTTCACCAATTTCTCTATGCACTTCATGTTCTATGCTCTTGTATGTTTAACTCTAAAATATTTTTTTCTTAGAAAACAAAGTAGGGGATATTTTAAACAAGTCAGCACACACTAATAGCCATTAATGAATAGAAAATTTTAAAATATTACAGGAGAGTCTTGAGTGTCTTTCTAGCCATACAAAACAGGGTCAGAAAGATAGGCTATTAAGAGTGTAGCAGGGTGGAAAAAGAGCAAAGATGGAGGAACTGTATGAGGCTGTGTACAGTAGGTTTATATATAAGCGCTAAGTTGGAAGCTGAATGTGGAGCATTAGTTCTTGATTAACAAAAGGAAGATGTATAATTTAATTGGAAAGCTTTACTGGGATTTTTTGCATAGGACAAAAAAGAAGAGTATAAATGAGAGAAGAGAGTACATCCAAAAAACTACTGACAGAATTGTCATTTGGCTGCCCTGAGAGGGAACACTGGCAAGAATGAGAGACAGACAGAAAGGTCAGAGAAAGAAGAATTGGAAATGCTATTTATAGCCACTACTGCATACCTCCTAGGTGTATCAGCATATGAAAATGCAAAGTTAATGCAGGTAAGAAAGGTCAGGGAGATAGTCATTGCTGAATGGCATTAACTGGATCTTTGTGGAATTGGTGGGGTAGGAAAGCCATTTCTGTATGTGGAGCGAATAGCTGTAAGAAACATAAAAGTATTCAGATAAAGACATTATTATACCTCTAATAATACTAGTTTTGGCTACTGCATGAAAATGTTTTGGATATGTAGGAGGAAAGTGTTGTAGGTCCATATCCTGTTTGCAGAGAAGAACTAGTGAAAACTCTACGCTCCCAGTGGAGGTTGTTAATGAAAATATGGAGGTGAAAATGACTCTGAAGAAATCTCAATTTTGTGCTCAGGGTTAAGGGCATGAAACCTACAATGATTACAAATGAAAGAACTCCACTGAAGGCATTACTAGAAGTTACACATTAATGAGCAAAGCAAATCCAACTTCCAGTTATCAGGAGAATAGAAAGTTGATTTACAAATATCAGCAAAGCTTGGGCTAAGATGCTCAGACCTGCAGAGATCTGATACAGCCCCTCTGTGGGAAAGCTGCTGCACGTGGCTAGCTCTGTGCTACCTGGCAGAGCAATGACCTCATCCAGATGGGTCAGCTAGAAGAGGTTCTGAACTTCAAGAAGTTATCGAGGCATGCTTGAGTCAGGTCATCTTTCTTTGTTATTGTGGTGATTCCACATTGTTTTGACCATTACTCAGAGTCACTGAACTTTAAAATAGCGTTGCTTTGCTGAGCTCTTCTGACTAACGAGCTTGTCTGTCTGTAGGAGGTACAAAACTCATTGCTATTCATTGCAACAAAAAGATTATTTAAGCTGTCCCCTCCCTGCCTGCCCCCATGATAGTTCTAGCTGTGGCAGTCTTAAAAGCAGAATTAGAATCCTCACACTGAACTTTTTGGTTAGAATTGTGAGTATCATCAAACATTCATTGTCAGGTACTCTCTGAAAGCAATAGTACTGTACCCATTATTGTGGACTTCCGATATCCTAATTACCTGCAAGCAATTCAGGACAAAGACCTCATGTTTGAGTTTTCTCTTTTCAATTGATCTCTTGGAGTTTAGGAACAGTAATAAGAGCTGAACTGGTAAATTAACTAAAACTTAGAAATAACAGTCGAAGGCATTTAATCTTTTCATGACCTTTAGTTAGGATTTCACACTGTCTGATTGTGATCACATTACTGGCAGAGACGTGAAAGAGAAGCAGAGAAGAGACAAACATTTGGTTTTTAGTTATCTATTTTGTGGGTGTGAGGTTTGAAGAGCCAATAAACCAAACCGTTGAACTGAAATAGCAGTTTGTATCATTGGTGATATGGCACCTAAGGAGATTTTTTTATTGATACATAAAATCTGCAAAATAATCTTTGAACACTCCCCCATCCCCACAGATTTCCTAGAGGTAAGCATATGAAGTAATTGCAGGGGGTGCTTCTCTCTGCCCAGCACCTATCAGTCTGGAATAACTATAGTTGCAGCAGATTCTACCGATTTGAATCTTTGTGTCTTTTTCATGGTGATTTTTTTCAGGTGGATCTTTTTCTTTCCCTCTTTAATTTATGGAAGAAGAATAGATTAGTTTATATCTTCATGATCAGTCTTTAATTGACTGAACAAAAAATTAATTTTGCTAATATATTTTCAGTTATACTTTAAAGTCTTTCAGTATCAAAACCTTATATTTTTTTTGTGTGTGAATAAAATCAAAGATTTTTCAGTCTGTGTAGTACTATGTGCATAAAATCTATTTTATAGATTTTAGCAAATCTATGACTTCAAATGATCTTCCTTGAATATTCTTTTCCTCTATTTCATTGTTTGGAGGATGTTATACATTTTTTAAGTGAAAGAACAAACTTATAAGCTGTCATCTGTTGGTATCACAGGAATTTCTTTTTAATACATCCCAAACCTCCCTGTAACTTTATTGAATTCTATCTGTAATAATGTTTGATTTATTAAAAAAGACAAGGCTGAAGTGATAAAGCCTTGGAGCAAATTCAGATTGGTTTAACTAATTGTCTTCAGTGGAGTTAGATTAGCAGCTAATATAAGGCACTTTTTATTTAATCTATGCCACTGGCAATAGCTTCCAGTTCTGGAGACAGTAAGCAAACTAGAAATCAAAAACATAATTGAAAGCATTTGTCTGGTTTATCTGGAGTTTCCAGATTACCATTAGTTTTCTTTCCAGCTTCCTGCTTCAGGAATCTTGTACCAATAACCAGTGAACCAGATTTTCATGTGCAAGAAATGTTACCAAGTTGTTGATTCATCAAAACCAAGTCAGTATATTTTCTGTTTATTTTGCTGTGATTGGCAAATATGGACATGGATTTTACATGACTCTTGGTATCTGATTGCTGTAATAATTCCTGTCTGGGAATCAAGAATAACAATAATGAGAACCATAGTCCACGAGAAAGAAATTCATGGTGAATATGCATGGGTTTTGGACCATTTTTTTCTATAATAAAACTCAGAAAGTCTAAGTAGTGTGACATAACTATTTAGGAATTATGGAAAGGGCAGGCTGTGAAATGTGCTGTTTTGTATAAAGCTTCTTGTCAAGGGTGCAGTACTACTGAAATAGATACTATTTATGTTTCATATTTAGATTTTAGATTTTTATTGTCAGGTTGTGTACAAAAAACAGTTTTGTCTTTCCAAATAGATTTTGGTTTTTGTACTTTGCAAGTTTTTCTTTAACTGGCTTTTCTTTCTCTATTGGAAATGATAGAATAAAAGTTTCCATGGAGCAAGTGGTTTTAAGAAACATAAACTGTATCAAAATTAATTTTAATTGAAGCTCCATCTGATGAACCATTGAAAGTCCAGGACATTAGGTGATTCTGGAATATTAAGGAGGGAAATGCAGTCCATGTGGGAACCTTTAACACTAGCAGAGAACACTGAATTACAGAAAGGCAACCAAGAGGGATAAGAGGCTGGAGGACACCCAGAATGCTGCAATGTCTTCCTATTTATATTTTTAATTTGTATGGATTGATATGCACAAATCTAAATGTCTTCTGGTGAATTTAATGGAATATGAGAATTGTCTCAAAACTAAGTGGCAGAAATGTCCCAAGGGAAAGATCAGATATTGAACTATGTGATCTTTCCAAAAGTATCTTGCACAGGCTCATGAGAGGTAATGAGGATGCAGGAAAGCACGACTGCAAACAACTGAGAAATTTGTCATCTCCATTTATTAGTGCTTTATAACTTTGAGTATCTAATTCACACTAAGAAAATGTTGAAATATGGCCTATGAACTACATAGAAGACATGCCTTCTAAATACCAAAGCTCTTTCTTTGGCAGAACTACACGGTATCATTGTTTATCCATTTACAAAGGAAAATGTTTTTGGTGTCACGTTAGCCATGTCCAACATAGATCCAGTTCAATTGTTTTGTTTGTTTTCTACTATGTGAAAATTTCTGTCCTTATGTTATACTTTGGGTGCCTCTGAATTTCTTCTTCTGGCTGATGACCTCTGCCCTTATAAATGAATTTGTTGGGTGAAACAGTACCAGGTGCTTTCCGGAGATCCCAGTACTTTTCGGTTGTAGTTTTATACCTACCACTTCAGTGGTGAAGAGGGCAAAAATTAGGTCATAATCTTCCCTCTGTAGATCCAGTTTTAATCTTCCTCATGCATTTCAACTCTGTGATCTTTTGTTACTTTAGTGCTTCCAATATGTTACTTGCTGTCAGATTTGGTTACTCAGCTGGCTACCTCATAATTTGTTATGGTTATTCTGTATTATCCGATTTCTTGCTTTCCCTTTCAGGATGGGCTAACGCACCAAGAATGACTTGCATTCTTGCTGACTTGCTGAACTGAATTATACCATATAAATAATTTTGAACAATATGATTCTGTCATAAAACTCTTGGTGCACTGAATAACATTTAGAAATCTTTTCTCAATCTCTACTGTTGAATAAAACTCTTGTCTCTCTCTGCCATTTAACATTTAATGCCTAAAGTGAGTTAATTGGATAACTAAACTCCTTTAAAGCAGAGTATATTTTGAGATTGGGTGACACTGGTTATGAAAATCAAATATTAAACAGGCTCTGAAAAGCATTGAAATAAAGGCAGGAACTGCCGTAATTCATTCTTCTTCATTGGCAATATTTCAGACCTTGCTCTTCTAAATCATTGGAGATCTATTGAATTATCAAGATCTAGATAACAAAACAAGTGGAAAACTGTTGAGTAAGTGAAATGTCATTTCACCCTCAGTTAATGGAACATGATAAGTAATGTGGTTAAAAGGAAAAATCAACGTTCCTACCAGTAGCTGGACATAAAGCTATGTATTTTATTCTCCTGTTCTAGTCTCTACAAATGAAAAACCCAATGGCAGGAAAAAATCTCTTCCCTGTAGGGGCTAAATTTAAATAAACAAAACCAATTGCCATTGAAGATTTTCTGATCATGGCAATGCTTGAATCTTTAAGGCATAGAAAGGCTAAGACAAAGCTATAGCTTTTCTCTGTTGAAAAATGTCATGTTAAAGGCAAAGCAATTTGAGGAATGATTGTTGCTGTTAGTATTTTTACTTCAGGATGGACCTTCACAAAGTGAGAAACTGAAAGACAGAGAAAGAGGAGGACAAACCTAATAGCTGCATTAAACCAAATGGTATCTTCAAAGTGGTGCTATAATATACAGTGTGCTGGGATATCTTTCTCTTTTTGCAACAAATTTTGAAGCCTTTTTTTCTTTTTCTCCCAGGGTGAAATCAAAGTTTCTCTATTGCTGTGTTCCTCACAGCATCACAGTAGAAAGGTATGTTCCCTCATTTAGCAATATACCCTAATTCATGAGTAATTCTCTTTAGGTCAGAATTCTCTCACTTATAGATATTGAAAACAAAATATTTTATTTCTTTGTATAGGGAAGCAATCAAATATGCAATAGCTCATGAGTCCCATAACTCCGTGAAGCGCAGTATCAAGAAAGGGTCACCATATATTTGAGGTAAGATAACATTTTTAACAATTTACAATAGCAATTTGAAAACAATTTTTTTGTCTTTAAAGAAAACTGCCTAAGCAGACATGATCACTGCCATATTCCTGCTTTTTCTATTGCTGTATGTTTATTCATTGTTAAAATCATGTGAATGATTTGCAGATAAGGCCTCCTCTCCTGGCTGTGCATGGGGCCCAGTGCTCACCACACCTGTGAACTTCCCCAGGGAAAAACACCTTCCCTTTGGGGCACTCCTGTGCTCGATGGGAAAAGCATCACTTGTTGCTCTTTTGTGAGAACACCACATGTGCGTGTTGATGGTCTACCCAGCCCAGGGTTTGTTCTTTTTCAGTGGTAGCAGGAGATGTGGTTTAGGGAGACACCGATGAACTTGTTGGTGTGAAGAGAGAGAGCTAAACCAAACAATGTTGAGAGAATAATGGATATTATGACATTTAATTCTTGTCAAAGCTGATTTAGGAAAAGTAGACAATGGTTGAGATAAATGACTAAGCTGCATTGCACCTCTTCCACCTCTCCTCCTCCTTCCCCTGTTGCCCCACCCCCCCAGCACTACAGGGACCTATGAATGTCCTTTTGCTTTTTGTAGTGTTGGCTCTTTGTCAAGGTTACCATTACCTGACTTTCTGATACTGTTTCAAAGCTCTAGTCAAATTCCTTTAATGTCATGTTTGGAACACAAGGCATGATTCTCAGGGCTTCTTGTAGAAACGTGCATTAACAGACAGAAAGCAGTTGCATACACTTCAATAGGTGGTTTGGAGTTCATGTGATCGTAACGAGAAACAAATCTTTTCAAGCAGCAACCAGAGGCTCTCTATAGCACGTGGGAATGACGGGAAACTTTGTCTTGAAGAATATAATTTTTTCTTGCACACGTGGTGGGTTTTTTAGATGGGTTGTTTTTTATAAAGGATTTCTTTCAATGTCAATTCATTAATGTTATGAGGGTAGGCTTAGAAATGCCTGAGCAAAACCAGAACAAGATTGTAACTGCTGGCGTCCGAGGACATCCTTTAATGTAGTGTGCAGGCTGGTTACAGTGGTCAGTTTGTGCTGCAGGGGGGTAAGGGAGGTGGGACTGAGCTTCCCATTATGCTGATTTCCTGGAGAGGGATGCCCTTGTTAGCGATGAAGTCAGTGATACAGGCAACTCTTTTCCTCCCCTGGAGAGAGAGAGGTGGCTCTGAGATGGCTCTGTGCATATATACCTGTTCAGAATTTCTGAACTCTAGTTTGAATAGCTAAGAAATCCAAAAATGTCTCATAGAAACAGAGCTAAATTTCAGAAAAGGAACTGTTTAGAGTCTTCTTCAAGGAAAAGGTTGTAAAGGTTTATCTACCAAAATGATCTGATTTAGAGAAGATTCAACTAACTTCTCAATAATGCCAGATTTGGGCTCTGACTCAGCAATGCTCATGTGAGTAACTTCCATAGTGCCAGTTACTGAAGTGTTTTTTAAGAACTGGAGCCTTGGAAATTGAAATGCATCACTTAAATGCAGGAATAAATGCATCATAGTCTTCTAAAATAACTTGGAAAAGCAGCAGGTTCATTTTGATGTGTAATCTGGCAGGGCACGAGGAGAAACTGTTACTATTTCTCAGCATCCTAAAGAAGTTGAGTCAGTACCTAAAGGAAATGCATACTTGTAGCTAGGAAACGGTCCTTGCAGCTGGGCTTCTTTGAATGTGGGACCCCACATGCTGGTGCATTGCTTCCTCTTTAGCTGCAGTGTAGATCTGTGGTTTCTCCAGCTTGTGGATGCTATATGCCTGATGCGCTGGTTAGCAGCTTGCAGACCTGCCACACAGGACTGGAAAGGCTGGGAGCCTGTTGGGTGTCTGTGGGAAAAGACAGAAGTGACTTAGCAGTGTAAGCTTCGCACTGCCCGTGCTGTGAAAACAGATGCCCTTGCTAAAGGGCATGTGAGTTCTCTGCTAAGTGATCGAGCTCTGGGACAGAGAACCACTTTCTTCAACACAGCCAGAGGGGTTTGCAGTCTTTCATTGCTCAGTCCTCATGCATCCAAAATCTACTCATTCGTTTATGTCCCCACTACACTGAAGTTCTCCCCTAACCAAGAACCCAGTATTCATATGTACATTGTCTTACACAACTCTCCATGCCTTACAAAGCCAGGCCCTAGTGCTGTCTTCTTTCTCTGCCACAGTATCACCATGCTCCTTACCCAAATTTCTGCATCCCCATGCTCTGACATATGAGATGTGCCCTCTTTGGGTAATCCCTTGTAGAATAATCCTCTAACTCACAGTGCTGTCAAAGGACCCAGTGCTTTTGGATTCTCTGTACGGCCTTCCCAGAATCGGTGTCAACCACACCCAGCTGGAAGCTATGCAATACTGCAGAAGCCAGTGTAGCAAGAACCACATCTAGACAGATTGCAGGTCCTCAGCCTCTACCCCACTTCCCTGTGAACCTTGGTGCCTGGGGGCATCATCTCTGATCGCCAGCCAGCAATGTACGCAGGATCCCCAAACTGCAGCTGGTGAAGAGAGCAAAAGGTATTTTCCTGGGTGCTGCAGAAGATGACTGACCACAGGTGAAGTCTGGTGGCCCTTTGGTGTCTTGTTTCCCCCAGAGATGTGTCCTTCTTTGCTGAACATGCACTCGTGCTCTATAACTCCTGCCATACAGCCCCGCTTGGATCCTTGCCTTGGGCATTGGGGCTGGGAACGGGGGGCTGTTCAGCAGTGCTTGGCATCTTTGGATGCCCATGGGGTTTGTGAGCTGTGTGTTGGCCAGTGCTGCACTGGACCTTCTCCCCAGCAGGTTATCCGGAGGGAGTTTTGTCCTTCAGGCCTGGAGCTGATACCTGCATCACTTTGGCAGCAAACTTTGTTTACATTTCATAATTACCTTAAAGTCTCATTACAGCAGACACCTGGTACTTGCCATCACATTTAAGGTTGCAAAACAGTTTCCATAGCAACAGCTGTCTCTGCACACCATAATTTTGTAGAGCATTTCCCTATTGGCTAAAAAAAATCCACAGTTGCTTTCTGTCCAAGGTTTAATTTTCCCATCAATCAAGTCTGAATTAATTTGAGGTGAAAGAATATATTATTTCTTATTAGAAAAAAAATACCCCCCATTTTCTTCTGGGAAAAACTATTGCAAAAATAGGCAGGCTGAGGACTACTAGTATTGTTTGGGCTGAGAAAAAAAGTTTGGTTTTAATTTAGTTTTAATTAAAAGTAAAATAATACCATGGGTGTATGAGGCAGGGATTTAGTTTTGTCCATTTAGTACTGTTGTGTCTGTCCTTTTACTTGACTTGCTTGCCAGTTTTAAATAATTAAACATATTAAAAAAGTAATAGCTATCCATCTTAAAGATTAGGTTTTTTGGCACATATTGTACTTTGAATCTTAGCTGTTCAAACAGTAAAAATGACCCTGTGTTTTCAGACTACATCCCTTTCATATTAATATACGTGTAACATTGTTAGAATCAGTCAAAGCTAAAGCCATGCTGAGAGATTTGCAGCCTCTAGCTTTGAATTTATCCACTGATGTGAATAAGACCCAGGGTTTGCTGCTTTAAATATTTTTAACTTAAAATTAGAAAACTGATTTTCTTCAGACCTAGACTTGTACTGACTCATGAAGAAATCTACAAAGCTAATTTGAAGAAAAATACCATTTTAGTTCTAAAGTTATTTGCATGTAACAAAATGAATTGTAAACTGATATAAACTTAGTAATGCCATTTCAGATCTCATTCTGTCCATGTTCAATCATTGTCTCTTAGTTTTGTCATTCTTGGATTTCTTCAGTTTCTCAAGCTTTATGAAAACTCTTCGTATTGTGTTTCTAGAATATTCTGCATGGTATGCTTTGTTCAGTTTGGTAGATTTTAACCTATATAAATCCCATTTAAAGCATTTGAAGGATTTAAATTGTGGGCATGTATAAAGACCAAAGTTTGGGGGATAGCAAAATATATTAGGAGTCACTAGATCTTTATGTTCCTTTTAACAGTATATATACCATGAACATTAATCTGGAAGTGCATGGTCATCTCTCAGATTTATTGACAGTTTCCTGTGGATTGCCTTTGTGTCCACAGCAGCTGCAGCAGAATTACAGGACTTTCATTGCACTTTCTGGTGCCTAGCAATTCTGTGCATGGTGCTTCAAATGCACAGCGTCCAGCTTAACTCCAAACACCCTCTTATCCAACAGATTACAGCCCAGAAGTAGTCTTTTTTTTTCTTTAAAAAATGCAGTGCAGGTTAACTGCACATCTCTTGAGCAATCAGAAGAAAATGACGATATTCTGTATAAATTACTTTTATTCTTTGCATATATATGTTACAATAATCTTCAATAATCTGAGGATATCAGTTTTATTGATCTTATAAAATAACTTCTTATTAAAACTAAATACGTATGTATCAGTTTTTATACTACAACACTACTTGTGTAAGGGAATAAGTTGATGGAAATTACTCGGGTATAAGTAGAAAATTAAACACATTGAGTTATATACTGAAAGTGTGTTATTAAAAAACAGTGCAAAAAGTCTGAATACTAAAGCTAGTAACATTAATGTAATGTGACTATATTTTTTTCATTTAGCATTAAAATTTATAGCATTGCAATTTCAATGTTGTCAAAATAATAGACCATAGAACTTGGGCTGCAAGTCTGAGATGGATTCAGTGTATTTGAAAGCTGTTAAAATGATGATAGAGATATTTGGAAGCAAATATCTTTTCCAACATGCTTGTGGTCTGGGAACAAATTTTGCTCCTGAGAGTATCAAAACACATACTGACTTTTAAAAAGACAAGTGGTCCAAATCTTATATGAATAAATATTTCATCAACTTGCCATTGTCACGTTGTAAAGGGATTAATGAATGGAATATTTTGGACAGTTACATTACATGGGAAATACCTATTTTTCCCATTTGCATTAAAGAATGTCTTTTCTAATCAAAGACATATACTTAGTTCTATTAAAATTCAATTCTTTCCACAATTCTGAACTATAGCCCCTTAAATTGGTAGTTCAGCAGCAGATTAGCAGAAAAAGGCACATTTACATTCCCTTTTTCACTCTTCTTTGCATCCTCATCCATCAAATTCAGACCTTCTGGGTTTTTATCATATTTTTATTGAAATGTTAATGTAAAATGTAAGAGCGCAAAAAGACTCTAAGAAAATGTGGGCAGAGAAAAATCACAGGCATCTAAAATAACATTTAGAGTAACTGAAAAGAATATACAGCTCTTTTGCAGCTTATGTTCAGATACTGGCTTTTAGAAGCTGATAATATTCCTAAACATCTGCTGAATGTGTCTATTTCTTGAGCCTGGTAGGTTATTATTTTTCCATTATAGCTGATTTTCTGGACTGTTCTGTAACAGTAACATATTTTTTGCAGTTTGACACTGCAAATTATGTGATGATATTAAACTATCTTTACTCTTGTTGTTTGAATAACACATGCAGGTCAATAAAATAGACAAAAGTTGAGGTTTACAGAGATGGGTCTAGCTAGAAAGGCAAAATGATCTGTGTTTCATATTCAACATCATGCAGAGTGTTACTATGAATATGGATATCCAGGGATGCCTTTGTTAATGAGAGAGGACATCAAATTAAATAGCAAACCAACACATTTTTCCTGCAAAAGAGGTCATTCTCCTGGGTGTGTAGGCAGCTTCTGCAATTTTGTTTAGTGTTTTATCATTACTACATTTTTGTGTAGTGTATTTCCAAACACTTTTTATAAGATCATTTCTCTTGCAATGACCATCTATTAATGTTTGGGTCTTGACATTAGTGTTTGATGTAGTGGTACCATCTTCTGACAAAAGGTTTTGAGGAATGAGAATCACTTCTGTAGTATTTTTGTAAAAATAACATTGCCCATATAGTCAGAAAACCCCACTTTTTTTTGATTTTAAAGCCAGTCAACATGCTGGCCTGAGCTGAGCATGGACCTCTGGATGATTATTTGGTATTTACATATAGCTCACTTCCAGTATTTTGGACAAACTCTCAACTCTTGATCCAGCCCTTGTGTGGTGCTAAAGAGCAGGATAACTGCTGAAATAGGCAGAAAGAATCTCTCCCCTTTGGCAGAAATCTGTTGCAGGGGCATAGCTGGTACGGCCAGCTCTATACGACCTTCTTTTACTTTTTTGATATATTGGGTTTTGTTTTGGTTTTGAGTGCCTGCCATGGTATGGGAAGAGGAGATGTTGTGAAGTTTATTCATCTTCTGTTTTGTTGGCAAAAGCCATTCAAAGAATGATGTGAAGCTACTGCAGATTTGAAACAGCCTTGGAATTGCTCTAATTTACACTTAGAGCAGGAACAAGCCAAACTAGGCTTCTCCAGGAATGAGAGGAATGAAAACAGCTGTAATAATATTATTCCCAACTCTCTTAGATATTCTGATGAGCATTTGAGGACCTTGCCTCAGGCTGCTGAAGGTAGAGATTGGATTACAGTAGATTACATTCTATTGTATTTATTGTTAACTGTGATTTATAGCCACAGAAGAAGAAAAAAAAAAACAACGGAAAAAAGTTTTCAGTCAGGGGATTGTCATTCTTCCTTCACTAGAAAAGCGATGAGTTGACATACAAAGCATTTTTCCCATGGAAATCACTAGAGTAATTGAAGAAGTAGTATTTTCATTTCACACTGTCCTATAGGAAGCTTAGTGTCTATTTCTTATCTCTCTGTTAAAAACACTGTAGCATTTTTGGCAGTGACTGGAAACACTTCCCTCAATAGAGGCTCTCTGAAGAAAGAAGGCAGGCTCAATCGCTATAGGATTTACAGTTGGGTTTTATGCCAGTAAGAAACGATGTGAGCTACGCTGGTGGTCTGCCCTTGCCTATACACTGGGAGATCTCTTAAGCAAGTTTTAAATATACGAAATAGATTCTTTTCAATCCTCCACATCCAAGCTTTTCATTTCAAGTCAAGTACCTCACAGAAGCCCAAGTGGACTGCACTGACACAGCTGTATTTATCAAACTTCTATGCACCTTTCTAAAAAGAGAACAGATTGTTTTCACAGGACCAATTTGCTAGGGAAACATCAGTTATTATGACTGTTGACTGGCACTGATGATACTTGAATCAGTGTTGCTAGTTACAAGTTAACTGTCCCAGGCTTTGCATAACGCTGACCAGTTTCCAGTTCCCCAGCTACCCTTGCTGCTTGCAACACTGCAACAACATTGGGAAGATTCTGTACTTGAGGATTTCCTTAGATTTTTAGGTTTGTTAAAAAATTGTCAGTAGTTCAGAGAGTTTCTCAGCTAATTATCCGCGCCTGTTGATTTGAAACTGTTAAAGTTTTCCAGAAGCTGCCTTACATCTTCTTTTATTACAGGTCATGCAGTTCTGTTTTGTTCACAGTCAGGCAGGATGAGTATATCTTCTAGTTCTCTGTTTTAAACATAGCACAAAGAATTAACAGTGTCTTCCTTTTATGAATTGATATTTGGTTGTACTACTGTATAAAGCACTGAGTATATGCCTTGCTTATAAATAATTTTTTTCAGAATTTGTTTTCAAGAGCATGTTCTTGATGTTTGTGACCCCACTGGCTATTTAACCGATCCCTTCAGTGTCTATTATCAGTCATTTGCATTACAAATCTTGTAACGTGGGTATTAACCTTTTGCTTTGTACTTTTTATACTAGTAGGTTTTATTGATGATTAAAGTGCAATTTTGTTTTGTTTCCCATGTTTTATACCTGCTGCAGTTTTCAGGTTTGTGAAAGTGTGGGTTGCTGGCATCCAGTAGGATTTTTTGCCAGTGTTTTCAATTTGAAATGTAGTATCCTTAGCAGGGACGTTTTTGCTATTACACGTGCATAGGATGTGAAAGAAGAAAAAGGTTTTGGGAGATGGATACTTTATGATCCTTATTCTCTCTCTCTTTTTTTTTTAAGCTTTTTTTTCTAAAGAGAGAAGTTACAAAGTACATTGGATATAGTATAAAATAAAAATAATGCAAAGAGCTACAAACACAAAAAGACACAACTTCTATACAAAAAAATCTCTGAAAAATGGGCTGATTATACAAGGGAGGTTTTATTCAGGAGGAAAAAAGTGCAGCCAAGATTTTCTTTTATTTTTTTATTTTAAGTTTCAACTTCCTAGCTAAGCACAGAAGTCATGCAAATGAGGGAAAGGTGAAGCAATTGAGTCCTTTAAAAGTGAAACAGCATGTCTCATAGAATCAAGAGGGAATTCAATAAACTGTTTAATGTAGACTCTCTTTCAAGTTTATTAATTTCTGAACTTGCACTGGAGAAAGTTCTAGCTGATGTTAAAACTATTTGCTCTGTTTATGATATTGTGGCTCAGCTTAGAGACAGTAAAGGCAATGTCATCTGAGCGAGAGCTGACCAGAGTAGATTTATTACATGGATTGCTCTCTTGTGTTTCGAGATCTATGGAGAGCAGGACTTGCTAACTATGTATCTTGACGTAGATTGGAAAGGCATATTGGTAATACTTTTACCAGAAATACCAGCTGAAGTTTTACAAAAAGCAGATTTGTTTTGAATCGTAATATATTATATGCTGTCAACAAGCTTTCATTGCATATGCGTGGCCCAGACGGCAATGCAAGGCACTTATCAATATGAGGCAGGAACACAAGTAATATATTAGTCAGACTCAAAGCTCAGTTTGTTATTCCCAATATTAACCCACTGTAGTTAGTTAGGCTTCTGGAAAACAATTTGATCTTCCTAAGCTGACAGTTGTTTATGGACTAGTGTGTAATAATAACTAATGACCCATTTCCTATGAATTTATGTAATTATTCTTTTTGGTCTTATGTCTCTAGAATGTACCAGGCCATGTTTAAACTGGCCTACATTTTAACTGTGCACTGTGTAAAGAAAGGTACTTGCCTTTTGGCTTGCATGGGCAAGTCGTTCCCTGTAAACCTTCTCAGTACTATGTTTGTAGCTTTCTCCGCACCAGAATGGCTGTCCTTACGTTCTACCCCATACCTCCCCCCTGTCATGTCTTTCTAGAATTGAAACTGTGTTCTGTGGACTTTAACACTGGTCATTCTCATGTCTGCTGTTCTGACAGGAAGACAGATTGAAATTCTTATGGTACGTTGCTCAACAAATTAATAGTTGCATTTTTTTGATCTTTTAGAGGAAAATTTTCTCGTTCTAGTGGTTTTTTTCCCCCTCCTTGTTATTGTTTTTTTCCTCTTCTGTGCATTAATTGCGTTGCAATTTGTCATGTTCTTCCTCTTCAAAAAACTGAACTGTTACAGGAACCCTACAGATGTTCACTGCAGTGAAAAGCCACAAATTCATTTAGTTTCTTTGCTAAGAGTCCATCTAGCTTACTGGTTTTGCTTTTGATCAGCCATTGCTCTATCCTTGTAAGAAGGGATGAGACTGTGCATCCCAGTATACACAGAGCTGCAAATCACTGCTGCAATGTCACAGGGATCTTGAAGCTGACAGCGATATCTTGCCACTGAAAAGACAGGACCCATAAGTTAACCTGAAATGATGCAACCACATTTTGAGGGGGTTATATGCTTGAATATACAGAGTTACAGCGGTACTCCAATCTAAAAGCAGAAGTAATATCGTATGTCTTCTGAAACTTGGGGAGGTGAACACTTGTTCTCATAAACGTGTTCAGAGAAAAAAAGAACAACCCCGTGTGGTTTTATGTGGCTTACACGATGAAGGACTCTGAAACTTACTGTGAAAAGGTGTGTAGACTTGTGACTCACTCCTGCCTTTCTCTTGACTAGCCAGATGTGAATCAAGTCTGGTCTAGAAGCCAGCTGGCCTCGTTAGAATAATGTTGTTCCTAAGCTAATATAAGGCACTGTCATTAAGGTAATAAGCCTTGCATATTAGAGCTACCTCTAAATAGTTTAAAAAATCTCAGTCTAAATTAATGCAATGCAAATGAAATATTTAATTGTAAAATACATGGTTGCAGCAGTCTTCTGGTCATGAATTATACTCTAGGGGAAACTATGAATAGTCCTGGGAATAGAAAAATGGAAATGTTTGTGACTAAATTACCTTCTAACTTCACTCTTAAATTGTGTAAAGATGGATACTTGGTTGTTTTTTTTTTTTTGGAAACATCACATGCAAACCATCTCCAATTACTAAGTAGTATTGTTATAAATTGAGTCTTTCAACCATAATGATCAATTGAAGTTTTATTATTTATAGTAAGCAAGATATAAGCAAAAACAGCGCTGGGCAACAGGGGAGTCCTCGCTCTGCCAACTGCCGCACCTCACATTCAAAACACCCGCCCTTTTATCAGTCCTTTAGTTCCGCATCCGTGTTTTTAGTGGA
>JANZLQ010000002.1:9459611-9471383 GCA_026212715.1 Elanus axillaris
GTATTATCAATAAATTGAAGTATGCTTTATCACTCATATTGGGTCGGCTGCATTTCTTCCTCCGCCTTCTCAGGTCCAAACCTATGTCGGGGATTCTCCCCGCATTTTTGAAATATGACTTTTAATTTCCTGCACTTCAATGTGCCCATCTGTACAATGGTCATCCCAGCTGGATGTTGAGGAGGCTTGTCACCTTAGCAGAAAGCTCAAGGAAGTCATTAGTGCTGTTCTCAGACTGCACTGTAAAACTCAGGAGAGGAAAAGTCCATGGTAATTGCCTTTCCCCCATGGAGCTTTTTCCTTGCTGCTCTGTCAGGGGAAAGACTGAATTTCTGTTGCCCTTCAACAGACTTGTCTCTAAATCTAATAGATATTGGGCCCTATGCAGAAATTCTGAATCTCCATGGCAATTATGTGCCACCAGTGACTGTGTAAATCTTGTTAGCACAACCTTAAGGGATCTGTACTGTCCACTAAAGGATCCAGTGGAAGCAATGAATACCTGCTCAGGCTGTACTTCTCCATCCTTTTGTGCCCATCCATCAGCATGTCTGCAGAAAGTGAGGACTATGTTTTAGTAGAATGGCCTCTACTCAAATACATGTAATTTGAGCTCTCTGTGAGAAACTTTTGTAGGCCTGTATCTGTCCCCTACAAAATGGTTGTGATGTTGGCCATGTAATGACTACTGTATATACAAAAAAAGTCCCACTGTAAGCTTGCTGGGCTGGCTGTTAAATACATTAAACTCTTCTAATTGGAATGCTTGCATTGAATAGTAAAATCCTGGGTCTGTATTTACCTTTACAGTGTCTAACTCCCTGGGAGATTGGTCAGTCAGGCCTCAGGTTTCTGGGAGCTATGAAACAATCCTTAATTCTCTGTTAAATGTATGGAGTTCTCATTTTAAAAGTTACCTTTTGTATGTTGAAATTTAACTAATTTGAACAACCAAATAGGCATTGAATTTTACATAATTTTCTCCCTTAGCTTTGAGAAAGCAGCGAGCCTGCCCAAAAGGTAAAATTGTTTAGCTGACCAGACTGAGCAAGCCTGTTTTTGAATAAAACTTTCTCTTTGCTCACCAGTTAAAACTTCGTGGAGATTTTGATGACACGTATGAAAGGCACCTTGTCTGCACATGAGAGCAGCTCACAGTCATTTGCTGGAAACTGCAGACTGAGGCAGATTGTTGGGCAATACTGGAGAGCTTCCAACGCATTTCCTTCAGTGCACCTGTGCTGCAGGTAGCAGTGACCCTTTCTTTGTCAACTTTTATATGGAGTTATTGTAATTTCTATGAAACTCCATTTATGAAAGATTAGGTTTTCGAACTCTTGACTGATCAGTCTCAGATCTCTCAGAAGTATTACATTCTTGGTAATGTATCTGCTCAAAGTCTCACAATGATATTTGTAGAGTTTTGCATCATTAATAATTTCTGATTGACAGGTTTGAATTTTTGGTGGCTAAAATAGCCTGAATTTCAAACTTCTGAACTTTACAAGCTATACTAGGAAACTGCATGAAGAAAACTTTCCACTTTTATAATAGGATTAAGATAGAAAAGGTAAACCAAACATAAAACCAATTTGATCTTTTTTTTTTCTGGGTAAGGTTCTGACTAATTTATGTATCTTACTAAATCCATTTGAAAGAAGAGTATAATACTTTGCGAAATAGAAAAAAAAATTTGAATTTAACAGTAAAAGTAGTTATCTTGTATATTAACCTGTTTGACCTTTTGTGTTATTGCCTGGAAAATCATAGCAATAACGGAGCAATATCAAGGGCAGTTTTACACACATTCACCCTCTTATGTACAGTATCAAGTACATTTATGTATAGTATATCTATTCCTTGGGCTTATATTAGAGACAAACCCCCCCCACACACACACATTTGCAGGTGACTGTGATAGTTATTCCTTGCAAAATTCCTTCCTTAGTCATTATTAATGGGGTTGTTTATTAATTTCCTACTAAATTTCGTGAACCTAGCATTGTTGAGAACAGAAGTGCTGCAACTGGGATACAAATGGAAAGATTATATGCTTGATCCTGCTTATGCATGTTGGGGTAAATGAGCTCCAGAGGTAGAGCTGTACCTGTCAACTCTGACTGTAACTGGAGATACAAACCAGATAATTAGAGATATGATAATTAGAGATGTGAATACCCCTCCAGCAGAGGGCCACAATTAAGTGGTTGTGCCTTTGGCCTCTCAGTAAGGAAATGGTGCTCATTGAAAGAGAACTGTATTTTAACAACATCTGATTTCATAAAACCAAAAAAAGCTATTTCTCCATCATGGAATAGAATGCTATAATTCCTTTTCTGGGGAAAACAATGCTGAATTTCAGATATGTATTTGGATCAAAATCTAGCACCATGTATTTCCCTCTTAAAGCTTAATTAGGTGCATACCCAGAGTAGCAGCAGCAAACCTACTGATATTAGAGCAGTTACTCATTTTTTTATGTTTCCATGATATTAGAGTTATTTCAGGGACAATATAATGTGGAAACAGAGACACTGTAAGTAGCCCAAGGTCATAATGGTGGTGCCAGTTAGAAAAAAATGGACAGATTTTTTAATATTGCATTTTATAGGTGGTTAAAGATGCTCCCAAACAGCTTCACTCATGAATATGATTCGCTTTTTTAATAACCTATGGGCCTCTGAAAAGCAGTGACAGCAGTGTGATTGTTCTGGAAGTGTATTTCTAGGGCAAAGTATAATGACATAGTCACACAGCATTTTGTAACACAGAAACAGCAAGACTGTTCTGACTGGCTCGTTGAACTGTTCTTCCCCCACATAAGATGTGAATGGATGAAACAATAACTGCCATATTTTAAGGATTATTTCTGGTTTGGATGAGTAAAAAAACCTTTTTTTTCTTCTTCTTTTTTTTTTTTTTAATTTTAGGACTGCAGTTCAAAGGTAGCGACTAGCTTTAAAAAAAAAAAAAGTTATGATAGGTCTGTACCCAGTTTATTCCAACCTGTGATTATCAGTGTGTAGAAAGATCCTTCTGAGTTTAGGCAGGAAATTTTGCATCCAGTGAAATCTGCATGGAACTTTGCATTTTATAAATAGAAAAAACCAAAACAAAAGCAAGCATAGACTAAGAGCATCCTCATACAAGAAATCTGTTCTGAGGAGCTCTCTGTTGCCAAGTAAGGTGGTGAAAGGATGACACCAGTTGCAACTCAAGTACTAATTCAGGAAATACTGCAAATGACAGAACTTAATGAACATGACCTTCTGCTTAGACTGCCAGTCAAGCTTGTCTAAGGGTACTAAAAATGGGAGAAAGAAGGCTCGAATTAAAGGGATGGCTTTAGCAAGCAATTGCAGTAGTCAGTTATCTTACATGAAACAGGTACTGTAGGGGGATAAAGACCTACAAAAGTGAATACTTGCAGGCTATTTTGATGCTTTAGAGATGTCTTTTCTTATTTTACATATCTTTCTTATCCCAAGTCTTAGTCACAAAAGACACTTTCTAAATGTTTTTCTTCATTTCTGCCTGGGATGAATCTCTAAATATTTACACGAAAGATACATTGAATATAAATATTTAGATGTTAGAGGAAATATGGTCTGAAACATCTTTACAAAGAGATTCCTTTGCAGTAGTGAGATAAACCTCGTCTCTATTTTGCAGACAAAATTAACTGAAGTTGTTTGCCTAGAAGAGTCAGATCTGGGAAAAACTCAAAGGCTTTTCTGTGCTGACTGTGGTGTATCTGTTACTGTATGAATAATTTATAGAGAACTGAAGACCTGCTCTATGTTTCAGTGTTTTCAGGCAAATGTATTCACTTTACAAATAGACAAATCAGTCAGTTAAAAATCTGTTTTACTTTCTGGCTTAAATCACTCTGAATGGTGATTAAATCCAAGTTATGGCCCTTGACTCCATTGCCTTAATGCAAAGTTTGCACTTCATCTGTGCAGCCTCATTGCCTTGAGATTTTGCCTGGCAGTTGTAACTGAAAGGTGCCGGAGACCAAACCTGGTTATTGATTGTACGTGATAAGCAGGGTAGGAATGGGTTTTCACTCTGTGTGGCACTAGGTCTGTGAGCAAGTGAGAATAAAACCTCACTACATAGTTTGAGCCACTCTTATCTACAGCAGTACCCTGGAGATCACTGGATATCTAAAAGCAATTATACTGCTTAGATTCCAAGTTTTTCTTCTAAGTCCGTTTTCATGGAATTGCTGCTATTAGAATCCAGATAATTTCACATTTCCAGGTAGGAACAGTTTACATAAGAAAGTCCTACAGACCAGGGCACTGTCTTGCATGCTTGCAAACCATTGTGCACACAGAGGTTTCCCTGTTAATGATAACTCAAGGGATCTCTCCTGGGTTATTTCAACGCTGGAGCAGTATGATACAACCAGGGATATTCAAAATCGCATTGCCTATCTTATTGCACTCATTGCTGTTGAGAAACTGCATGTTTTGTGTATTACTAAAGCAAAAAAACCTGTTGGTGGTGTAAGGAAGGCAGACCAAGTCACTGGCCGACCAACATACATTTTTCACTCTGAAGCAGCAGGGAGGCCTTGGGATCTAAAATGTAACCATTAAACTTGGTGCAGTCCATCCTAGGATGACAATGCAGTGGGCTGTGCTGATGTATATGGCACTGTTCCCAGAAGTGCAATCTTTTGAAGTAACTACGCTTTTCCAGAATATTAAAACCACTAAATAAGTATCAAATGGCATCATTCAGTGTATGAAGGATAGTTAAGGGAGTGACTCCTCATTCACAAAACTTTGATTTCTAGATCTCTTATATATAAAGCTTATGAATCTTTACCAAACTGCTTCATTCACTGAAATCCATAATTGATTTTTTTTCACCATGAGACTTGTGCTGAACAAATCAATTTTTAGCATCAGTCTGAAAGCAGAGGTCATAAATCACCTATTTTACTACAAACTCTTGGGATTTCAGTAGCAGGTTTTTGTAGCCTGTTAGACTAATTTTACATGAGGGGTATATCTACTTATTCTGCTGTAAGACGTTCTTCTCTAGTAAAATCTCTGTGTGCACCTAGGAGAGGTTTTACTTGTTCTGTTATTTTGTTTTGGCTCAGGACATCTACTGGCTTTTATTAAAATGAAAAACAACAGAAAAATACATTGAGCTTAATATTTTCTTTGAATTTTTTTGTTGTTTATTTTTATATAGTGCTCTGCAAAGTCCTTCATGAAATCTAGCATTTACCTTGTGTTTGTTTAATCAGTTACTTAATTTGTATTCCATTCACTCTGAAATACCTTGCTAGGACTCAAAGCCCTACTATATTAGATGCTATGGAAATGTGAAGGAAGAGGACTATCTGGTTTTACCATCTGCTCCTTGGTCTTGTGAATATGCACTTATGCAGCTCATTTTATGCAGCATATACAGTTTCTGTCATATTAGAAGTAATATTTGCCATGTATTAACTGAACACATGTAAGTCCTTGCCTAAAGTTTCAGGGCTACAAGTGCTGCTTGAATAATTCTTGGTAAGAGACTGTTCTCAATAAAAGGTTGCGTGCGTGTGTTTGTGTTGGTAGGAAAGAGCTGCAGGTTAAAACACATTTTGGGAAGGAGCAAAAGAAAATGATGATTACAGTGTTATACATACAGGCTAGCTTCATGAACAGCTGGTTAGTTTGTTTCTTTTCTAGGTCATGAACTATAAAGAACAGATTGTATAAGAACTACCTACCACAGAACTACCTACTCCATATTAGCTGCCTTCCCATGGGTGTTGTGGTGTAAGATCTCTCTATACGGTTCTGCCACTAACTCAATAAGCAGCCTTAATTAGCATGCTTGCAGTTGTGTTTCAAGGTGTCAGTGCTGCACATCTTTGCTTTTTTGCTGTCTAAATTGGCATGGTGATGTCCTGGGTTCAGCTGGGCTAGAGTTAATTTTCACAGGAACCCAGGAAGGGGCCCAGCCGGGACAGCGGACCTGAACTAGCCAAGGAGAGCTATTCCAGACCATGGGACATCATGCCCAGTATAGAAATGGGGAGCGGGCTGGCGGGGGGGCTTGCTCGGCTTTCAGTGGAAGAAGTGGTGGAGCGTGGGGTTCCGGGTGGTGAGCAGTTGTACTGTGCATCACTTGTTTTGTATATTCTTTTATTTGTATGGTTGTTGTAACTTCTCTTTTTGTGTTGCCCCAGTAAATTGTCCTCATCTCAACCCTCGAGATTCCATTCTTTTTCCTTTTCTTCTTCTGATTCTCCTCCCTATCCCACCGGAGCGGGGCAGGAGGAGCGAGCGAGCAGCTGCGTGGGCCTTTGTTACCGGCTGGGCTGAAACCACCACAGGTGGTATCTTAATTTGATGTATCATGTCAGTGAAACTGAGCAGATTTGTGGGATTTTGCATAATTGCAAAAGATGCAAGTTGTCCATGCTCTGGAATTGGAGAAAAGAGATTTTCTTATCTTCTGGTTCAGCTTCTGTATCCATGAATTAGAGATTATACTTAACCTTGCTTCGTGCAAGACTTGTAACTCCTCAGCTGATGCAATTCCCTAGGATTATCTTCTTCTTGCATTTTATAGGTTGTTATTTTATTTTATCCACACTCCTAATAAAACAAAGTTTTACTTTCTCATAGACTTCAAGTTATACAGCAAATCTTTAAACAGTACAGATATCAAAAGTTAATTATGTAAATATTCAAGTACTCCACTGAGACCTTAGGAAAGTCAGACTCAATTAATCAGTAATAATTGAAACCTTTTAGTGCTTACTGTGTTTGTTTTTTATTTGGGAAAATAATTTTTTGAATGAAAGTGACAATTATTTAGTATTTTGTTTCTAATTCGCCTGCAAACATAATGTACCCAGCTAGGAACTTGGAGGCTGTGAATAATCAAAACCAACTATGAACTTCACTAGTCTTAACACTGAATGGCTTACATATTCATGAAGCTTTATGATTGTCACTGATGGATAACACTGCCTGTTTTATGTATTTCCTACCACTGTCTATGAGTCTCCAAAGTGAAATCTCTTGTGATTTGCTCTATGGAATACAGAGAACGCTTGTCAAGGCATATTGAAGAACAGAAGAATAATAACTAGCCCTTTATTTATTTGTGCCATTGCAAGGTCTTTCATGTGGGCTTATACATGTTAGTGATTTACCAGCTACATTAACACATTTTTTTCTGAGGATTAAGCTTAATAGTGGGAAAACATATTTTCTGAGTAGTTTACAGTGCGTAACCTATAATTTCAGGGACTACACCAATTATAGAGAAGAATTACTTTAAACCCCTTAGAATAGACAGCATCAGCTAAAAAAGTAGTCCTTTTCTGACATCAGTATTAGGCATCATTGTTATTTAATGCAAACCATGTATGCTCCAGAAAGAGCTTAATGAATGAAGCTGACTACGGGCACCACTGGCTACAGTGCGCTAGGGTTCAGGTTTGAAAGTGGAAGAGAGATTATTTGTAGCTGAATAGAAGAGAAAGCAACCTGTCAGCAACCTTGTGTGTGTCATGATGGCAGTGGGAGGAGAAGACAAGCCTGGGGACTTAGGAATGTTTGGCAGGGTGCAAGGAAGACTGGCTGATCCCTATAGTCAGGGAGCTATTCCACAGGTGGCAGGGGTTTCTCCAGCCTATTTTGGCCTATAAAACTGAGGAAGAAAAAAGAATTCTCCATTGTGAGAAACGGTTATTCATCAGCTTTCAGCCCCTATAGCTCTCACATTTTACCGGTGAGGATAACAGAGAAATCTCCAAGCTAATTCCAGTTCTGGAAGCTGCATATCTTACCCTGGCTTCTTGTCCATGCTAATTGCTCCTGCTGCGAGCCTAGAATGTCTCTGGGATTCTTTCATGACAGAACCCCACTGTTTCTATACAAGTGGACCATTCCCAGTGTACAGTCTCATTTGTATTAATTTAGGCTTATTTTTGGTAATACTGAGCTTTGCAGTAATCCACAAGGTTCACAACAGTCAAAGTAGGAGCTTGTTTTTCAGAAAATTCAGAAAACCAGAACAACACGTACAAATTCATGTTCACTGTTCAATAAAGAATGCAGGAGAAGGTCTGAAATCATACTTTCTAGAAAGTAATGGCAAATTTATTGAAACAAAGAAGCTAGAAGTTCTTCTTTTCAGGTTGGGGAGTTTCTGACCTGATACTGGATGACAGCATGCAGAGCAGAGCCACTTCTAACAAGTGAGTTGCCAGTGCCTTCTCTCCAGACAAGCAGGCAGTCTGGTAAAGCACTTCCTTGGGGCTGGGAGTCCTAGGCTCCAAAATCTTCATACAAAGGAGGGAACTGAACTGTACAAGTGCCCTACCCTCTGAATTATTTTTTATTTTTTTTAAGAGGGAAGGTCCAAACAGTGGTACCAGCCCATTACTTTTCTGACCACATTTTCTAATTATCAGCCCTGAAATAACCAGTCTGTCTGGACTGCCTGTGGGTTGACACAATGAGAGACGCAATTCCATCACTCCAGACAATGGCTGAGATTTATTAATGTAAAGGTATGCACCAGTCTGCCCAGACTGGAAACATTCTGCAGCACTATGGCATGCACGGAAATTCCACATGGAAAAGATAGCCATGTATGAACTTCAGGTACTCCCTGGAGGTACCTCAGGGCTGAGTCATGGTTTTGAGTATTTCAGTTTTTACTTCTGTTGCCTAGATCCCTTTTGCATGTAGATTCACACTGTTTCCTTTAAATCCTCTTTATTTATAACTACCTGAAAGGAGCTTGTAGTGAGGTGGGTACTGGTCTCTTCTATTAAGTAACTAGTGATAGAACAAGAGGAAATGGCCTCAAGTTGCACCAGGGGAGGTTTAGATTGGATATTATACTGAGAGGGTTGTCAGACACTGGAACAGGCTGCCCAGGGAAGTGGTGGAGTCACCATCCCTGGAGGTGTTCAAAAAATGCGTAGACGTGGCACTTCAGAACATGGTCTAGTGGGCATAGTGGTGTTGGGTTGATGGTTGGACTCAATGATCTTAAAGGTCTTTTCCAACCTAAATGATTCAATGATTCTATGATTTTATATGTATTTATCTCTTTTCTATTGCTTTGTATGCATCACTGGCACTTTTTAATAAACAAGATACAACTTCAGTTAATTTTAAGTCTTTGTGACACTCCTATTGCAAAATGGCTTCACTGCCTGTATGAATAGATTTAGTATAAATATTCTGAGGAGGCTTTTAACTTGTATTTCAAGTTGATATTTGAGAAGTGCTATATGTTTATTTGGAACAACAAACAAAGCAGAAGAATCATCAACTGGCAAAACAAGAAGTGTTAGTTTGGTGTTCGTGATACCAAAAAATCTTCACCCAGAAATGTTGTTCCCATAGTCCATCAAGATGAGAAAATGAAATTGAAATGTATCTGGAAATGACAAAGGTGCTTTTGGAGATGGAATCTGATGAAAATCCATTAGTGTGGCAGAGGGAGATTGTATTTCAGGGCAGTTCACCTGTCTGAGCTGGAAGGACTCTGAAGCTGCAAACAGTGACAAAATGCTGGGTCTATTATTTGCATATTTATGTCAAAGCTGAAGCTTGACCAATTTAAAATGTCCTCCCAAATTATACCCCATGACAGGAAACTTGAAATGGTAACTAGTACAATTTTGTGATTAGAGTGTCATCTATGATATGGCTACTTCCAGAAATCTCTGGATATCTTGCAATGGGTGGGTTTTTCTTTCACATAGCAGTATTTATCTTTAATCAACTGTTATTGTATATATAACTTTAATTTGAATGTGTGTGATTTTTTTACACACAGATATGTGCTAATGTGGATGGAAGGTTGATCGCAAGAGTCATATTCAGTATGATAGAAATACTGGTGCTAAAGATGTCAGAATTTACACTGTTCCCACGGGCTAATTCTTTTCTACGTCTCATTTAGAAAAAGTGCTTGGGAACCAGCATGTGGGAAGAAAGTTTAAAATTTTGGAGGGTTATCCTAAGCCATTCACAGTTCTTTTTTTATGAGCAGAAGCTGATCAAAGTAATTGCTTTTTTATTGGTTATCTTTGTCATTGGAGATGCATGACACAGCCCTTTTCATTTCAGTGCCTCTTCCACATGTTTGTACAGCTGCATTATGCTCCTTAAGTCATCTGCAATTGTTGCTCATAAAGATAGAGTTGCAAGGATAGCCACCACCATGGATCCAGCGGCGTGCTGTTGGTCCTCAGTCTTCAATTCTTCACTGATAGGTGCACACCACAGCTTGTCTCTATGTTTTTTTATAAGTCATAGTTTGACACATGCACATACGTACTGTTCATTTACTGTTCACGCTCTACAGGTTTTGTCTATCACATGGCCTTCGTGTGATCAACACCAGAAACCAGTACCTTATCTCAAAGACTACAGTTTCCATGCAAATGGTAGCCTCCACATTCTTTGCTGGCGCTGGCCTGTCTCCTCCTCAGGATGCCTCAGTGCCCCAATAATCGTCCTTTTGAACAGAGGAGTGCCCTGCTTAAACAAGCTGTCTCTTGGATAAGTGGCTCCTTCACAGCAAACAATCCTTGAGATGAATGGCTTGAGATGACAGTCCAGTCTCTCATAACAAAACAATCTTTGAGACAAATAGCTTGAGATAACAATTCAGTCCCTCACAGGCTTGCACCTGTGGGATGCTCAGTGCCTTCCTCCAGGCTGGGTGTTCAATGCATGTAGGATCAAGGCCAGGATAAATACATGAGCTGGGTTCTTCATAAAAAGAAATCATAATGAGTTCATGGGTGAACTGATGATTCACTGCTTTGAAAGCACAAGCTTAGAGAGTTGTGGATCTGTAGTAAATACAGAGCCCAGAACTTTAAGAATGCTCATATTGATTTCCTTAAGTGAGAAGGATTCTACAAATTACCAGATCCCACAAGAATTTCAGGGCACGTCTGGCCAGTCTCAGAAATTCCTGTTCTGGGTTCAGGGTCAGAGTCTGTATCAGATTAGGAGTACCACAAGGGCTCTTTTCATTAGAGTGATGGTTGGAAATCTGCAGGTGGAAGTGTTACTGAAATTGGAATAAAACTCCTTAACACCAATGTGAAGTTAAAAAGCAGGCACTTCATTTATTGCAGCGCTGGTGTCGTGTCCCAGAATTGGAGCGACTCATGTTTGTGGATTTCCTTTGTCAGAATTAAAGTGAAACGACACCAGGGGAGTTCAAACAACAATCAACATTTATTCAACCTAGCTAACCTTGCCCATGTACAAGTGAACTTTCCAATATGAACCTTGCAATATGTCATTAAGCCGCTGTTTGAATAGAGAAGGGAGGTGTAGAAAAAGGAGCAGAAAAAGGAACATGAAACTGTCAGGAGAGCCCTCCTGTTGAGTCAGGAGGTTCAGAGCAGACCCCCTTGCTTTCCAGACTCCTCAAAGAGGAGCCCAGGGGTGGCTGGATCCACTCATAGTCTCAGACTTGGTCAATGGTTTATGTTTAAAAGGATGAGGTGTAGGGACTGCGGAAAAGAGAGAAGAAAAAGAGAAAGAGAGAGAGAGAAAGGAAGAAAGAAAGAGAGAAGAAAAGGGTTTCACCAGTCCTGGGTCCAGTGTTGGTCCAGCCAGCATAGAGATACAGTTTCGGAGGGCGCGCACTGAGAACTTGCTCTCCCTTCTTTTATACTGAGATAGTTGGTGTCTTGACATGCACCGTTCATGTTCCCGGGGTTCTCTGGAATGGGTCGGTGAGCTTTGCGGGGGGGGG
>JANZLQ010000002.1:9471483-9629600 GCA_026212715.1 Elanus axillaris
GGGGGGGGTTCATTGTGGAGTTGCCTCTCTTTCCCTGCTGGCACAACTGCTTAAGATAGAAGCACAGTCCCATCCATCATGGGCCCCCTCCTCCAGGCGCGTACACTGTGCTCCTTCTCCTGGTCACTTAAGGAACTGTGGCTTTGGAGAAGCGTGGTCCCACCCTCCGTGGGGCCCTCTCCTCCAGCCACGTTGTCCTGTTCATGAAACTCTAGTGTTTTTACAGAGGCCATTTTCTCCACCAAAGTTCTTTAATGAATGTTTGAGACTGACTATAATTTGTTAGACCATCACAGCTGGGGACACAGGGGATCGTTCGTCCAAATGCATGTTCAATTTAGTATCAAAATCCATCATTTTTTATAGACTTTTTCTGTCAGGTCATTGTAGCATAAGCTCTTTACATAAAATGCATACTATGCTCACTCTTAAATTTAACCTTTACAATGATTGGTCCTTTGGTTATATAACCTTATCAATATTCTTATTTAAAAACAATCATTGGTCAATCTCACTTAGCTCTACTGATTGGAATCTTCGATACTCAGATTGAGATGGGAAGGCTGAGAGGGTTTCCAAGCAGCATAACTGGTGTCCATGAGGGTTTCCTTAGTTTCTTAAAACAAAACATAGAAAACCCAGTAACTTCCTGGTGAGGTTTCCAGGGTTAGCAATTTCAGACTTTAACAATATTAAAGTTCCTATAGTCGTACATAACACAGTTCCTAAAGTTTCTATGGCTACATTTCAAACTTAACAATCCTATTGTTATGCTTCACAACTTTACTTAATCAAACCTAACTTTTGTATGTGATTAAGTTTTGATTTCTTTATGAGAATAATTGCAACAGGAGACACCACGTTGAACCCTTGCTTGGAGTGGAAATTTCTGATCTGCTTTAGTCACGGAGAAGGGAAGATTTTCTGTTAGAAATGTAAATGTTCACATAAAAAGGTGATTTGTGGAGCTCATTTTCTAACCCAAGTATGGTTTTAATGTTACAAAAGTAATAAAAAGGTAATGTTAACATTGATTAATACTGTAGCCATTGATCATGATCACAGAAAGCTCTGCACATCCAAAAATACATTACTCATTTTCTTTTTTTTAAAGCTGTTATATTACCCTTTATACTGAATGTTTTTAAAAGGAAATATATTTTTCTTTTTAAATCTTAACCTCATTATTATATGTGAAAAAATGCAAAGAACCAAATACGTTTAAAGCATTTTTTAAAAGTCTCCTTTTAAATAATTCAAACAATTTTACAGTGTCAGTGACTGAAAATCATAACAATAAATAGTTTTATCCTAGAAATCATTCATTTAAGAACATGCCATCTGCAGCCTAATCATTTTACAATCTGTTCTGCAATATATAGGACATTGAGATTTAATATAATCTAACTTAGGACACTGAGATTTAATAACATCTAACTTACTGAATGTTTCATCTTTTGGAAAGCATTCTCAGACTATTCTGGGACTTGCTTGAAATATTTAGTAGTTCCTCAGACATAATTTTGTAATTTTGAGAGATGTGAAAATATATGTCTTTTCTGTAGATACAGGAACTCTACGCTTATATTCAAATTCTATAAATGAAAGGGAATTGTATTTATAGTTCTACTATGAATGTTGTGGAATACTACAAGACTAGTTTATGTCCACTTCATATATCAGAAAATGCACTGTAATTTTATGGCACAGTATAAAATTGAAGGACATGAAGCTCTTATTAATATTATGGTTATGAAAGCTTTATAACTTTCTTCATCAATCAAATGGGGAATCAGTACATTCCTAATTAAGCTATGCCATGATATTTTTCAATGAAATTCCTTAATTTGAAGAAACTAATGTGCATAAAGGAAGAAATATAACCTTACATCGGAAAACTACCTTTGGATGCTTTTAAGAGTCACATCATACTTAATAAAGGTCTGATTGATAGCCCAATCAATTTGAAATGAAAGTTGGGATAAAAACATTTACTGAAATTGAAAGGGAATGCAGGAACATTTAGTGAAAAGTAGTCTCTGTGACATACTGTTTTTCTGATAGAGATATCTGTGTTTTATGCTGAAATATATGTTATACAGGGATTGATAATAAAGTGCATTATTGTAGAATGACTTACAACTTTTTAAGTAGGACTGTTGGCTCCTTGGCTCTGATTTGTCAGCCCATCTCAGGAGGATAGGTACACAGGTATCAAGTTTCATTAAGAAAACTGTGCTTAAAATTATGCAAATATGTATAACTGCTGTATTGAAGCCCCAAATTGAGAAATGACATTTAAAATTTACAAAGTACTGAACGCATGTCTGGTGGTTTAATTCTCCGTAATCCTGCCTTTGTAGGGTGCATACAGAGCTCAATATTTCATAAAGCAAGAAAAGTATTTTCTTAGCTGAGCCACCTAAATACTTTAGATACAGATAATGTAAGAGGAATTTAGTGCAATTTTAGTCTTCAGTATTAAACCAGAACATGCCCATAATTTTTAAAGTAGAGATTCAAGCTGGAAGATTGTCTCGTCTCATCTCCCTCTGGCACAAAGTTGTTCCTAATCAGACGTTTTTATTGCATTGTAGTGAGGAGTATTCAATGCAACAGTGTTCAGAGAGGAGTGATGGTGATATGATCTCATTGCCTAAGAGTCTTTACTGTACAAAAACCCTCAAAAAATTCTTTTCACTGTTTCACCTGAAGATTTCCGTATCTAAACCCTACTGTATATATCTCAGTTTAATTTCCTCAGAATATTTCAACTTTCAGTCTTCTACCTTACTCTGTATCTGTATCATAAGTGTTGATGATCCATATCTTTTTGGTGAAAGTATATAGAATTGCTTTATTTCAACTTTCCATGACCATCAGCATTAGTCTATTTAGATGTTGAAGGCATTATGTTGAAACATACTTTGCAGATAAAATGCAGAATAAAATGAATGTGTGTATGTATGTGTTGCATACAGCAAAAATAGTGACATTAATTTGCAGTATCTATGAAGGGTTGATGTCAATTCAGAACATTTTTACGATGCTGATGTAAAATTTGCGGCTGCTGATAGATGTCAATGCTATCGATAAGACCCAAAGGCAATAAAGGGATTATTTGCTGCAGACATAGCACTGGATTTCATGGTTAAGTATGCATACAAAGGAGGTAACGTGAATGGAATGCACAGGGAGACTTTCTGTTAATTTCTTTTTTCCTTTTCAATTTTTTTTAGTGTACAAACATGATGGTGTATAGACATATAGGGCGTGCATTTCACATGTGTATTCTATCTTATACAAAGGACCTTTTCCCTCTACAGTTACAGTCAAGTGTTAGAAATACCTTCTTGCTAATGGTTGATTATTTTGAAAATGTTTGATCAAAAAAGCATCTTCTGAAGCTGTGTGTCCTCCAGAATAATCATTGTATTGCTTGCTGTCTCTTGGATCAACATTCAGGCTTTTGAAACAACCCGTGGAAGACAGACTGAAGTTTTTTCTAAGAGAATAATTTGAGGGAAAGTTCTTTTTCCATTTTAACTGAAGTGGACTAGTTAGAAACCTTCACAGACCAAAGAACAGACCGGTCTGTTTTCATAGGACAGATTAACAGGAACAAATAAAAAGATTACACGTCTTTCAGCTTAAGATAAATACATATTTTGATGTTCTTTAAACTTAAAAAATACATCAGAAGCTTTTATTTTTAGGTAATCTTTTGTACAATCTGTCTTTCATAGTTTTATGTGCACAATGTAAATTGATTCCTACTGAAATGAGAGGGTAGGATCAGAAAACACTTTTATTCTGACAACTCAGCATCATGGCCAAGAGAATGACTGTTTAGTGGGCCCAGTAATTCTTCCAGGTGACATTCCAATTGACATCCTCTGTCACGTTTTCAGACCCCAAGGAGCAGATTAAGGCCAAGTGAATGATCTTGGTAGACTATTCCTAATTAATCTAAAATGCCTGAAGTCTCCCTTTGGAAATGGATGATTAAGTTCAACTTGTTTTCCACTGATTCAAATTTTTGAATCAGATTTGATTTCCATCAACTTTTATATGCAAACAAAGTAGTGGTTTTGTTTTGTTTTTTGTTTGTTTGTTTGTTTTGTGTTTTTTCCCCCTTTCCCTTGTTTGTATAACTAAAGCATTTTAGATGTAGGAGTATATATGTCACCCCATAAAAATGGGAAAGATAGATTCTCAAATGATGTGCTATACCAAAACACAGTCATAGGCAGCAGTTTAGATGAAGCTCTATTTAATTTAAGAAATAAATACAATAAAGACTTGGGCAACAGTAGGACATTCTTATTGATTTCCATGCATGATGCACCACTGGATTCAGGCAAAAACCCAATTACAGATATCGTCCTCTCAAGAAAATATCCAAATATGCCTGGGGCAGCCTCATAGATGTGTCACAGCCTTTGTGTGAGTACCCAGACAGAGCTCATGAATGGTGCATGCGCTGCCACGGCTTGGACAGATTGTGCATTAACAAGAAGTGCTGCAGGTGCTTGCAGTCATGCAGTTGTTTTCTTCAAATTTAGCTATTGGTTGAGAAGTAATTGGCAACAAGAGCTGGTAGGAAATTTTTCTGATAAAATAAAATACCCAGCAAATATTGAAATTTAGACTTTTCCTTTGCTGGATGAAACTAGTGGGTCAGTCCCATTCATGGGCAATAGAAACTCTGGGTCGTGGCCCATAGGGGCTTCCCATAACAAGTTTGCTCCAGAGATGAATATGTTAAATTCAGTCCTCAAGGAGTGAGGTGACCAGGGGACTCTGTCCTGAATCCTGCTGTACTTCAGAGGGAAACTGTGTTAAGGTTAGGGCTGCCAGGTTCCTGGCTCCTTGCGATCCTGGGGTTCAGCCTGTGTGAAGCAAGGTTGCTCTGCCCAGGGCACAGTGTGGGAGGAACCCTGCCCAGCTCTCAGGGTCTTCTCTGCTTCAGTGGTCCTACGAGCAAATTGTCAAGTTAATTTGACATGACCCCAGGACCTTTTGTTCCAGGAGTGCTGCACTTCTGTGGTTTAAGGGCAAAATTTTCTCAGAATTTCTGGTTTATTGAAAATTTAGAGAGACTGGTGCCAAATCAGAATTAAATTGATGTTTTTATGAAACACCTATCCAGCCTTTAAAGCCAGGTTTACTGACCACAGGGAAGATTCAGCTCCTAGAATTCTATAATTCAATTGGAAAACAGTTATGGTATTTGTAGTGTGAAGTACGGTTGAAAGAAAGTAAAAAGGAGAACTGATTTTTCATTGTATATATTCCTTACTAGATAAGTTTTCGTTTAATTGATTGAGATGTCATCATGAGCTATTTTGGTGTTTTTTTTCCTATCTTTATTAACTAGTATTTAGATGATCTATAAAAGCAAGCAAATACTGAGGTCAATTTTCATAATGCATTACATTAATTATTGTACCCCATTTTTAGTCTGAAACTCAATTAGCTGAAGATGTACCAGGAAGACAGAAATCTATAGTATGGACGAGAACTGGAAAGTGCTTATAAAATCACAGCCAAAGAGGATACCCATTTATGGCTGTGTTTTTTCAAAAAAACTTGTAACTTAGTTTTGTTCAGAGATACAGTTGGAGTCCTGAAACACATTTAATAAGCTTCTGAATTGGAAGCATTTTAGCGGCGTCTTTAATAGCTAAGATTGAGCTGCTTTTGGCAGTCACAGATATAGCTGGTTGGGATGGTTTGTCAACTCAAACTGTTCATCAGCGTAGTCTGGGGAATAAAAAATGTCAAAGTTATTTGAGAACACTCTCCTGCTGAGCTGAAGGTCCAGCAATTGCCATTAAAATGTTATGGATGTGGTTCCAAGTGACAAGGGGACAACCTTGCACAAAAAACTAGACAGAACAGGAAAACCTTTCTAAAAAGACAGTAATTATTTTGATAGAAAACTTTATATGCCAAATTTTTTTTAAAAAAAGGAAAACTCTTAAATTGTCATAACTAGTGTCAGGAGAGATTTTATAGTTCTCAGTTGCTGGCATTTCTTATGGTAGGGGCGACAGAAGTGATGTGAGCCTCTGCGAGACAGAACAGAATACAGCAGATGAGAAAACTTTCTCATAACTTGCTTTACACTTGTAGTTTGATCCAAAACTATTTCAGTACCTTGCTGAACATGTTCATCATTTTGTAAAGCTGTAGCAGAAATCACAAAAAGTCTAGTGAGCCTAATTCTATAGCTTTGCACATTTACATTTATTCCTGTGTATGTATGTACTCATTTATTTTACTTTTAGGATGGTGCAAAAGCCATTTTAATTTTATCTGAGTTTTTCCACCTAGAAAGGAGAAGATAGTGAAGAGCCATTTTCTCTAAAAGATAATACTTGAAATATCTTCTCTTTAAAATACCACTGCTAGCACTTCAAAATAAAACAGTTGTTTATTTTTCTGCGGAACTCTTCTAGCAATGAAAAAGATGCACCTGCTCTTTGATAAGCACAATTTTTTAGGCTACCTACGAAGGACTTCGGTGTAGGAATGTGTGCTTGAATTGTGCAATATTCTGAAAGGAAAGCAGTTTATTCTGCATTTGTGAGAATAAATGAAAACTCACAAAATAATAATGTACATTTTGTAGAGAGTTTCTTAGAACTGACCTTTTTGTTTTTCTGTTGCTATCTCTTATGGACAGTATTTGATTCCTTTAATGTTCTTTCTGCTTGTAATGGCATCGAGTTTCTCTAAGAACATTGGGTGGAATTGAGCCTGCCTGGAAAGGAGGTTATGAAGACTGCACTGGCAGCAAGTCAGAAGGCTTGAATTGGGAGCAGCCAGCCAGGCCTTAGTTGGGGTGGAGGAAGCTTCCTAAGAATCAGAGGAGACTGGGTAGATTTTTCTGCAACTCAGAAAATTAATGTGCTGGGTAAAATCAACTCTTAGAACCAAAGATATGCCTGCATGGACAGTAGGCTGGCAAGAATTTTGTATACATTATTTTTATTGTGTTCTGCTTTCATTTTCCTTTTATGTCTTCTCCATTTAAGATGGCAACTCTTTTAGTTCAATTCCAATGAAGCTTGTCTTTTTGGAGTTTAAAAGCCTTTCAGTATTCTTTTGGGAGCTTGCTACGGGTGAAGGTCTCTGCAGATGCACTGTGAAGCCCTGGCCGCCTCAGGGTCACAGTTTCTATTAACTTCTGAAATAATTGTGCTTGACCTTGAATCCTGCATGTTCTTGTCTTCCATATAGCTTTTTTAGACTGCATGAACAGCAATGGCATTGTAGCTGACTCTACTCATCTAGGGAAGCAACTCTGTAAACGATGTAGCTCTGTTCCAAACAAATTTTGGTATATATATTTTCTATTATGTTGTAAAATATAAGTTTCATAATAAGTTGCCAAATGTTACTTTGGTGTAACCCTATGAAACTTCAAAAAGGATGCTGTGATTGTAGATCACAACAATATTTGAATTTAGTTGTTTTGCTCGCGGTTAATATTGTGAACATTAACCAGTGCTAGATTCTCCTGTGTCTCTGAATATTAACTCCCCAATATATAGGCTCATCCTGTGAGATCACGCTCATTCTGTCTGTAAGATGTTAAACCAGATGTTTGCCAAGAACTGTATGCTTGTAAAAGAACGAACTTATTCACTGTAAACAGGATGGGCTATGCAGGTGTTGAGTCACAAGCCCATTTTGGAAAACATAGTAATTTTTGCCCTGAGGGCATGATTTCCTTGCAGTATGGTGAAACATCCCTGGGTTAGTTCAGTAGAAGTCACTTTGAAACTGAAGCTCAGCTCAAGGGAGTTAATTCAGGTTGTCCAGTTAACCTGGTTCTACTGTTTCCTGAATTTGCATTTGTGTCTCTCTGCAATCCTATGTGGTCTCCTCCTCATCTGTCTTCAAGTCTTGTTCATTTCTGCTAGAATTTGCCATACGCAGAGAAAAGAGGGACCGTCAGATAGGTTTGTATTCTATTTAACCCTAGGGTTTATGTGTTTCTCTTCCTCGGGGAAGAGGAAAAAGTTCTGTGGTGCTTTTAAACGTACAAACAAAATACTTGGTCATAATGATGCTTGCCGAAGTATGTAAGTTTTTCACCCCATGATTATAATGTCATCGTTGTTTGCTTTGTTGTTTGACTTGTTTCACTGAGGTTTACATGTTTCTGTAGGAAGATTCGAGGGATGTGTTCTCAGATACTAGGAACTGCTGCAGAAAATGTTTTACAGCTCTCCTGAGGGATTTCAGCATATTCTGCAGAGTGAGGGTTTGAATCTGAATGACGCTGTATTGTTTTGAAGTTCTGAACAGGAATGTCCAGAGGATTCTGCTGTATGTTGTGGCACCTGTGTTCTACCGTCCTGTGCTTCCCTCATTGACAGCAGAGACAACTCTTCCATTTTCAGTAAGATACAGCAAAATTAACAACTGTAACATCATCCCACTTCAAGTTTTCTCCAGGAAAACTCAAAATTATTGGGGTTTTATGGTGCTTAAAGCACACCCTTCCACACTGAGAAAACTCATTGCTTTCTTACACCACCCTATATGTGTCTATCTGATGTATTTTGCTATATATCTGTACTGTAATTCCTTCAATGGAAGGAATGTCTTTTTATTATTATTATTATAAATACTAGTACTTATTTGTTAGATCAATGTGCGTAGCTAGATATATAAGGAGGGAAGAAATTATTTTTAAATATTAAAAAAAATATTTCCTACACGTTTTTGCTATCAAGAATTCTTTCCCTATCTTTAAGCCAACATTACTTGATTGGAGAATAAAAATTGCTGTTTATATGACTAAGTAGCAAATCACAAGCACAAACAGTGATCAGTTCTCAAATGGTTCATAAACTGCAATTAGTAACAGGAAATAGTTCATAGTACCATTGAATAGTGAAAAAAAATAGATAAAATCCCAATTTTTTTTTACAGTAATGAAAATGGAAGAAGGGGTAAAGTTTTCTAGAAAAGATGTTCATTGTGCATTCCTAGCCTAATTCTCAACTCTTCAAAGTTTTGAAGGCAGGTAAACTTCTGGCTAAAGTTGTGTTCAAGAGGGAAATTTTAATATGAGGGAATGAATGCTCACTAGGTGTGAGGTTGACATGGAATGTAAATTTTTGCTATGTTTGAAAAAACTCCAGATTTTTGAACCTTGATTTTTTTCCAGTGTTTGAAGTAATCGAGAATAAAGTGGTTTTAAGAAAACTAATCTCCCATCAGCAGAGCAGGATAGATATTCAGTAAGAGTTAAATAGGTGTAAACTGCAAATCAACATTAGTCTTGAGTGGTATTGGTAATGCTGATGTTGTCAAAGATTACTGTTTTTTAACCCACATGCTACCCATATTAGAGAACAGTATTTTGTCTACTAAGAAAATGGCCATTGCTGGCAGAAATAGCTGGATTATTTGGGATGCTGCTCTCATTACTTCTAGGAGTGACAAGGGCACGAGATGCATATTTACACAAAATTGGCAAACTTCCAGAACTAATGCAGTCTTTAAAAAATATTTTTATTTATGTGAATTTCTTTTCCAAAAACATAGAATCATAGAATCATTTAGGTCAGAAAAGGCCTTCAAGATCCTTGAGTCCAACCATCAACGATGCCCACTAGACCGTGTTCCGAAGTGCCTTGCCTACGTGCTTTTTGAATACCTCCAGGGATGGTGACTCAACATAACACAAAGCTTCTAGTACATTATCAGCACATAATATGACTCCCCAATACAGTAATTGGAGGAACTTCTCATCGCCCCAGAGCTTTATGCACCTGCTAATATGTCACTGCTATCCTTCGGTTTGCCTGTAGCTCCCTCCCATGTCACTTACATGTCTTGAGTGGCCAAAACAGAATAATTGCTGTGGCAGATATAGAGCTGTGCACATGCTGTTTGGACAACTGACTGCCCTGGTGTCCTCTCCCTCTTCCTCACCTCCCTTCTCATTAGTGGTCACTGTTTGTCATAAAACCTCTAAAAACTCTCTTTGAAATATTCACAGGTTACTAGAGTTTAATGGCTATTTTATTTTTTATTTTATTTTATTGTATTTTATTTTTAGGAAATCAAGGCAGTGTATGTGCACTTGTTTTTAGGGTAATTGTTGTCCATAGCAAGTATAAAGAACATCTTATTTTTCACACAATGATCAGTGGAATTAGCGCTCATACTGAATAGACTAGATCCCTCTCATTTCTGTTAATCTCTAGCTGGTGTATTTGAAGCTGCATGAAGAGAAACTAGAGTTGTTATGAGTCTAAAGTAATGCATTAATAATTCATCTCCTGGAATTCCTTGGCTGGAAGGAAGTAAAATACAAAGTTTATTATTTATTTCAGCATGTTTTTGGTTATAGCCTGCAAGTGAGAGCTGTAGAAAAAGATTACAGGGGAACACAGAAGTTTTAAGTAACATTAGTAAAGTGATTGTATAGAATAGTACTTGAAACATTTCCAAAATTGCAAAGATTATTTTGTTGTGAAGCAAGAAATCTTACTTTATTTTAACTGTTTTTAGGGAAGAATGATTTTTTCCTGGAATCTTGATAAAGTATTCTCATCAAAGCATATTCTCATTTTTTTCCTCTGACAAATGATTTAGCTTATGGAAATTTGGCTGTGTATATTATGTTCTGATATTCTGGATATACTGTTTCTGAGGTCCTTTATAGCCACAGTAGAGGTAACACATTAGTATGAAAAACATAAAAACTGAAAATAGTGCCTCTGCACTAGAAGAGATATCACTGAGTTTGGGTTAATCAACCAAGATATTGTAAATAATGTTTTCTGAGTGGTTTTAATAGCCACTTGTATGAATTCACTTTGCTATACAGAAATATAGTAATATCAATACGTTATATTCAGTATATTTCTATATATATTACCACTTACATAATACTAATATAATCTACATGCTGTATTATGTATTATATTGCACATAATTATATATTTATTGACAATTATTATTTACATTAATATAATAATTATTATTAATATAATATCTGCAGAAATGCAGATTATACTGTTCTTAGAACTGTGGTATTAATAGCTTTCCCAGTTTTTAGTAACATCATATGAGTACTAACAATAAAAAAAGGTCCTCAAATGTGCTGGGCAATTTGGTTCAGAAGCTGTGAAAAGCTATTTGAAGCAGCCATTTTAGATTGGCTTCTGATTAATAGTGGGGAGCTAAGAAGCTAAGTTGAAAGTACAAGGTGAAAAAATATTATAAAAAGATAGAACTCACTTTTTAAGGACAAGAAGCTATTGGAGCAGCAGAATAATACATTTCAGAGAAACAGACTTCTACAAATTCAGGGAACTGGTACGTAGGATTTCTTAGGAAGATAAGCTAAGGGATAAAAGAGAGCAGCTGCTGAAGGAGATTGAAAATTTGCTTTTGTACACAGTATACAATGCGGAGGTGAAATAGGAATGATAGAAACGGACCATAATGGCTGTATCAGGAACCCTTCACTGCCTTGAAGATCGAGTAGAAATCATGCAAAATGGGGGAAAAAGAGCATGTAACTAACAGTGAGTGCAGTGGAATAGAACAAATCTGTAGGGATGAAATAGGATAGGAATAGAAGGGACACACAAGATAACAGGCAATAGAACTAAGAGGAAATAAAGGAGGTATATTTCCACTACTAAACAGGAAAATCATAAATTTTCTGATTCAGAGAAGGCTAAAGTGTCCAATAACTTTTCTGCAAAAATGCTTAGTGTCTCAGTATTTACAAAGCCTCAAATTAACAAGGAAATAGAAGATCAGGTCAATTTATCTAAACCAAATGCTTTGAGATACTTCAGGGATAAATGTTCAAGTTGGCACGATCTGAATAAATTCTCCTTCAGTTACTTTGCAAGAGGGAGCCGAAGTCGCTTTTGAGCAAACCCCTTTGTGATTATCTTTTTGCAGGGATGCAACCAGCGGCTCTGCAGGAGCGCCGGCACGGCGCTGCTGTTGATCTGGCCTGTTCATGGGAGGCAAGAAGCACCTTCCCTAGCTCCGAAGGAAGTCCTAGCTTAGTGAGCTTTCATAGCAGAGGTTTTCGAATACACAGTTCCCGTCTTCCTTTGGACTTCCTCCTAGATTAAAGATGGTTCACAGGGTTTTGATTAAGTCCTAAATCTGCTTATGAGGGACAGTTGTTGATTTGCAGCAAATAATAGACTGCACTTGCCTCCCTTGTACTCTCTAGCTAAAGATGCTTTCCTTGCTACCTTCTGGAAATGCACTTTGATTTTTTTGATAGTACGACCATTAGCTAACATTCTCTCTCGTCCCCCCTCCCCATTTTGTTTGTGGTTTGGTGGGGATTTTTGTTTGTTTTAAGAAGTGGAAATATTTCTTCTAGCAATGAGCAATATTGCAAGTGTGTTAAGGTTTTGACAGTAAGATGAACTGGGGAAGAAGTAAAATGAAGTCTCCAAGTTTGTAAGGAGGACAGGTGCAGGAATCTTTGGGCACTCCTGAAGCTGCGTAAATTCACTGGCTCCTAAAACAATAAATAAAAGTACCAGCTAGAGCAGGATCTTGTTTTCATGTAAAGTGTCCTTTTACACAGGAAAGGTGAAGACAAATTGGAAATTAAATATAAAGCTCAAGAGCGAGATGGAAAGTGGAAAGTAGTCCAGCATGTGTTTTTAAGGGTATATATCTGTGACCAGAAAGAAAGGGGGAGGATCCAACGACCACGGATAGGGACTGAGAGAGCAAGCAGCAGGAACTGGAGTGGTGGTACAACTAAGCGTGTACTCAGCTCCTGCTGATGCCTGCTGTTATAAGTTGAATGCACCATGAGTTTCTAACTGCGTCACAGCAGAACCTCATCTTTATCTTAGCACAACTGAAGGACTGTACGTTAAGGAAAACTTAAGGGAGAATGAATTGAGCTAAAAAAGGTCAAAACAAGACTTTGCCTTGCAGCTTATGGAGAACCTGATCTACAGCGAGCTATAATCCCTCTGTAATTCTTTAGTACTAATTGCTAAACTTCTATGTGTATTTATGCCACGTGTGTATGCCTATTATTTCTCTTTCAAGTAAATGTTAACTGACATGTAGCTAGTGTACTGAGCTGTGGCTATGGTTGGACCAAAGCACTGATTTTTTTCTTTCGTATTGAGTGTTAACTCCCTTTAAATTACTTTAAAGCAATTCAAGTTTTTCTTCCAATTGATTGATTGATTAATTTTTAAGGCAAGGTTAAGGATAAAGGAGAAGCATATCACTGTTTACTTTTTCCAGTACAATCTTACTATATAGCTAACATAAATTTTCTGCCTGGACTAAAACATAAACACATAGTGGGGTATTTTTGTTTTTTTTTTTTTTTCTTTTCATTTTGTTGCTAAGGGTTTACCTGCTTCTCAGGATGGAAAGTCATATAAGGTCTACAAGTGGAGAAGGATGTAAATAGCCAGGAAAATACTGATATACTTTTATTGCCAGATTGAGGTTATTAGAACTAGACTGGATAGTTCTGCATGCCACTATACTATTACTGCTGTTATTGATCTCTGTAGCATAGTAGTAGGCTAGACTGAGAAAAAAATTTCAAAGCTATGTAAAGGCATTTCCAGAGAGTAATATATAAATCTTAAAAAAGGCATAGCTGTTTCTACTGATAACTGGTGAAAACAAACAGGCTGAGAAACAAGCTCTGAATGCGTCTTTTAAAGACTTCCTTTGAATCTCTGTGTGAAAGCAGAAACAAGCTATGCACATGTAGTTGGAGAGCATATGAAGCACTACAAACTGTTTTCAACACATTCCTTGTGCTGCCACAAGAAAATCTTTAAATCTGTTAAATCTACTCAGGAATAACCAATTAATTTTTAAACAGATCTTAAAGCATGGAAGTAAAATCTCCACTTCTTAGCCCATCTCACTTCCTTGCAATTCATATTTAAATGATTTGGGTCTTAAATATTACTAATGAAAAATCAACAGATGAGGAAAGACTGAAAATTATTATTCTTTTCCATTTTGTTCTGTGGTGTTTCTGAAATCTCTGTTCTTTATTTAGCTTTAAGGATCCTGACAAAGGACATCTACTAGTTCCTTATTGTGTTCATATTCTGCTTTTGCCTAGAATTGAAGCTGCCAAAGAATCAGAAACTTTATATACCATATAACTAATTGTATTTAGTATTAGAAATAGTGATTAAGGACTGTGTCAAATAATTCTGAGTCTCCAGAAATATGCTCCATGTGTCTGAATTCAGTTTACTGGGATGTTCTCTGACAATACTGAGTTGTGCTGTTACATTGCATCTTCTATGGCCATGCTCTTTCTTCTAGATTAACGTATAGGTGATTGAACGTGAAGAGCACTGTCACCTATCTGAATATCTCAGTGTATCGTATTCATTGCTTCAAAAGCCCTCCATGTTGCATGATGATTGACCTTATTATATTGTTCACGGTAAACATATTAAAAGCAGCTTGCACTTTGAGAGTGTAGTTTAAATTTCCACTTTATGGGACGCTAGACAATCTTGTGTATTTGTGAATAGAGCAGAAAAAAAGGACTGTGTCCTGAGATTGCCCTTGTGCGCACTGGAGAGAGAAACATGCTAAGTAGAGCTGCTGGAAATTTTTTGCAAATTTTTGAGATCCTTTATATTTTTCTGGTTTCCTGTTAAAAGAAATGATTTTGACATATCCACTGAAACATCTGTAGATACAATCCAGTCAACACTGAGACTTGTATGTCTTTCCTGTCTATTTCAGAGAAAAACGTTCCTTCTGCTTCTTCCTGCTCTGCACTCTTCCTCATCATTGATAAGAAAATGAATATGAGATGAACTCTTTTATTTATACTTGTTTTACTGAAAGGTTTTTGCTTTGGGCTAATCTTTTCCACTTGGCCAGCCAGCCACCTTTTCTTCTGGGACCTCTCTGACGGTTGCTCTAGTATTTGGCAGTTTGTGGCTCCGTAAGGTGTAACGGCTAGCTTAGAATTCTGTTTTCTTCTGACAATATAACATATGGAGGTAGAAGTGCTGTATATTGGCCTTTTCCTCTTTTGAGAGGTGATGACAGTGACAGGTTAATCGCATACACTTGTAACCAGAAAAGTAGAGCAATTATTCTTACTAACTTTCTCCATATCATTCTTTGACATTATAGGCAAGTCAGCATGAAAATACTTTCATTCTTCATTTGAGCAAAAGGTGATGCAGTTCTGTGTTAGGACTCCCATCATGACCAATTCCCTTTGCAGTCTGTCTACATCTTTGCTTTTTCATTTATTTCTTAGAGTGCTATGTAAAATACGCTTGTTCTTTCAATGCTGCACATAGTGTGAAATCTGCTTTGTTTGTACAATGTGCCAAGGTTTGTGCCCTGCATTTGGACTTATTAAAGTGAATTTGAGTCGTCACATTCCAAACTTGTTATCTTTCTATTTCACAAAGTGTATGTGGAATTTTCCCGTGACAGAGTGACTGTTGTGAACTGGGCTCTTCAGCAAGTATTTTCATGCTGAGGAATCAGATGGATGGGCATCGGAGTAGAATACCTCCTTGTTTAAAATTACATGAACAGAAGACCATTTCTTGTTAAGTGAATTAGTGCGGTCAGTGAGATCTTTCTATGAAGAATAATTTTGGCCTTTGCATAATTTTTCTTTCTTATAACCACTTATTCTGAATTTAAGAGCAGTGTAATCATTCCTGGCTAACAGCTTCAGAGATTTAAATGTTGAAACTAATATTTGTGATGATATAACAAGTCTTTCTGGAATTCACAGTTTTTGCAAAAACTCTGATCATTATTTTAGATTCACAGGCCAACTGAGTATTTCCTGGAATTTAACTGTGTTTCTCAGGTGTTATTTAGTAAAAAAACCCAAATACTCCAACTTTTTTCCTCAAACCAAAACCCAATTGCCCTCTCCCCCCATTCTGACATTCCCCAAAGGCTAGTATGGTGCTGCTTAGAAGCTGGTTGGTATTCATCCCATGAATGGGAATTTGGAAAAAAGGCACGGGATGAAAATGATTGCATTTTTGTCTTTGCAATTTGTATAGTATGTTGTTTTGTTCTCTCTCAGACCTAACTTCTATTTTAGGGGTTTACCTTGTATCTTAATCTTGGCAAGGGTTTTAGCATTATATGTGCTTAAATAAGGGCATTTGCCCCCAGAAGATGATTGTTTTCAGGACAGACCAAAAAAGCAATACACAACTAAACAGAAAATGTCTTTAATGAAACAACTTTTGAGGCAGAGGATAAGTTACGGTGAGATCTTGGAAATGCTACTTGACGTTGAGAGAACCTGATCAGAAGTTAACATGTAATAGATTTTTAATGGCTTTCCATTGAGGTAGCCTATGAAATGGAGATTTATGGAGTAATGCAGTGCATCCATAAGAATAGTTCTTGTTTTTAAGGGTGCTATTACCAGAAGAGTTACTATCTTCCTCGGAGAAATCACCGTAATTGCTTAACGAGACAGAGGTTTTCCACACAATTTACACTTCTGCTGTGTTTCTAAAATGTACCCATGAGAATTAAATGCTATTCATCTGTTCTCACTGAACCTCAGGGTCACCTTCAGGCACTGCATGCATAAGGCTGGAAAGAAACCCTACAACTCAGAAAGAATAACAAAGCCCTTTACGATCTGCTTTTAAATTGTCCAGACTTTGCAGGAAAACTCATAGGGTGTGGGTAAGATTACTCCGTAGAAGTCACCTAGCGGGATTTCAATACAAATTATTTCTTAGAGGAATTTGCTCCAATCCTCAGTGTGAAAAAGAATTTGTACATCCAGGCTCTAGAGTACTTATTGTTCTTTCGTAGCAGAATTCACACTGAAAGATAGTTGTGCAGAGTGAGTGGGAAACCGCCTGTTACTACAGAATACCATGCAAAAAGCTTGGTCGTGGTTTCAGACAACCTTAATTTGATTTCTGATCAACAGCTGCAATTTTAACATTATTTGACATGCTGCGCATATATTATTACCTTAGCTGCTGTTTAGATGCAGTCCATGCAGACAGCTTAGTGTGAATTTTGAATTCTTTTTTTTTTTTTGCATGTTCATTATTATTTTTCCTTGGTTATTTCTGGATTCCTTAGAGCTAGAAGTAACATGAGAATTGGTGTTTCTTGGCGTGTCAAAACCTTTGTGTCAGACCAAAACCAAAGTATAAATTAAAGAGAGATATTTGAATGGACATTCATATCCTTTGATTCCTAAGGCAAGCTGCTCAGGGTGAAAGCATCAGAAATGAGAAGATCATTTTAGATGAAAACAGTCTTTTCTGTTTCTGCCAACGCTAGGATTTATTTTATATAGCTTCTTAAAGTCAAGAACCCCTTGTGAAGTGGTTTACTTTGGGAATTCTATCGAAATCAAACCTGCAGGGGAAACTGTAAGGGTTGTAAGCTGACAAGAAGTAAGTGAAATCATCTCCTGCACGTCCAGGTGCAGAACAGAATGCATTTGCCTCGCTTTTAACGAACGACATGTTGCAAGTCTTCCCCATGGGTGGTGAGAGCAGCTCAGAATGAACATAAACCTGGGTGCAGGTCAGTAAATTCTGGCTATGTAATTTGCATTTTGGATGTAGCCTATACATTTTCTTAATCTAGAGCCTGTTGCTCCCTCAACATTGCTGGGCCTTTGATTATTGAAGGGTTATTTGCCTTTGGTAATTTTGGGTGGGCCCTTGATTATTGAAGGGCAGAATAAAATTAAGCGAGAGGCAATTTCTTAGAAGTTGAGTATCATATAGGTGCCTGAATATTCCACAGGGCTCTTAAAACTTATTTTAAAGTTCCTAGGTGCCAAAAAAGCTTTTTTTGTTTTTAAAAGCTGTCCTTTCTGATTCTAGAATATAAACAATATAGTCTTGCAAGTTACATCACAAGATCAGTGGTATTTGATAATATGCATATATATTTTTCATATAAATCTTTCTGCGTTATCCGAGGGTTTTTTGTTTTCAGTGTATTCTGCTTGTCATCATATGCTGAGCTTTTACAATTGCAATGTATTATCTTTCCTCGCTCTCATGTCCAGACTTTAAAAAAAGCAAGCACTGCAACTGATGTTGCTAGCTAGAAATGATGGATCTCGTGTGACAGGAGAGAAAGTATGAACCAGAACTATATATCTGGATTCTTTTCCTACAGCTCTGCACGTGAAGTTGTGATAAAGTAAGGGCAGCTCAGGCCGGGAGGGTGGATGGTCTAATAACTGTCCACAGCTGGGCTAAAATGAGGAAAAAACAGGAAACACCTGTGCCTGCAGGGCTGAGGAGGGGCAGTGGGGTGAGCTCCATGTTACCAGTCAGGGCAGCGCCTGCCGGAGAAGAAGGTTCTGGAGCTGGGAGGGTGCAGCTGAAAGCAGTGGTGGGAGTAGGATCTCTGGGGCTGTAGGTCAGCTCCTGGGCTGGCTGGCTGGCTGGCTGTAAAAGACTAGAGACTTCTCTCCCTAGTCGTTCCGTGTCTTCTCTGCTGAAAACGTGAGATCTTTTCTGTCTTATTAGTGACTTGATGCAGGAGAAAGTGTTAGCAGGCCCACCACCAATCTTGGTATGGCTTGGGGCATCCCATGAAATAAGGATGTATCCAGCGGAACTAGAACATGCCCTGAGAGAGGGGAAAAACTGTGTCAGGGAGGAACAGCCCACGGGAAGATGGTGAGCAGCTGAAAAAAATGGTGGCAGAGAAGAAGAGGCAGTTGTCCACTCTGTATCTTTTGGAGTCTGGTAAGCCAAAGATGATTCCCTTATTTATATTTTCTATGCGGAACAGGAGAGGAGAGTTCTAGGAGATAAAGGAAACAGAACCTGTTTTTTTGGTGTGGGTCATCCTCTGCTGAGTTAACCTGGTGGGAGCGAGCCCCCTTGTCCTTAGGGAGAGGGGCCAGTATGAAACAAAATGAATCCCATACATACCAAAAGGTTTGTGTTAGCGCACAAATTAAACCTCTTGAGAGAATCATTTGAGTTTCGGTACTTTGCTGATGGAATTATTTATTTAGAGAACTACATTTTCTAGCTTGAGTCCCAGGTGTGCCACAAAATACTGTGACTGCTCATGAACCGGGGGATGGGAAGGAACAGAAGTCTCATTAGAGTAATGTTTTTAGTTCTAAGTTCTGATCTAGGAATAAATTTGGTAAAGATAGTGGTAAATCTTTAAGTTTGTTATAATGTCTAACCATTCCAATTAGTCTGGGACAAAAATTTATGAAATATTAATCTGTTATCAAAAGTAGACTTTTGTTTTGGCACCTGTTGATCGAATCAATTATTGCCTTGAAATTTCTTGGAAATATTTGAAAATGTGGAATTGTTTAACCTAAACAAGATGAGATGTACTTTTGTAAGCAGAAACGGCTAGCAGTAGAAAAATGTAACTGCCAGCTTAATTTTTCCGATAGTCTGCTAATTTATTAATTTCAGTGGAAAAGTAAAGGTACCACTTCTCACTCTAATGGCTCTGTTCATCCATAGACATTCAGTATTAAAAACATAATTTGGAAATATCACTGCTTTCCAACTTTCTGTCCTCAAAAGAAGTAAAACTTAGCTTCTACCCTCCAACCTTTCTCATCTGAGTTCTTTCAGTGAGGGTTTTAATTGGATTTCTTTATTATAATTTGTGCTGTGTTCATGCCTGCTTTGTGCTGCATCCTAGCTATATTTTCCATTAGCCAAGGAAAGAAATGAAAGGGTAGTGAATGAATGAAGGTTGTCATGGTCTGTTGGGAGACAACCAACCTTAAATGCTTGTGATTAGAATCATTACCCCTTAGCTTTTAGCTGATCTTAACTTTCATTTTTAAAAAGTTAATTTTTCTTCCCCCCCCGGAAATCTGAAGTGGCTTCTGTGGTTGAAAACTGTTATTATCTTCTACTACTTCTTCTAAGATACTCTCCCTCATTGATGTCACTGATGAGTAACTGATATATTAAGTATGTAATTCCTACGTTAGGTTCCAATTGCATGGCTCTGCTGTATGATTAATGGTAATGCATGAGTGTCAGGATGAGAGAATAATCTGAAACCGTATTTGATCAAAAAAACCCCAAACCACAAACCAATAGTGATGGGAAATTTAGTTGCTTTGCCCCCAAAATTTGTTCTCCAATTCGGTTGCTTTTTTGATTTTGTAAGAAGCAGCTCCAAAAAATCCATGTGTACCCCCCTTTAACTGACAGTTTTAAAAGTTCTTTATTAGTTGTTGTCTGTCAGTGCAGTCAGGCAGACATCATGGAATCTATGCAGACTGTATTTATAAATGCATACAATTCAAGTCAGTAGTGAGGCTGTCAAGTGTCTAGCAAGATACAGATGTGTTATCTTGCAGGCATTAACATCATATGAATGACAGGTCGTAATGTACTGTCATTCTTAAAGGAATTTGTGCTTCTCAGATTAAGGAAAGGTGGGGGGGGGGCTTAGCAAGCCTCTTGTGTTGAAGGATGTGATGTACTAATTCTTTATTTCATTCAAGGAAGCCTACTTTAAAAAAAAAAAAAAATTACTTGTGCAAGGCCAAGACACAAAACTTGCACTCAAACGCTGCATCTGCACTTAAGCTGTGACTGTATTTAGGTTCTTGGGTAGTTAGATCCCAGTGCAGCCATCATCTGGTATGTAAAACTGCAATTCGTCAGATCAATACATTTTCATTTTTGAGCTGTATAATATGCTTCTTAAAGTGAGGTTATATTTTCCTCCTCAGAAATCACTTGCTTCAATATCTCTTGATTTTTTTGTTTGTTGTGACAAATCACTCTTAGGACTAGAAATTACGTAATTGTCTGGTAGGCTTCAAGTATGTTTGAATATAAGATAAATTTAAATGAGCATTAAGTATAAATATTTTGTATTCTTAAATGAAAGTACAGAAGGTAGATGTTTATATATAATCACATAATTTTACATCCTTTATATTATGTTACTCTATTTATTATAGATATGTGTTATGCGAATTAAATGTGGTTTTTATTTTATAAGTAAGCTTAACTAGTCTGTCAACAAAACTATAGGAGAATGAATAATAGCTTTACATATGACTTTATGCTTAGTTTTATAGAATCGTAGGATCATTTAGGTTGGAAAAGACCTTCAAGATCATTGAGTCCAACCATCGTCCATGCCCACTAGACCATGTCTTGGAGCGCCTTGTCTATGCGCTTTTCGAACACCTCCAGGGGTGGTGACTCCACCACTTCCCTGGGCAGCCTGTTCCAACACCTGACAACACTTTCAGTAAAGAAATTTTTCCTAATATCCAACCTAAACCTCCCTTGCTGCAACTTGAGGCCATTTCCTCCTGTCCTATCTCCAGCCACCTGACCTTCTCTGGACACGCTCCAGCAACTCGGTGTCTTTCCTGTAGTGAGGGGCCCAAATCTGAACCCAGCACTCGAGGTGCAGCCTCACCAGTGCCCAGTACAGGGGAACAGTCACCTCCCTGCTCCTGCAAGCCACGGAATTTCTGATGCAGGCCAGGATGCCGTTGGCCTTTTTGGCCACCTGGGCACACTGTGGGCTCCTATTCAGCCGGCTGTCGATCGGGGTTATTTCTGTGATCATCTAGCTTCCTCAAATTTTGGACTGCTTAAAGTAATGCTCTCTAGAGGCAGAATTACTTTCTAACATCCAGTTTTAGAAGTGAGCTATATTTTTTTTATTGCTCTGAGCTAAAAGAAAAGCATGATTCCCCTAGAGGCTGCTCCAAACAACTTTGTAAGAAAAGAGACAGAAATATTTCAGGAAACAGATTATCCCTGACAAATATACACAGCTGTCTAATAGAGCAACCTCCTCAGACCCCATCCATGTCATAGGATTTTTTTGGTCTCTCTAATCTTCTTACTTTTACAGAATCCAGTTTTGTATTCCATTAGTATGCATGTGTATATTCTAATAGACTAGAAAAATGCTGCATGACCTACTTACGGAGAACCTGGTTTTACATCCCATTAGTGGGCATGTATTTTCACAGTAATAGACTTTTAAAAACACGGTGTGACCCATTTATTCTGCTTCAGCAGTAATTCCCTATGTAGTGTGTATCTATGTGTGTATATATCTCTGCTTTTCATTGTTTGAGAAAACGTGAGAAAACCTTCCAATGCTGAACAAGAGTTCTGTGCTGTGTGAACCCCTTAGACACCAACATGATTCTTAATCTGCATAAAATAATTCATGATATTTGAAGGCATTTGCAATGTAAGAAAACAGAATGTAGATAAAGCAACCTGTACTTGGAGTAGGATAAATATTGCAGTGCAACCTGACCTATTTTTAAAGGAATCCTTCTCATTTTACTGATTTACAATTCCCTGTTGAACTTGTACCTTACTGGATTTGGTTTTTTCTGAGATTTACTCAAGATGTTGAACCAAAAGGAATTCCTATAAAGGAAGAAAGTATATATATATTTTTTTTTCTTCCTTAAAGTAATTCGTCAGTATTGTGAAGGACCATGTGTTTTGTTTGTTTGGAGCCTGCCATCTGCCTGTCATTTGGTATGCTTTATTTTCCATGCCACCCTTGATTTTACAGACTTCTATCAAAATTCTCCCTCATACTTAAAGACTGAGGAATCCTTGTCGATTCTAATACAAAAACTATTTAATATCTTTGCTCATCTTTGTCAGCCCTCTTTGTACTTTCTGTTGTGCTCTTTCATTCTTTCTGAAGTCAGGGAAACCAAAAGTTGATGATGTTTGAGATCAGTCCACCATGAACCACATGATGGTGTTTTGGTCTTTTTTTTTTTTTCTTTCTTAATACTGCCTAAAATTCAATATACTTTTTTGACTGCCATTGAACAGTAATCTGATGGCTTCATGAACTTAACTATTACAGCTCCAGATCTGAAACCCAAGGGAAGGAAGCCTCAACTGAGAGTTTATCGTATATACAAAGTGAACACTTCCCTCTCTATCATGGAATGTATTTTCAATTTAGCCTGATCTGCCATGGACGGTACTTTGGCAGATCTTTAGTTCTTTCGCCCCATATGTTTTCAGGAAGATACAGTGTCTTGTGGTATAGTGCTGTCCTTGGAGAGTCCACAGGGTGCCATGAGTTTAGATGACCTGTCTGCTTTCAGGCATACCCTAGAGTATTTTACATCCTGAATCAGAAGCATATGGTAGTGGTTTTAAAATATCACTCTCTTTGTATCACCCATACTTGTGAGGAGACTGCGCACTGTATGAGGCAGGAGACTTGAAAACTTAAGGTTATCCCTTGGGGTTCTTACCTGCTTGTGGGATAGAATTATCCTAGGAGCAGCCATGCCCCTTAAACCTATATAGTGGTCCAGCCGTGGATTGACTTGCCCATTGTCTCTTCCTACACCTACCCAATAGTCACCAATTTATAGCCACAAGGCAACTCAGAGATGAGTCCCAGAAGTCAAACAAAAGATCGAGATAGATATTCTAGGGTCAAGAATAAATGGGCATAGCACAGTAGAGGAGGACACAGTGATCTAGTTCAAAGGATTTATAAAACTATGTGAACACTAGTAAGCGAGGGTATTGTAGCCCTCTGGGAGTATTACTGTGTCATTGGTGTGAAGTTAATCCACTGAATTAATTGTATTTAATCTGAGGGTTTAACATTGTACTTCTGAGGAAGAAGCGAGTGCATGGAGGAATTGCACAAAAGCATATGAACAGGTTGCTTTATTGTACCTCATCAGCACATAAATGCTTCCCCTTCTATTATATTGCAGGGGCTTATTTATTTATTTTAAGCATTATACCTAGGTTCATTAATTTCAGTATTGGAATTCTTAGTGTGACAGGAAAAGTTGTTCTTTCAGGAGAGTGGCATTGTAAGATCAGTGTTGTAGCTAACCCCTGATGCATAGTTAATGTATGTGATCTGTAGTTAATTATCACACACTTGTAGGGAATGGTACCGTACTAAATAGTTTTTCTACCAACAATATGTGACCTATAAGCTGATGTTTAGAAGATGGCCATTTCATTTTGACTTTTCCATTTGGGAACTCAGGGTATGAAGTAATCGACATAATTGATTTCATTTGGGAGCTTTACATTAAAGTCTTGATGAATTGTACTTACAGTGAGCCAACAGAAGAGATGGGAAAATGCTCAGGAGCTGCTGCTTTCTGCACTCCTATTTAGTCTTGCAAAACATAGTGCATCTTCCCTCATGTTACTGGTAAATCATTCAAAATAGTAAGAATTATGTGCCTCAGGTAAATGGATATCTGACCTGGAAAGATGCAAGATCAGTTTTTAGTTTGTCAAGGTACATTAATGAGGTAGTTGATCCATTTGATATGTAGCAACATGAGATAAAGAGTTTTTGTATATGCCTAACTGGTTAAGGGAACGAATGTTGTTAATGGTTGCATGTTTTGGACTTCAAACATTAAGTTCTTAGAGTTGTAATAAGAATATGTTCCAAAAAATGGCAAAAGTCTGAAACTGAAATAGATTCAAGGGGAATAGCTGTGTTACATAAAGATGATTTTATTGCTTAAGCAAAGTCTGTAAATCATGCAGGAAAGTCTTTACTGTATTGAACTTTTCACCAGCGTAAACCTGAGTTACACAAACTAGTGCTCAATGGGAAGGGGGAAATATCTATCTTTATATGAAAATGTAAGGATTTTATCCAATTGTATTTTTGTTATATTTAGCTGATGCTCCCCCACTTCCCCCACCAAAAGCCGAGAGACGCCCCTCCAGCCTGCCCCCTTTTCTATACTGGGCATGACGTCCCATGGTCTGGAATATCCCCTTGGCTAGTTCAGGTCAGCTGCCTTGGCTGTGTCCCCTCCCAACTCCTTGTGTCCCTCCAGCCTTCTCGCTGTCTGGGCTCGAGAAGCTGAAAAATCCTTGACTTGGTCTAAACACTGCTTAGCAACAACTGAAAACATCAGTGTGTTATCAACATTCTTCTCATACTAACTCCAAAACGCAGCACCAGCTACTAGAAAGAAAATTAACTCTCTCCCACCTGAACCCAGGACAGAGGCAAATGTTAAGAGTGCACAGAATGCTAAGCCTAGATTTTTTTTCTGAGTAAGAGGTCAAAGGGTGTCCCTACAACAGTGTTTTCATGTGGACTGCTTTTGCTTTTGAAATTAATCTGATCATTCCCATCTACAATTCTTTCCTCCGCATCATGAAGCAGAGCATGCAGCTTTCATCACTTTGGATGATGGTCTATGGGACTAAACTACAAAATAAAATCCAGAGAAGTGTGCATTTTGTGGATCTTGGGACCTTAGCATCTTTGGGCTTGCTCTGCAGAACTGCTGCTCTTAGTCCTCACTACTTGGTCAAGCAGATATAGCTAAAGGTGGAGGGCTATGATTTCATCATATCTGGTGTCAAACTGAAATCACGATGTGGCATGAGCAGTGTTGCCCTCCAGAGATGCTCTCCCACAGAGAAACTTGTCTTAATGAAGAATGTTATTAACCACAACCGATACCACGGCGTATTTCACAGGAGTAGGAGTTAATACTTATTAGCTGTTCAAATGCCAACTTTGTCAGATTTTATGAGGAAGGAAAAGGGCAGAACACAGTCTTAAGAAATTGTGTGAGGAAGAACAGTGTCTTTAGGCTTCTTTGTCCTTTTCATATAGCACATATATAGTGTGGATGGCTCTCAGCACAACCAGTGGAAGCCACCTAATCTGTTTCTCCTTGCATTAGAGTCAGCAGAGTTTTTCCCCATATATGAGATCCCACATGTAATCCAGTGTGGTGCAGAGTTAATGGAATTCACTTTTCTCTCCTCTTTTAGTCGGAGTTAGACCCTTGGTGTAAGTCTCCGTAAATATTTAACATCTGATGTTCATCCCTGGTGGGTAGCGCACAATGCAATCAAAGACAGGAGGGTAGCGCTTTGGCTAAGTACTAAATAATGCAGCTCGGTAAAGATAAAAGCTGGCCAATAGACGCTGCAGCAAATAACGATGCCCTTCCAGGGAAAGGTGAAACACAAAAGCTGGTACTATTGCAGAGCTATTGGTGCAGAGCACAGAGGCAGCTGGCATTCCAGGTGCCTAGACGCCTCTTGGACAGAGCTCCAGGGAGTTCAATAGACAGTGGGGGATATTGCTACTGGGGTAAAAGTGGGTGCTGGCCCTCTGCCTAGGAAAGTATCAAACTGGTACATATGCTGTGGGAAAACTAGGTAACTCTTCCAAAAAACATCAGATTTAGACAAGGAAGTTATATCTTAAATGTTCATTTACAAACACTATACTGTTAATTAGGCTACTAGAGATTGGAGGAGACTGGGAAAAACTAATAAAAGCCGATGTAAAACACGTATCGGGGAAGGTGTTTCCTTTGCCAGTTGTTCTCCTAGGTCTATGTTCTCAGTTCTCAGGAAAAAAATTTTCCTAAATGCTAAAAGAGGCCAAAAGTGTATTTTGCAGCAGTGCCCAACAAAATTCCACAGTAAATTGGACCAGTTACCCCCTCAGTTCTGTGGCACATAGCTGAACAGTTAGTTACAGGAACCGATTTCTGTAATAAAGGTATGAGCAGGTAGTAGTGCTCTATCCTCTTAGAGGAAAAGAAATTAAGAGGACCACAGAATTTTCAATATTGATTTGTACCATATATTTATAGCACACTTCATCATGAACCTGAATAGTTTTGCTTTAATTTTAAATTAAATCTATTATATTATATCTGTATAGATTACAACTGTTTGCTGAATTAAACTTAATTAATCTTATTTGAAAGCTCCAGCATTGTGCATTTTTAGTTGGTAAAACCAATAGTTTTTTTCTCTAAAACAAAGATACTGTGTAATCTGAAGACTTTGTAGTTGCTTAGAATGAATGTTAATCACAATCTTTGAAATTAATGCTTCATTGTAGATAGAGTAGTAAGCACTCATATTTACATAACTACTATAGTGTCTTCTATGAAGAAAGAAGTTAATATTACACATTTTGTCTGGGAAGAACCATTATTTTTAACCTTATTTAAGCTGCATTCACTTATGTTAATTTTTTTCCCCTCCACCATGATTTGTGAGAAAAAACTTCTGCATACCCGTTCTCAGTAAGTACTCAGGGATGGTTGCTAATACGACAGAAAAATATTACATTAAAATCTACAACTGGTGCAACTCAAGAGTTTAGTTTTGTTTCGTAGCTAAGCTAAACTAATTTACCACTTTGATTCATCTCGTGGTGAATGTGATTCATCATCACATGGTCCCTTCATTTAAATAGTAAGTCTTTGTTTATATAACTTCTTGAGAACATCAGTCTGATTATTTGTCCAGTTCTGTTAACATTCCTCCATTTGAGAGCAATCAGATTAGAGAATTGCTAGGAATCTATTTCTTACTCATCTGGCGTTGGTTTAGATTAAGCTACTGTACCCAGTAGTTACTGAAACTAATCTCTTGGAAGTGAGGAATGAGGACATTTCAGAAATTAAAGCTGTTTTAAGATGAAGTGTTTCAAGCCTAGCATGCTAGCACAGTTTTGCAAATAGGAACTCTCACTTCTACCAACAACAGGGATAATCTTTTGGTATCATATTTCATTGTTTTCTCAAAATATAGAGTGGTGAAAAATATCTTGAAAATATTGTTTACAATCTCCTCCATCTGTGAGTGCACTGAAACAGTCTTGTTCTCCATCTGTCCCTTGTTTCTATCATACGGTTGATTCTGTAAAACCTATGACTGTTTTCTTTGGAAGAGTCTCAAACAGAAGCAGAGTGAACACAACTAAGTGAAATGTTTGAGCATATTGCTCTTATTTTAATAAATTTCATTCATAATTTTAGCACTAGTGATTTAGATTTTAATAGTTCTGATTCAAATCCTGAATATAAATTGAGGTGGGATTTTTTTTTTAGGGCTTTAAAAGTTTTTTTTTTTTTTTTTTAATTTAATGTCCTATAAAAAGACATTGGATCATGCTTTATTTATACGAGTGTTTTGAATCTAAAGCCGCACAGGTACTGGGGATGTCAGTTAATTGTTTTAGTGGTAGCGCGGATGATGTATTCTATAGCAAAGTAAGAAAAGAGAAAACAGCTCAGTTTAAGATTTAATTACCTTTTTTTAATTTAACATGGTTTGTCTGTAGACAATTGATTTTTGTCCATGAAGGGAACTTTTTCTAGACACATCTGTATTAGAGTAAGCTGAAAACCTTGGGGTCACTTATTCATGAGGGATTCTGTGTGATTCTATCCTTTTTATTTGTCCTTTGTTCTTGTTAATTGTGTGTGTATTTCCACTGAAATATGGGATGACTGATAACTCTGGAGGCTCATGTAACATTCAAGTTAATGTCAAATGTTTATGTAAGTCCTGTGAATGAAATTAGAAAATTGGATTCTAGTTTATTTGGCTATATATCTGGCATTACTGGTTTTAGTGCAGACAGTTCTAATTATTGGTGGAATGACTGGGAAAATAATTTTTCCCACATCCCTCATCTTTATTATATTTCCACATGTAACTTTTTTTAAACAACAGTACTTTCAAAGGCAGGTCTTTACAGATGTATAGGTTACCATCCGCTTACTCCTTTTAGTGCAATCATGTTTCTCTACTAGCTGCATAATAATACAAGATGTTAAACATTGTTTAACACCTGAGGAAATAGGGTTGAGTTATGCTGGAAAACGCAGCAGTTAAAAACATAAATTTATTCACTGATTACTTTTCACGTACCACATTTAGCTTTCAGATGATTTTGGGGTATTAAACATAATAATTGCGCTTAAAATTTGAACTCCAGTTCATGAAGATATCAGATCAAAATGTCTTGGATTTTCCCTTCTGGACTTGACCTACAATTATTTGACTACCACTGACATAATTGGTGCACTGACATATCTTCATGAAGAATTATTTTTATGCTTTTTAAAGTTTTGTAAAAAGCATATTATAACATGCTGTTTGATATAATCAGATTAGCAAAGTTCAGTAGCTTTGTTTATTTTTTTCACACAGGCTCAAATCAGTCTTCGCTTAATTATTTTGTGGGAACTGCTCTTGTTAGCATAAACTTCCTACTTGATGCTTGCATTTTTCAGAGAAAAAACAATTTTTCACAGTGTGGTGTTGACTTACATGGGAGGTACTTGGTGTGAGAGGCCCTGGTATAAACTAAGTAAATCCTTTTTCTTAATGTGCTTCAAAATGGAATTCTTTTTCCAGAGAGTAAACTAAAAAAATATAGGAAGTTCAGATCAGTTTTATATGTTTTTTTTTTCCTTATATCTATATATTTACAAGTTATTAATTTGATGAAGAAACTATGGCTTGAAGCACTGATCCATATTGGGGAGCACTGAGAGATTCCCTGTGTGACAGACAAACAACTGTGATTTCAGCTGGCACGGTGGGTAACGCTCGTGGAGCACGTGCTGGGAGGTGGGAGGAGAGAAGGAGAATGATAGGAAGAAGTTCTCTGCTCCACTGCTATCTCAAGCACTAATCTCTGTCATAAACTCCTGCTCTACTCTAAACTTGGTTAATTTTGTTTTCTTCTTTGTTCTTTCCTTCACTGTATGAATTCCAAAGCTTTTCCAAAATCTCACTGTTACGGTGCTTTGAGACTTTAGAATTTCCTGCTGTATTGGCAGCTTGTTCATGTACGTTTGTATAGAAACGCTATTATTGGCATGTAGTTTGAAGAAATCCTTTCTCTGTCTTTTGACTATGGACACTGAAGGTTCTTTACCCTTCAGCCACAGTTTTGCTGGATGAAAATCTTTTTAGTTTATCTCTCTAGTCCGTCTCTACATTTTACCTAATATGGATTGGAAACACCCTGTCTTTACTGAACATATTAACAGAATTATATAAGATATGCCAAAAGACTTGTTATTGCCTTGTACATTTGCATGAATGTCTCAGTTTGACTCCTAGAGATGTTTGACCTCTCCTTTTCTAATCTTCCTGCTGGCAAATGTCATTCTGTCTTCTGTTTTCTTTTATCCCCTTCCAAGTGTCATCTTAGAGCTGGCTTAGGCTTTTCAAAACTGAATTTTGCTGTCTCAGGGTGAAGGTGCTGGGCCATTCTTGGCATAGAAAGGAAAGGGATTGAACTGGGAAGCAGCATGAGGGAAGCAGCTGGAGACTCAGACGGGGACAGCAAGTGCTGTGTTGGTGTGGGAGGAGAGGGAAAAAAATGACCATTTTAATAGAAACGTAGAATATCCTGTGCCAGATGGGACTATGAGGATCAACAAATCCAACTCCTGACTCCACACAAGGCAACCCAAAAGTTAAACCATATATTGTCCCTTATAGAATCATAGAGGTTGGAAAAGACCTTCAAGATCGAGTCCAACCATTGTCCATGCCCACTAGACCATGTCTTGGAGAGCCTTGTCTACATGCTTTTTGAACACCTCCAGGGATAGTGACTCGGCCATCTCCTTAGGCAGCCTGTTCCAGTGTCTGACAACCCTCTCAGTAAAGAAATATTTCTAATATCCAATGTAAACCTCCCTTGCTGCAACTTGAGGCCATTACCCTTGGTCCTGTCACCACCCACCTGACAGAAGAGACCAGCCCCCACCCCACTACAACCCCCTTTCAGGTAGCTGTAGAGAGCGATGAGGCCCCCCCTCAGCCTCCTCTTTTCCAGACTAAACAGCTCCAGGTCCCTCAGCCGCTCCTCACAGGACTTGTGCTCCAGGCCCCTCGCCAGCTCTGTTGCCCGACTCTGGACATGCTCCAGCTCCTCGGTGTCTTTCCTGCAGCGAGGGGCCCAAAACTGAACCCAGCACTCGAGGTGCGGCCTCACCAGTGCCCAGCACAGGGGAACGATCACCCCCCTGCTCCTGCTGGCCACGCTATTTCTGATAAAAATTTGCAGTTGCTCCCAATATTCCAGCCCCTACCGTGTCACCAGTGGAGCCTATTTTAACAGGCAGTGCTTTCAGTCACCTGCCTGGGCAGGTGTCTGTATTGCTATTTTCGACTTCACAGTCCTTTTGTGACTACTACTTCTTCTGTGCTGCTTTGCCAGTCATTTTTTCTTCTGCCTCTGATTTTTTAGTGTTGTCAGAATTGTTCCTCAACTGTATTTCTCCCTCTGCAGTTGTTTCTTTTCCCTGTGCTCTGTCCTTGTTGACATAGCTCAGTGGATCACTGTCATCTTCAATGGATGCCTGCCAAGGTTTCAACTCAGCTACTGGCTGGTAGTCTTGGCTATAAATATAACCACCCTCTTTTGACAAGCTCATAATAAATGAGAGAAATTATTATTATTTCACACAAGTATGGTATTTTAACATGGATGTTGTAAATTAAGTGTTTAGAAACATAAAATCCCACTTTGAAAAATATATCTGAAGAGTTGCTCGATGCAAAACTTGTAAAAGTGCCCTTATTTTGCTAGTCATTAGCAAGTAACTGCTGGTGCTTCTGTGTTATATATAAATGTTTAGAGAGGCTGACTGTCATGTTTGTTATATTTGCAGAAAGTCTAGCACAAGAAAGCCTGAAATTTGTTGACCTGTAGGTGCTGCCTCTGTAAATGGTAAATAACAGGGATATGGTAGGTGTCAACAGATGGTACTATTACATGCAGTCTTTCAAGTGGGTTTTTTCCTTAGTCTATGAGCATATGTTCAGTCTCGGGAAGACATGCTGTGTTGCTGTTAGCTTTGGTTACGCAAGTCTCAGTATAGTGACAGGTCTTTTGGAGAGGGCGTATGAGAGCAGCAGGAGGATTTGTCCTCCTCCCAGGTTTCTGATTAAATTCAGTTCTTGAGGCAGAGCTGCTCTTTGAGCACTGCCCACTGCTGTTGGGCTTGTTATTGAAGGACTAGATTGCCTAGAGGCAATTCGATAATCTCTGTTGCAAGCCTTGAACAGAGGTCCTGCATAAATAGAAAAAGTTACACTTAAATTATACCCCAGACTTGACATGACTGGTTTCTCTTCCCTAAGGAAGCTGACCTGCAAGGCCCGAGACATTTGCCAGCATTTGGAAGAGCAGTGTCAGAATGAATGCTGCTTTGGGAAGAAAGGGAAACAAGCAAAAAATATTTCACAGTATCACACACGTTTTGTATGGTATTTCATTCAAATGATCTGTTTGACAAATTCCATGGACTCTACTTCTATTAAGGGAGAAAGCAAAATAAAAATAAACAACTGAATATATGTGTCTTCTGGCAATCAAATTTAATTTCATCGTTGGCCATAGATATAGAATGGCTGGGCAATACAGATAAATACATCCTTTTGTTAAGAGGTATAGATATTAGTGAAGGAAGAAAACATGTTTTGATGTTTAAAGTGCATGGAAATCATGCTCTATGTTCACCTGTACTTGTGCAGCCTAACAACGGTCCTTTTGTAGGTCGTATCCATTGCTCTGTCGTGCCCATTGTTCTGGTATTGTTAGAAAGTAAAGATGAAAGTTAAAATTTTCTGGTAAGAAATATTATTATTCCATAGGTTTTAGCTGGGGCAAGTCTGATAGATAAGTGTATATATCTGTTAATATATGAATTCCAGTACAGTTTATGAAGTATGTTGTTGTTGGGTTTTTTGTAACATCCTTCAACTGTTGGAGAGAGAAAAACTTGGTCTTTGATAATCTTTTCCTGAATAATAAGAGGTATTAAGAACGATCCCCAGTTGGTCAGCGGGAGCGGCTCTGAAAAGTACGTTGATGTCCTCATGTCTTACACTGGCCGCTACTCTGTGCACGAGTCACCCCTGGCCCTCCTTGTGAAAAACATCGTTCTGCTGGTGGATGCCACAGGATCTCTCACTTTGGGAGACTTGCTGGGTAAAACCATGCTCATAAATGTAAGACATTCTGAGAACACAAAGCCTGAGCCAGGGACTGGTTCAGAAAATCAGTCTGGGAAGAAAGAAAAGTGATGCAGGAGAATGCTGAGACAAATGGGTGAAGTGCATATATATACCTTTTTATTATTATTTATTTTGAGCAATGCTAGTTTATGAATTTTCCCTGCACTTGACTGCTCATTCAACTTTATGCCATTTCCTTGTCTGTGCTAATACTGCACACTTATTGAGGTTAAGAATAATCTTTATCTGGAGCACATGCTTATAGGCTGAAAGCCACCGAGAACAGAGCAAGAGTCTATGTAAGTTTGCCTAGCTCCTCTGGCTAAATTCCAAGAAGAATAAAGCTCGGGAAGGAAAGCTTGGAATTGTGGTCTCTGGGGAGAGGTCTCTGGGGAGATGAAATGAATGTTCACAGGTGCCGTGAGGTAAGAGTTTGACCAGGAGCATCTTATAATTCAGAATTGTGTGAAGTGAGAGAAAAATATTCATTCATCTCTTATGCCAAAAACGAAAGAAAAGCTTTTTTGAAGAAAGTGATATTCCTTTCAGCTCTGTGATTCTCTTTTTGGTGATGGATTCTAGGGATGCCCAGAACAGGCAGCCATCGCTAGTAAATACTTCACGTTCTGATGAAGGAGGCTTTGCTGAAGCCAGTAGCGACAACTGCTTCTTAGTGATACCTTTTTTTTTGCTTTCCTTTGGTAGTCTTGAAAGTTCTACTCAGATTGTCAGTTTAAGTGTAAATGATCCTGTTGTATAGTTTAGGTGTATGAACAAATGAAATTATTTTGGATGTGCTAGTTTGCACAGAGTTACATGTACAGCAGTGATTAAATCTGCCTCTGCTGAGTCGCTACGCTAAACATTGCAAGGGTTTTCCTGAGAGGATATTGGCAAGTTACGAAGTAAATCAGACAGGATAAAAAGAGATGAACAGGTATGTATGGAAATGGAATTACAAAGACAAGGATTTCAAACATCTTCTTTTGTGGAGAAAGTGTGTACAAATATGTCCAAATGACACAGATGCCACCAGATAACCCAGGAACAACTTGTGTGTTATTTTATATGTATAGTGATGAAAAGCTTACATAGCAAAAAATGAAAAAAAGCAATCAAGCAGAGAATTCCTTAACTTTGCATTTGTATATCTAATGGCTTGGTTCCCACAGGTGGAATTCCCACACATTTATGTGTCTGCAGAGAAACAGGCCTTACAAGAATATTTAATACTCAGCTTTATGTTGGTTGTATCTACAGCAGGTGTTAGTAGCACTAAACTGAATAGATTCACTCATTATCAGTACATAAGGTTCTGTCTATCAGAAATATTTACTTTCGTTCTTCCCTCTGCACCCCAGAAGAGGCTTTGAAGGAATGAAGGAATATGTTCCAGAATATTAAGGCTGCCACTTCTATTTCTGTAGATATTTATGGTGAACTTTGCAATTTTATTTTTCACATCCTTCCAGGAAGTATTTGAAGTCCATGTGCATACACTTTGTCTTTTGAAATGCACATTGATCAGATGAGGTGCTATACATATAAGTGAAGGGAAATTCAAATGAAAGTATTTTTTTTTAAGGGGGGGGAGAGGGAACCAACTTTTGCTGCTTCTGGTATATATATATATATATATATATATATGCATGCTTTCAGGGTATATACCATACTGGAATACAGTTATGGATCATCCTCTTTATAGTTCAACGCTTGTTTATTTATATCAACATATTTGGATGCTCCAAAGCTAACTTGTTTTTATAATAGCCAGTCAGCATGCAGAACAGCTAAACCATGGAACTTGGGAGTTGCTCATCAGTTGTATAATGAAGACAAATGGCATGTTAAAACTTGTTATCTGATTATGCAAAAATAGCTTTTTATGGCAGCAGTGGCTTTGCTTTGCAGTCTCTAGAAAGCCATGCACCATGCATCTGATTAATCACGCAAAATAAGGTTGAAAGAAGGGGAAAAAAAAGAAAAGAAATAGAAGGGCTGTGTATTCCGGGTCTCTTCCAAGCAGGTGGCTTAATGTGGTGCTCTAAATCTTGTTCTTGTGGACAGACTTCAAGGCTGAAAGACTATAAAATGATAGTGAAATTCTCAAATCGTAGTGAGTCTAATTAAGAATTGGTTCTATTACTGTGATTTTAAGAACACTTAATATAATCTCTAATGGCAAATATTATCTAGGATTGGTTAGATCTTAAATCAAATGATGGAAAGGACAAGCAGAAGGACAGTCCTAAACTCTGATCTCTTGGCTTCCCTGTAGGATCTAACCGTATAGCAAATTTATTGATGATATCCTTAATAATAGGTTCCTGCATCCAAATGAATCCAGCTTTTATTTGTATTGGCTGGGAGGTATATGGCTTGGGACTGTTTCTACCAGAAGCCAGTTGTGGTTTTGGGGTTTTGATTTTTTTTTTTTTGTGTGTGTATGGGTTTGGGGTTTTTTTTGTTTTTTGTTTGGTGGGGTTTTCTTTTTTTTTTTTTTTTTTTTTTTTGAGTTGGAAAATGCACAATAAAGCATCTGGCATAAATTTCCATTCTCCCTGACATCTACAAACACTGTAATGAGAAATCTCAGAAGGCACAAGATGGCTGATCTTGCTGTGTTCCTGACACACTATTTAAACAAGGAGAATCACAATTCTCAGAAGACTTGCAGGTGTCTTTTCTTGGGAGATTTTCAGATTGATGCAGTTCAGAACTCGCTCTGAAAATGAATGTTCTCTTATTGCAGTACATTGGGCCTGTGAAGGATAAGGATTGTTTATTGTCCAAGCTATAAGTGACAAATTGTCTGTACAGTAAACGTCTGGAGCTGTTTTTTTAGGGCATAAAATAGAGCAAGGCGAAACTGAGTCAGATGATACGAGTATGTCTTCCATTCATCCTCAGACTTTATGTGAATATCAGGGCAATTATACACCAATGAATGGTAATGAAAGCAGACTGCATTATTGTGCAGCACCATAAAAACCCAAGCCCTGGCACTTGATAGGGATGTTTTTCACTTATATGCCAGAAGTTAGCTTGCTTTTTTTGCTGGCATTTTGTGTCACAACCCAAAGCAATATTTTCTGGATATTGCCTTTGCCACTAACACTGTAGCTAATCTCATGAACGTTGTCCAACTCCATCATCTCTATGTTATTACCTTGTTTATAACAACACAGTATTTCGATTGTGCTGCAGGAGAAATGTGACCTAATTTTCCAGAAATAAAGCCTAGTTGAGAAGAGAAAGCTAGGGTAGTGACTGCACATTAACTTTAAAGCAGTTGATTGAACCTGGAAGCACTGTGCAACATTTCAGGGCTGCTCTGTAGTGATATAGTAGGGACTGATCATGAAAAGACAAGATGGGAGTGAATGGGCTCGCAATGTACCAGTGGCTTATTGAAAGGAAGACCACCCACGTTCTCTCCTTATTCACACAGTCCCTTCCTTTCCCAGCTAGGAACTCCACAATGGCATTAGCAGTGAAGAAGTTTTGTTGTGAAACTGTGGTCTCAGAATGTTTCGTCTCAGGGCGGAGATTCAGTGTGTTTCCTAATGGGAAACTTCAGCAACACACAGGGAGAGACTGGGAGACAGCTAGCTGAAAAATGTCTTCGAATTAATTCAATAAACCAAAGATCACTGCTTTCAAACCTGTATGACATCCTTTCATCCTCAGGTGGTTTAATTACTTGAACTTAGGCTTCTGTTACCTTCAAACTACATTGTTGTAGGCAGAATGTGGCGTTGGTTTCTGGCAGTAATTAGACTACACCATGTATTCATCTGAAGGATAGACCCGGTTTGCAGGATGATCCACAGTATTGTGAAGAAGCTGGTTTTGGCTTAGCCTATGCAGTTGTTCCCTGATGAATGCATTTGCCTTCCAGGATCACGGGGAGTGAAACGGCATCGGTAGAAGATTCGATAAAGAAGCAACATCTCTTGAGTCTGTGGAAAGACAAAGTATAAAAGTTCCATTTGCACAGTGTAGGGTAAGAGAGTGCTTGTTCAAAATGCAATAAACAGGACATGTCTTTGACAGATTTGCTGACAGCTGGCTGCTAAAGTCAAAGTTGGAAAGTTGCCTTTGCATTATGACAACAGGGTGATGTGGATATAATTCTCTGCTGCTTTGCACCTTATACAGTTCTTCATACTGGTGGAGAAGACTGCAAAAGAGGTGTAAAAATTTGTTAAAGTAAGATTCTCTTATATATTCTTCGTACTGGTGTTAAAGTTCAGAATGAGGAAGAATCAGGCCTTGATAAGCGTTGGATGTCTAGAACCAGTCTGACAATGTGTCAGTGATCCAGCAGACAGCAGAGAACAGTTTGTGATGACAGCGATCATAATTCTCTTAGAGAGTCTGAATGAAAGAGTTGGTTTCTTATGTGCCCCAAAACTCAGGGCAAGATGCCGATCCACCTTTTTTGGATCAATTTTCTCTATAAATAGCTGTTCTCTCTAAGGGCTCCACTATGCAGAGATTGCCTTTATGGAAGTGCTAAAAGCATTGAGGAGAAGTACTGCAAAGTCATTTTCCATTGTGTGGTTTTAATTGGACACCATTCCCTGTATCGTCAGTCAGGAAGTAGGAGAAAAAGAAAGGTGACAGTCTTTGCATTTTATATCTTACCTGTATCATCCTTCCTTTTTCTACTTGATGAACAAATCATCTGTCTTCCTGATTTACAAAATTTGCCTTAATTCCATAAATGTTTAGTTTCTTTCCTTGGGAAATATTTATCTGGGTTAAGGTGTTTATTGGAGTGGAGAGTTTAAAGGCAAACAAATGAAATATAAATGCAAAAAAGCTCCCTCAAAAAGATTCAGTTATGTGTTACTAGCAACAGATAAGGGCCTGTATATTTAAGAAATTTTGTCTGTATGGTCTTTTCCCTAACCAGATGTAGATGGTAACATCCAGTCAACCTTCACCAAGCAATTGCCATGAACATTTAGTATCTGAGCACAAAAGCTTCTCTGTGCTCCTCAGAGATTCGGCATGCGGTTTCAGAACAACCTCTCAATGGTGTATAAATGTTTCTCTGTTGCTCGGGTGGTGTTTTTTTCAACTGAACGTGGTTGTGACCTGTAAACTTCATATATAGATGTTGTTTCCTTTCCATGTTCACTTGCTACAGGTGTAAAAATTCTAAAATCCGTGTCTTGATTCTGAATAGGTTTGCATTTTGTATGCGCATTTTTCAGTGAGATCTGTTCTGGAGACTGTGAATTCACAACATAAGTGCATAATAGCACTTCATATATGCCTGCTCTACACTTGGAAATGCAACATCTACCCACTGATATCAAAGTCAGCAGAGGTGAAATGGTGTCAGCAGTAGTGAGATAATTATGATTGTGTTCCCTGGTGTAGACGGGGTCTTGGTTAGCATTCCCAAGCTCTGTAGATTCCAACTGTTAACAGAAGGATGGTGCACATAATTACTTATGAGGGTGACAGTCTGTATTGACTCATTTATATTTTTTAAGTGTATCTAAAGTGCTTTTGTGCAGCTGAGCCAGAATCTAAAACCCTTGTGAAAACATGGGAATGCTGTGGTGTTGTGATGAAAGGAAATTGATGCATGACCTAATGGCTGCTTAGCTAATAAGAAGAAATGATGAACCATTTCTTTTACAAAGCTAAAATCTGACAAAAGGAGAACTTGGTGGCTGGAGGCTATAGTGGTTGATTTGTGGTTTAGGTGTTTTCTAAACAATCAGGAAGTAAGTGTGTGTATTGCTGAATATTTTGAAAGGCTCAGGGAAACTAAAACATGTTTTTCTATAGTAATATTAATTAAACATAATATTTACTGAAGAAAAACAAATCACTGTATTTAGAGCATCTGTGATTTTGTATGTAATTTGAAGAAGACAGTTGCTCATTTGAACATTATAGGTTAATAGAGATGGGGGTTTGGGTTTTTTTCTTTGAATTAGTGTTATTAGAATTGGGTAGCATACTTATTCCTATAGAGATAGAGATTTGCTATGTAATATATTTTAAAAAGTATAAAAATGAGCAGAATTATTAAATGTCCATCAAGGCAGTGAGGGTGTTGTTTGGTTCGGGATTTTTTTTTTTTGGACCTTTTTCATGTGTTTCTGACAACTTTGTTGTTACGTCTTTATTTTGTTTCCTAAAATGTTTGCATTAATTCCTTTTTTTTTTTTTTTATCTGAGCCTGGTTTTCAGAATGTATCTTTCTTTGTGCGTATGATGCTGGTCTTGATTTTCCAAGTCCGTTAGGCGTTCAGGAATGTGTCCATTTACATACTCTCAGTTACTTTGGTTTTATATGTAAGAGTACTGTAGGCTCAACTGTCAGGAATACTCAGCGGTGTTGTCTGCCAAATTGCACAAGCAACTGTGAACGCCCAAGAGAGAGGCTTCATCAGACAGTGGAACCTAGCCCTTGTGACCTCCATTCCCGTCGAATGAGATGTGTTGGATCTATGATTTGTGTGAGAATTTTGCATGATCTGGTGAGAGCACTTTTCCATGTGTTTCTGACTCTTGATGATGAATAAGTTTGTGAAGGAGAGGTGTAATGTGTACACGTTCAAAACAGAGCTCTCATTTCAGATGACTAACTTTCAAAGGAAGAACTCTTCTTCATGGAGATGGAGAGTTCCTTAAGGGATATTCTTGAGCATGTTTTGAAAGAGTATCCTTAATTATTCTGAATTATTATTTACAAAAAATTGAGATGTAGTCAAGACTTAGAAAGCTAACTATATACTAAATAATTTAATATCTTTGGAAATAGGGTATCTTTAATGAATGTGCTCTGTGTAGAACTTTGCTGACAAGCTTCACATTGAACCTTCTTCATTTCTTATTCGTTTTTCTTTCTTAAATCCTTGGATTGATATTTACTTAAAATGTATTTCTTCTTGAAGTTTTTCCTCTAAAATAACTGTACACGGACACTACGTTATACAAGCATCCTTCTTAAAATGGACTTGATCCACTTTGTGTGAAGACTTACAAGTTATATTTTAAGTTATTTTGTGAGAAAAGCCAAACTAAAATAGTAGTTGTATCATTTTTTCAAGTGTAGAAGTTTACTTCTTTGATAGTTTAAATGAAAGTTAGAGTTCAAATACACCTCTTTTTAAAAAGATGTGGGTTTTGTGTTGTGCTCTTGCCAGCAGACAGAATAACCTTGAGAGAGTGTGTTAGCCTTTGCTTTTTTCATACTTATTTATTCTGCTATCCTAGGACTATCCAATGGGAATTAATTACTTCAGCAATGATTGAAGAAATCTTTTTTTAATCTAAGCCATTTTCTGTGAAGTTTAATTCATAACATAAAAGCAGCTCTTGGCTAATAACTAAAAATGATATATTTTTAATGAAAAAGAGTTGCCTCGAATCCTCGGTGTCCAGCAGACATGCCTGCCTCTCTCCAACAATCGTAGCAGATGATCTTTGCCATATAATGTTTAATACTTCCTTATCTTTTAATTACTGGGCAAATTCAAGATTAATAATAAAAAATTGTCTTGAGTCAACTAAGGGAATTTTAGAGGTGCAGGGGAGACTGGTTTCCAGTTCAGTTCTTTCACATTAAGAAATATGAAATTGGTTTGGGAAGAGTTCAGGCTGATAAGACTTGAAGTCCCCAATTTTCCAGTTTGAACAGAAGTACAAATTTATCAAAAAAGATACATGATTGAGTGGGTGGGGGAGGCTGTAGAACTGTTCATAGTGTTATTTCCAAATGACCCTCAGTTCTCTGCCTTTTTATGTTTCTGAATAATTTTTAGCAACATCACAGTTGTAGTTCACAAATAGTACGGTCGCACGCCAATGCAGCAAAGCCCTCGATTTCGTGAGTACCTGGGTTTGTTAGTCAGAATAATGCTGCAGAATAACTAAAGGTGAAGCACATAAGCTGCAGATAGGTGACTGAATTGGCATGCAGATGCCTGGCTCTTTTCCTTGGACTGGCACAGATTTATTGTATGGCTTAGGCACCTGTCTCTGCCGCTGCTTCCCTTTATTCTAGTGTTTCTTACCTATTTTGAGAATCCCTTTGCAGCAAAAAATCTGCTTCTGCTTGGATTGTTACAGATAATAGTTGGCATATATAAAGTGTATCTGTACCAGATACGTTATAAGACATGTTCTACTAAACCACAAATGTAAGCAGATAACTCTTCCTTCCCTACGTTTTCCTAGAGCAAAGTATTTTACATAGTTGTCTGTAACATAATTTAAAATTCAGTATAATCATAGATCAGACAGCATGCTAAATCTGAATTAAAACCTTAACAGCTTTGAATTTTAAATTTGGATCTCAATTTGCCCTTATACTTCAATGAAATTAAGTAGTTCCTTAAATTTGAAGAATACTCAGCCTTTTGGGATACTCAAAATTTTGCTTTGGACTTGCCTTTTTGATATTTAGTGATAGCAACTATAGAAGGATTAGAATTTTGCCAAATGAAGTAATCTGAAAATGACCTAATACCTCATCGGGTTTTTTTCAATTATTCCATGTTTTATTTATGAACTGTTTTACTTCTGGGAACAACTCCCAGTTTCTATGGTGTCATGAGTTTTTGTTTATGCATAGTACTGTTTCAGGAAGGCACCTTTAAAATAGCCAGGGGAATCATTGTAGAACTATATGACTCTCCAACTTCTAGGCGAAGTGTACATCAAAAGTTTAAAAAATACTGTGGCACTTGTATAGATTTACTTCTGCTTTTAACAGGGGATTTTCCCAATGTATTAGTGCGGCTGTGAAATAATTAAGTACTTGTGTAATCTTGTTATTTGCAGTTTAGCAGAAAAAATTGCTAATTGTCTTGCAGGAATTATTGATGGCTGTGGTGAATGCAACATCTTTTAGTTACTAGCAGTAGCTCGCGCATTTTTAGCTGGGAAAGGGCATAAAATTATTGAATAACCTCTTTCAAAAAAAAAGAAGTTCTCTTTCTCTGGGTTGTGTGAGAGAAATTCAAATAATTGCAGATGATGTGATGTATTTTCCATACAGAATAAAAATCTAGTATTTCAGCAAATGTGAAGGATGGCTGCTTTTAATGGTGAAAACTCAAGTAGAAGTCCTGTTAATACCTTACTAATGAATACTGAAAAGAAACAGATGAACTGGTCATCTATTCATTGAGTCAACAGAAAAATCAGTAAAAAGGAGAATTGATTTACATGGGCTTGAACAACACTAATGCCTGATTCCCACCATCATTTCTTATCATCAGTCCTTGTATTGAGGTCAAATCTCAGGCAGCTTTACCAGACGATAACAAAGAAAATTTTATTAATGATAATTGTCTATGGCTATATGGCATCACAGCTTTAGTTTTTAAGTGAAACCTTCTGACTTTCTCTTAGCAAAGATGATACTGGGTATAAGTGGTAGTCGTAGAAGGTTCTGAACTGAGACAGAGAGGTGCAGATTTTACTTTTTTAATTCATCTGCCTGTTCAGTTATGTGGTTTTCCCAGATTTTTTTTCCATTAAGATCTACCTATGAGCCCCTATGTTGAGCTGCATATTTATGTTCCACTTCAATAGTCTGCGTAAATGGTGTTCTCAAGTGCCTCATGCTTTTGCTCTTATTGTAACCAGGATCCCAGAAGTTATTTATTAAATTATTAATATTTATTATATTAACCATTTGCCCCTATTCCACAGAAAGGGTTAATAGGAATTTGACTTAATGTCTTTGTCAGCTAGCTATAACTGATCGTGATCACTTTAGATCCTTGAGAGGTTTTGGTTTTTTTAAAGCAAATACTGAATATGTAGGTAAAGAAGCATTATGAAATATTCTTCAGTGATGACTTTCAAGTTGTTAATTAATGATTTGTTTGCCTCTGAATATTGATATCCTCACTACAGTAAAAATGGGTTTACTTTTCATATTGATATCTCCCTCTAGAAATTTCAAGAAGTTGGATTATTCATGGGCTTTTTTTTTTTTTACTTACTGCCTACAATTACCAGAGGGCAGGTTTGCTTGAAAAGTCGGTTGAAGTCTTCCTATTTGGTCTAATAAAATCACTGAAGCATATTAAACAGTAAACACCAATAATTATAGGCAGAGATAATGACATACCCCATATTGTCCCTCAGGAAAAAAACAAGGTGCGATGCTTAAAGAGTAAATTTGGAAGCTAAAGCTGCCTGAATTTCAATTCCGATTCTGTCACTGGCCCTCTATAGTTTAAACGAACCATTTAATCCTATTCCCTCAGTTTCTCAGTGTGTGAATAATTATGATGGGGCATTGCTTCCCGCAGAGGAATATGACTGTGGATAGGTTAGCAGCCCAGGTTGAGCGCTTGAAATCCTGACTTGTGACCTTTGGCTCACTGTTGGCCTCGTCAGAAATCTGTTCTTGTAACACCACCAAGAAATATGAATGAAAAAATGAGCCCCCATGTTAGAGCAATGTACACATCTGTAGCGGAGACTATAAGTCAATCTACGCACTGGACAGCATGTTATCTTGTGCTCTGGACACATCTGCTTTTATACAAAGACGCTTGTGCGCGATGCTGGGCGCATCTCTCTGTTAGGGAGGAGTGTAAAGTACATTGACTTTGACAGCCAAACCCGTTGTTTTCAGTAAGATAAGAATCAGCCCTCAGAGAGGAGGAGAAAAAAAAAGGTAAATTCTGAAATCTGGTGGCTGTCAAAGGAAAAAATTAATTCACTGAAGCTGAATTACCTTCTATGTACCAACTCTGTTGGGTATCAATGTAATCTTATTCAAGATAAAAAATTCTAATAATATTTCATTAAAAAATGAGAACAGCTTTAATTTTCATAAATATAATGCTCTTTCTTTGGCAAAATAAATTAGAATTTACTTTTAATAAAAAAAGTTGACACCAAAATGTGATAGAAAAAAAATATTTAAAATGGTCTGATAAGCTCGCAGCCATAGGTGACTTGGACCCTTCAAGTTTTATGGATTCTGATTTTTCTTTTTGAATCTTTTAGCATCCAGTCGTGCCCTTATCTCAAAAGCAAGTTTCCCAAAGCTAATTCCTCTATTGTACAGGTTACAAATCTCATTGAGAAGGCTTTCTTCCTGTAAATCACATTTGTGAATGAAATTATGCTGGTTACAAACACCATATTCATAGTTAATTTCATCAAGCTTTTTTCCCCTTTTGTTTTAATGGTCCTGATTTTGCAGAACATAAATCTACTCTTACTACACTGTTTTGGAAACAGGTGTTTAAAGGCAGACTTCAGTACAAGGTCAATATCGATACTATTGAGCTATGCCTTTTTTTGATGGTTCTTTAAATAAAGCAGAATTATTTGCAGGGTTACGTTCAACTGTAATGACGTAAAATGGACAAATAGCCCTGCTAGAGATGCAACCTTGAACAAATTCCCTGGACTTGTTTTAAATGTTGTAGCGTTGAGATGATCTTTCCAAGTATGAGTTTATGCATCTGTTTGTATGTTCCTTTGGAATACAAATCCTGGTTCAGGTAGTTCTTGTTCACAGTGCTTATGGAGCTGGTTACCTGGTCATGATTGCTACGTGGGTACTGCTGAAGTAGTATGGATATTGTCATAAACTGTTCAAGTATTCACATTGGAGAAAAATTGCCCTCTCCCAAATTGCCTTTCTCTAATGTAAATGTTTGGGGTTTAAGACAAAGCATCCACCAGTAAGCTCCTGGACTGCCATACTCCACGGGTTACTTTTGGTCCCTACAAAGCCCTGCTGTGCGGTGAATTGTTGGCCTCAAGAACTGGAGCATTTTCTGCGCTTTAATATCGAGAGAAAGGTAACGTAAACTAAGAACTCTGCCTCAAGCAGGCCCAGGAGCAAGGGCACACTCATTTGGATTCCCAGGTTGAAAAGTCACGTAAACTCAAAACTTGACGTCAGTAGCGACCCCGCACTCCTGCAGTCTCGAACAGGTCTCTTCACCCACACTGCGCGCTTTTAGCTCTCGCTGGCCAGAGTCCAACTAGTAGTAATGGTTTTGTGGTTTTGTTCCCCCCACCCCCCCCTTTTAGCTTATTTTTCTGATATTATGGCACTATCTGACTATAATTCTGCGTAGTAAAAGACGCTGCACCGTTCTGCGTTCGTTACCTCCGAGTTCAATAGCCATTTTTAATTTCTGTTCAAATAGTGGTCTGACAACAAACCTTTCATCAGCATGGGGTGTGGGCAGAAAGAATGGAAAAGCCACCTCTTGTACCACTTCCCTATCATATATTAACCAAAGAAATACTGAAACTATATTTGGTACTTGATAGAAATCTAATAAATTCTGTTTCTATCATGGAATCTCAAAATGTATCTAGAACTTTATTCCTCCTGCTAGACCTTCTTCACAACATGGTCTGAAGAGGTTTTTTGTTTGTTTCCTATGGTTAGTCACAGTCACCTTGGTATATAGATATCTGCTAATTATCCTCTGTCAGACAGTTGTCTAAATTTACAGTGTAAGAGCCTCAAAGGATGCTTTAGCTGACAGGTCTGATTTAGAATTGTGCAGAATTTGTTACACAGGCAGGCCCTTTTCTTTCAGTTCTGCCCTTCTCTGTTTTATTGCAACGTATCTTGTTTTGATATTGGGGTATCTTCTTTTCGGTGATATTTTATTTGATACTGTCATCCAGGTGCAAATGGCTACTGTAAATAATGCTGTTCTTCCAAGCTTTCCTCCTCTGTTTGGCAAGATATGTTTTCTCAAGTGCTCCCTTTGCTCTCTGCATAAAGACAAATGTTATTTTCTAAGTATTCTAGTTCATTGTGTTTGCCAACAGAAACAATATATGATGCGCTGCATTTTAAACCAGTTCAGTGTCTTAATAAGCTGATTCTAGCTGTTGCATTCAGCCAGACAGGACTGTTCGAGTTGGTGCTAGCCTCGGTAGCTGACTCGGGACATTCAACAAAGTTTTAATCCCTTCTTACAGATCGTTTAGCCAGCCAGTCTATATAATAGCATTTGCCAAAATTGCAAGCTGTTTATAAGCACTTTGTAAATAGAAAAGAGATGCAATTCGTGCAATAAATTTTGTATATAGTCTTTGCTTTTCGTCTGTGGGACAGCAAAGGATATGTATTCAGAGTTATACTCTTTGTTGTTTCCATCTAATAAAAATGCAGTAAGCAACTGTCAAATGCAAACAGTATTCTTACTTTCTATTTTTTTCTGCTGGGGAATTTCTCCCGGATCAGAAATGAAATTCTCTGAGTAGAGAGAAGATGTGCTGCAATTATATGGGCTACTGAGCATTGGAGAGGATATTTGATAGGAGTTAAGTTCACTGCTGCTACTGACTCCAGCCCACTTCAGTGGTTCCTGCAATGTTTTGTCTCTAATGTCAAGCAGAGTAGGGGAGATTGGGGGACTTGACCTAATTCCATAATGGTCATTGTGCTGAAGAAGCTCAGTCTGGCATGAGTTTCTCATAAATTAAATCAAAAAACAGGATAGCACTTTAAGGGCATATATATCGGTTTCATATTATCACCTAGGTGCAAATTAGCATGTTGATACATTGATGCATCATCAGATGCAAATGGCAATTGTTTCTGAAGCTCCTCAAGACGATAGTCCACCTAGTTAATGCTGTTGTGTCTTGGATAGGTATTATTCAGGGGAATAATCTCTGCAACTTTTTGCAACAGAGGGTAATGAAATGCAGAACTCGATGTATTCAGACTCCACTTATTACAGAAGAAGCAGGGAGACCTTCTCAGGGATCGAATTCTGTTTTGTACCTCCACTGAAATCACAATCAACAGAAGTAACTCTTGGACTAGACTAGAACATGACAGAAATACAGAGACAGATCCACCTTTCTGTGTCCATTATGTCAAAGTCACATCAGGTGTCTCTGGTTCTGCTATGAGTTAAGAAATGCCATCGGAGGCAGGACTGCCTGTCAGCCCTCTTCCATGTCCATCCCTCTCTCTTCTTCCTCTCCACCTTTTCCTCCGAGTGTCTCCCCATACCATTGGAAAAAAACAGTGAGGGTGACCATGTAAAAAGATAGGTCACTGGCTGATTGTGTTACAAAGATGATTATGTTTCCGTTCCTTATCTCTGTCAAATACCGCAATACTCATGCCATGTTACCCTTCACCTTTCAGTGCAATCTTCTGTTCCTGCCCCCCTGGCTAAGATTCTCCTCTCTTCCTTAGGAACTACCTCCTTGTCTTCCAGGCTCTTTTCTTCTGCCCCAGGAACAATGATCACAGCTATTCATTCAAAGCATCCGTACTGTGTCACTTCAGTTGTAAAAGCAATTTCTGTTTCTTTTTTTTAAATATCTTTAAATGTTAAAATTTTGGTCACTAAGAGTTTTAAAACGTAACAGTGCAGCTATTCTCTGTGTCCAGTTTACTCGCACGTAGTGCTTTTTACATACGACTGCTGTGTAATGTATATAAACTCTGTGTGGTTTTTATGGACAAAGCCCTGCTGTGTGTTGTAAACTAAAATCAAGCTAGCAGGCTTGATGTACATGATGTATGTACAGTACCTTCTCTACTCGGAGAAATCTAGGAGACTGTTATCTAAAGGAGCGGAGCGTATTCACTACACTGTAGTTTTCCATTAGTGTTCTACTGTTCAGTGCGTGTTTTGGCAATCCTCTTCATTTTTTGATTCTGCTAGTCGCTAATTGACACTTGTTTACTTTGTGTCATGACCTCAGGCCTGGAGGCTTAACTCACATTGCCATCAACTGCCATCACTCCGCAACAAAAAACTTCCTGCTTAAATGGGTAAACATTATTGCACAAAATGTGTGGGGCCTCTTTAAAGGAACGAAAGCAAGAGCTGCCTCAGTAATTACCAGAGGCACTGCAGCGAACCGAAAGCAGTAACTGTCAGCAAGGTTTTGTACATCCAGGGCAAGTGAAGATTGAGATCTCTGATTTTTGCCAAAGTATGCTCTGTTACAACTCCAGAAAAGCCAGTTGTGCTTACCAATGTAAGTGTGTTTTATCCATTATGTATATAGACAACAACAGTATACATGCAGTTTTCAGGGCAGAGCTGTGAACTGCTCAGAAAGCAGGGCTTACCCCCCAGTGCTCTCTGGGCTGTCCTCTTTGCCTGGAACTCCTAATTCTGTTCCGAAAAAGTAGAGAAATAGGTGTTAACTTCTCTGAGACCCCAAGTCAATGCAGACTGGATTCTGGGACTGTACAGCAGGCTACTACTGTGCTGCCAGTGCTGTAGTAGAAATAAGTAGCAGAAAAGCATTGAAGAGCAGGTTCCTCCTCCCTCCTCGGATTACCTTTTCTGATTATCTTGTATTTTAGGTGAAAATTAATCTAGGATACTTTAATGGCTTTCACTACAACGTTTACAGTATGCCCACTTGTTATTTCATGTTCTGCAGGGATTAATTTGTTTAGCTAACTTCATGGGGAAGGCTCGCAGGTTTAATTGCTGCAGTCTTGAAATCTGAACTTGAATTCTCATAGCAAAATAGTTATAGGCCATGAACAGTTTGCTTAGGTAAGCTGATTTTCAGCTATAGAATCTGTTTGAAAAGATCCTTTTGTTCATTTTCTTCTTGATTTGGTTTGTGTTCTAATTAGGTTTTGTAGATTCATCATTTACAAATTGATTTATACTCTGTAATGTGTGTATGCGTTCACTCAGAGTAGCACACAACAGAGGCAGATATTCTCCAGATAAGTGCTTTAATTTTTCTTCATTTCAACAAATAGTGATATCTTTTTTGTAATATCCCAGTTCTGCTCATTAGTCGCAGTCTAATGTCACCCATCTCTTGATTATAAATTCTAAAAAAAATTAGAATTTTTTCCTGAAAATTAATTTCTATGAATTTTTGATAGTACAAGTCAGTCATGTAAATGTCATGCCAAAAGGCAAACAGAAATGATATGAAAATACCATCAAAATAAGCATATTAAACAACTGAATACTTTCCAACACTTGCCCAGCTGTACTTTACAAATAACACTGAATCCATTTATGTTAATTTAAAGTCTGCTAGCCGAGTTGAATTTAATACAATAATTTGATGTTTCCCACATAATTCTTCAGCTCTTTTCTTTAGTTTTCAAGGGATTTGTAAGAAATGGGTGTTTAATTCAGACTAATGCAGTATGGTAATTTATTCTTCTGTTTTCAGTATTTGTCTACAAATTTGTTTACTCCAGTCACTAGCATGAGGATATCAATGAAAACTGGTAAAATAGATTAGAGAAAAACAATGAAAGTTGTTTTGTTATTTCTGTTGTGTAAGCTTCTCAAGTAATTCTGTTGATAATCTGTCAGAGTTAAAGATACTCTTTCCTAATTGACACTAGCTGGCACGTTTCCCACACTCCTGGACAGACAGGATAGTTTTTCATATGGAGTTGACCTGTATGTACAGTGTATATGTGGTCCAGAGACTCTTGTTGACATTGACTCAAAACTTCAAGTCAGATTTCTATTGCTTAGGGAAAATACTGCTTTTCTTGGTGTAAATATACTGGATTATCATCTACCAGAATCTGCCATTTCAAATATCCAGATTTTATTCTCCTCTTGCACACATTTGATATGTAACATTTTTTTTTCTCAATTTGGATAAGAGAGAAGAACTTAGACATAAGTTTAAATCTTTTAAATCCATTAATGCCATAACTTTGTGGTTGATTACACCTTGCAAATCAGCATGCGTTTAATCACAGAGGGCAAAGGGCATGCAGAAAGGATGAAAGGTCTCTCTAAGAAAATTCTGTGCAGTCTTACCATAAAATAGTGTTAGAATGTAGATGTACCATTTACAGCTGCCTTTGGACAGCTGTGAATTAATGGAGTGCTTAAAACCAAAATAATAATTATATTCCTGATTAGCATGAACTGTAATGATTAAACCCATAAACTCAGCCATGTTCTAATTTTGTTATATCTTGTTTTCATAATGAAAGCTCATTATACAGAGAGCCTGTACAGATTTTGTAATTATCATTATTAAAAGGCAATGATGCTGATTTTGTTAGAGGCTCACTCAACTTCAAGTTAGTGTATAGCCACGGAAGCTACTGTTGATATGTACTGTTTGCCATATGTCACAGCTATGACTGAGCTATTTGTTAGCCTTGTCTTGCCCTAATTGCATCTAGCGCAAGGTGTGGAACCTGAGGGTACATCTGGTTTTTGCAGTTCTCCACGGGAACAGCCCGTGTTCATCGGACCAGCTTTAAGAGCGAAGTGGACCAGACGCTCTCCAGAGGTCCCTTCAACCTGTTACTCTGTGACTTAGGGTGGACATTTGGCACCTTTAATCCCTTCTCTCGTGTAAACCTGCACTAGTGATGCAAACAGTCTTGACAAGGTAATGCGCCTATGAAAACACATCCAGTGCTCAGAAGAGGAGCTTAGCTTCCTTCTGACATATTTTTGATTAAGCCCATCTTAACGCTTAATGAGTTTTGATTCAACCAGTGTCCTGGAAAACCCCATGCTGAGTGGTGACAGTAACTCAAGCCAAGTTGCTCAGCCGAATGAATGGACTGAAGAGCAGCCGTTGGACAAAGCTCCTACTGACTTCAACGAGAACACGTTCCCGTCCTCTGGTGTGTCCCCTTCTGGAAATAACAACAAAAGTAAAAGAAAGCGATTCACCTTCTCCTTTAAACGTGAGATTTATAGTGGCCAACAATTCCTATTGACAACTAATGTGAGTAAGTTGTGTAAATTCCTTAATTCGTAAGAGAAACAAACGTAGTAACTTATAAAGCTTCTTGGAATTAACTCTCTTTTAAAGTGTGGTGGAATACTTGTATTTAGTAAGCTTGAGTAAGTTATCTCTTTTTAAATGAAAATGCCTGTGAAGAAGCTGCACAAAGAAAACAGTAGTTATGAATATGCTAAAACATGCATGGGGACTACAGCTAGAGCGATAACTAAGCCAAGTGGCGGCATTCGCACGTGCACACGCATTCCTTGAATTCTTTATAAAGGATCTCTAGATCTTTCCAGGGTAAGCCAACGTTTTACAATTATTTACAATCCAGTAAAATATGTCTTGGGGATTTTCAGCGGTGGAACACATGTGACATAAGAGGAGACTGAAACCTTACTGAAGTCCAGATTTACTTGCATAGAAAAGATTATAGATAACAGCCAATAGGGAGGAAATATTTTGAAAAAATTTTCATAGTTTGTTGCTGGGACTTGTTGAGTCTCTTGGTGATGACCCAACATCTGTGTGTTTGTTATTTTGATCCAACTTTAACTCCCCCAAAGAGAGAAAGTGTATGAAGAACGATGCAGATCTAGTTCCATCTTATGGGTGTTTCCATTGGTATTTTAGGAAGTTTCCTGGGTTCAGAGTCCCATGTGAAAAGGCTAAAGGCTAGCTGAAGTACTGCGTTCTCAAAGCAAACGTCGTTTAAATATGGCATTAGACAAAATTATTTTAGATAAATTGTTTTAGATTTCAGAACGTCTGCTAGTCCTAACTGCTTCTTGTATTTATGTATTTAATTCACACATTGCTAATTCCTTTTCTGGGGTCAGATATTACCTATGAAGCACATCAAGGAAAATTTAATTCAACCCCCTATATTTGGCTACTACATTTCCATCCTAGAAAACAAAATAAAAAGGATAAAAATCTCTCCCTTAACCCTTATTGATCACCGTTATATAAAATTGTCAGTTCTGAGTTTCCTGGGTAATTTGAAGTGCTGTCACATCACAAGCTTCTCTAAATGTATTTGTTTCTCCAGGTCCACATCAAATTGTTTCCATGTAGTAACTTTCTTTGGAGAATGGAAAATTCATTCTCAAATTAATGTTGCTGTTCTCCCCTGTCTTTTTTTTCTCCTAAGTGTATGTTTTTACCTTTGCTGTCTTAACAAACCAATACAATTGGAATTTCCAACTAGAATTTTGATTACATCAGCTGCCACTGAGAAGTGAAACTGCAGAAACAGCTGTCAGTTAACTACGGTTAGCTCAGCTGAATTAAGAAAATTTTCTCATAAATGGAAATGATTTTTTTTAATGGAATATTTACTTCCCTAGAAGAGAATATAACAGCTTTTAAATTAGTACTGCAACCTTTTCCATACCGATCATGTTCACTACCTGAAATGTTTGAGTTTGACCTGCTTGCACTGTACCATTGCATACACCTGCATCTTGACTCACAAAAATGTTTAAAACAGCCCTGTAATGTAGAGTTAACATATTTCCCTCTCATCTTCCACACGACAAATTTTGAGGTAGAAAGTAAGTATTTCTCTGTTAAAAATGGTGAAACATGAACGCTGCTGTTTTAAAGCTGTGGATTATAAAGGTTTGCTTTACCAGATTGCCTGATTGCTTCTAGCGTGTGCAACCGAGGGAGACCGCTAAGAGCAGTAATTGACTTCCTGGACAAGTTCAGGTTTTATTCCTTTGGAGGTGAATCTCGGGGATAAATAGCTAAGTGGGTGGTGAATACGTTGTGCACCAAAATGTGTGCCATTTTACAGTAGAATAAACAGCTACAGAAAAATATGATGAAAGTGCTCCAGGTGAAAAACCAGAAGCTGTCTAGCCCATTTCCATTTTAATCATCACGGAGCCAAATGACTTATTGTGGAATTCCCTTTGCATTTTATCCACAAAAATGTTCTATATTGCAGGGACCACATCATCTCTTGATTGTTCCCCCTTTTTTCTTTGAGGCTGAGTCTGCTGATGTTTTCTCACATTAAATCTTGTTAACCGTTAATAGATCCTGTGTTTTCAGTGTCATCCACTGTAGACGCTTTGGGCTATACCTTGCAGAAATAAACACAGGAACAGTATGACTTGCACATACAAATGGGGATTTGGCAGGAGGCAGTGTTAGACAGACTCAGATAAAGTCCTCTTTAATTTCATTGAAGTTACTGGAGCTACACCTGGATTTTACTGTTAAGCATACCACAACACACACGATACATCTGAAACATTACAGGCCTGGATTAGTTTCAAGAGTGATTTAGGGTCTCTCAATCCTTGGGAGAGTTTTGCAAGTATTTGCATTTACGGGCAACCTCTATTTAGTAGGTATTATTAAAGTTACGTTCTCAGAGTTGTTTAAGGAGTCACTTAATGTCTAAATTAATGAACCACTTTTTGAAAAGTGAAATCATCAGCATAACTTTCACAAAGAGAAACAGCTTTCTGAAGCGATGAGTTAAAAAAATGTACCCATCAAAATCTCCTTCTGCCTTAACGTATTCTGCAATGCATAACTATCTGCAGGATATACACTAATTAATAAGATAACTTGGGTTCCATCCCCCTGCTATGATCTTAGTGCAGCATTGTTAACTCTTTACAGGCTGTGCAGATCTTCTCTAACGTCTAAATCTATTTATGGCAAATCTACTTTTTAGCACTCAAGCAAGAGGATGGAGGGTGTTGAAAGACGTCCTGAAAAATCTCATCTAAATATCTCTCAAAAGGATGTCCTGGAAAGACAATGGTTTACCTGTGTGCAGTCACATACTAAGTTTTTAAAAGACTGGCAGCAGCATACTAGCTATATGTCCTCCTTTTATTTTTTTTCCCTAAGCAAAGCTAGAAACTCCAATCTGTGTTGTTAGAAGCACTTGTAACCAAAACCAACAAAACAAATGTGTATTATTATAGAGTATTATGTGCGTTATTATTACAGAACATTATATTTTATATATATATGCCTACCTCATTTATTATCATTTCTTAGAACACTGTCATATCAAATCTTACACTTATAAAAGAGCCAGATGCTAGACACTGGAAATTGTACTTTTATATGTTACAAAGCCATATTGTGAGGCCACTGCATGGGCTTCACATGCACGTAAAAGCTATAGGTACCTAAATAATATCAAATGACAAAACTAGAAAGCAGCTTCTTCATACTTTATTTTACAATTTCTCACTAAATATATTTACAGGACACGGAGTTTGCTTTAGTGCAATACATAGTAATGTTGCATAAGTACAAACTGTTGAACTTTTCTAAAAAAAATAAGGAAATAAAGCACTTAACTGATGTTACAGCTAAGTATGTAAAGCAACGTTAATAACTCTGAGTGAAAATGCTAACAGCATCTTTTCTTTTCATAAACAATTTCTAGAAACAAACCACAAACCGGCATTACATATTCCAAACTACTAAGCCTTGTACAGTACCATATCATTTAAAAAATGATTTTTTAAAAGGACATATGCTGTACTGTATGGCAGTCTTTTTCTACAGATACCAACTTACTCTTTTAATAGAAATATGATAGAACCTTGGCAGTTTTGAAGAACAAAGTTAGCTCAAGATATCAAACATCTGTAACAAACTCTGATAAGCACAGCTTCTTGAGAACTTGCTTTAACAGCATTTCTTCACAGTGATAGTTATGAAAGGTTGGAAAAAGAGTAGCATAAAATATTTCCATCCTTTTTCAGTTTTTATGCAAAAATCATTACTTTATATTGGTAATTATAAAATTACAAACACTTTCTATAAGTAACTGCATTTGTAGTAATGATAGAAAAAGTTATCAGCAAGATACCTAAAATGAGGCTTGCATAAAATGAGAGTTTGAAGAAAACTAGGTATATCTTTTTTTAAAATAATAGCAAGGGAGGTAACTTAATTTAGAATAAGCAACACAGTATTTTAACAGAGTCCACTTATTAATCAATTAAAAAGCTAATTATTTATTAATAAATGTTAAAAAAGAAAGGAATTGTGATGAGGTGAAATCAAGATTTTAAAAGATACGATGAAACATTTAATCTTAGTTTTGGCACTTCATTGGAACAATTACTTTACCAAAGACCAAAATATGTATAAAAGGTATACAGCATCTTGACATACCTTGCAAATATAGTACATAAGTACTAGCAAACACTGAAGACATAGTTAAACATTCCCACAGATTTGCACATGCATGCACTATTCAGACAACAGCATTGTATCTATGTTCTCGGCCGTGACAGTCTTGCATTACTGGGGGATTTTAGGCCATTTCTTCAGCAGATCTTGTTTCTGATTTAAGTCTTACAAATTCTTTAGCAACTTCGTCATTTGTCCTCTGAGAAAGTATTCGAAGAATTGTTAACCCAGTTTCATCTACCGAGATGTTTCTCAACAAGGGGTACCAAGACGCACAGCTACCTTTCTCTGCTATGTTTTGCAGCTGAATAACTGTCATTCCTATAACGCGGTCTTCCCTAGCAAAGCAGTAATCTTTCACTGAGAGGTGAAGTTCGTAGGCTCCTGGCTTATCTTCATTGCTCAAAATGCTGCATGGATCGAAAATAGGAATTTAGAACAAGGAAGTCAGTTTAATTCCCCTCAGGAATGCAAGTACTCTAGGAGTCTTCTAAAAATTGAAGTGATGGTGGTAGTTTAATTTTTGTAGTTCCATTTTGCTGCAACACAATATCATTTAGTTTTAAACCTTCTACATGGTTAACCTGTCAGATGCTACTGGTGATGCAGCCTCTGTTTGCACTGACCTGAAGAGAAAGAGACTTCATCCTCCCCTCAACATCTGAAATGAACACGGTTACCCTTCCCTAGAAAGTACCTAAAATATTCAGCTAGTTCCACAACTATCATAACCACATCTCTACACCAACTGCAAAAAATTAAGAAAATCGCTGGCAGCAACCTCAAAAGGAGCTTTGTTATCGGACCCTGAGCAAGTCGCCCTAGTCAGGGTCTCGGCTGTGAAAGGGGAGGAGGAGTAAACAGGTGAGAGGTGCTATAAGAAGTACTAAATTTAAAACTCCAGGTTAGGTGACAATTTCTTATTGCTTTAAGGATTAAATAATAGAGATAAATTATACCACTAACACATACGTCACCCTTTACGTATTTAGATAGCTCAACAGTCATAAGGACCCAGATATCTAGGAGTAATAATTCAGGCTTCAGTCCAGATTGCCACTTAGGCAAATAGATTCCTAGATATATAAATAATTATTCCTGTGTAGGGAAATGTACATTTTAACCACCTTTTTTAAGACTGACAACTTAGTGGTTGTCATTCATCTTCCAACAAAAAAAAGATACAAATTACTAAATAATTTTGAAGCGGAGTCTATAGCTGTGGACTCTGATGCGTATAGTGGCCTTAGGATGGTTTTTATTTTATGTTCTTACTGGTTTAACCCCAACAAATTCTAACAAAATTTGCATAAAAGATGCAATTAACAGCCAAGAAAGACTTACAATTGGAAAGTTTCATTGTATTTTGGTGACCAGGTGTTGCTCTTTGTCTTGGTTCCGTGTTTCCTCCTCTTGTCGCTTAGGTTAGGACCTAATATGCAAACTTCCACAAATGGCCGGAACATAGCTGTTGTCTGCCAGTGTAGGTTATTAATTGCTACAACTATAAAGAAATAAAAGAATTGAAGTTAAATAGAATTCCATTGGAAGAGCTCCAATTAATTACCCAGCCTGACTTTGTGTAGCCAGTGAAAGGTGACCTGAGAGATTTCCTCCAGGATAGTAATACCTGGAAGCCTAGCAGGAGCTTTGCCTGTTCTCTGCCGAGTAAGACTGCCTGACTGCTTTCAGTTACAACAGAAGCAAATATAAACATATATTTTACAAATGCTTTACATTAACAGCTCCTTTGTCTGCTACCTTCACTGTAACTAGAAAAATCAGTGTATACTAATCCAAATGATACGGGGTTTCCTCTGGAATTCAGGTTGTGAGGAACAAAGGCATTTTGTTAAAAATGGAACATTTTAAGTCTTTGTGCAGTCATTCAGCATCCAGCTTTGCTACATCTTTCGGAAAAATAAATTATATGCAAGCAAATCAGAAGTCTAATTTGACACATTTGAATTTATAGCTCTGTAACTTTGTATAATAACACTTTTTAGCTGTCTATGCAGAAAGGATAGACAGTACTTATCTGCACAATCTTAACTTCTGCTGATGTTGAGCAAGGTAAAAATACAATCCTAATCACCTGAAGCATACTCATACCTTTACAAGTACTGTAATACTTAACATTCGTTATTTCATTATTAATATGTTTTACTTAGGATGTAGTGCTTGGGGGTTTTGGACTCTGTTGTTGTTTTCTTTTTAAAATCGGCTATTTACCTGAAACTTACCTTTTACTGTGACTTTATGCTCACCAGTTCCAGGATGTGTGGAGACATCCACCTGTATAGATATCTCACCCACTGAATTATTAGTGGTTTGACCTGAAATAATAATTAGTAGGTTAGCACACTTGGCTTCTCCATACATCCAGAGAAATAGACAGTGAAAAAAGGTGAGCTGTATTCTTCTGTCAGAAACACTTTGAAATTTCTGACATACATTTCACATTTAAGTGGGAATCAGTTACAGATTTGTAAAGTGATTTTGCCACAAAAGCACCTAGCAATTGCAAATGTCTACGTAAAGTGCCTCAGTAAAATAAAACCCCCTTCCATCTGGAACCTTCCATTCTGGTTGTTATTAGGTGCATTTGCGTCTTGAAATGCGAAAGTTGGTGGTTTTCTCAAACTTTGTTTGCATGTGCACCCCAACTATCTTATTGCAAGTGCACATTTGGAAAGTTATTTCTGTATTGTTATTGATGAATCCTTTGCTGGGAGTTATGTCGAAGCAAATCACTAAGGTTCTGCACCACAGACACAGGGGCTTAAAGAAAAAAGGGAAGGTTGCAGGGATGGCAGAAGAGCCAGGAACTTAATTTTGGAAGTATTTACTTTTGAGCACTGGTGCAGGTTCTAAGTCAATTTGCACATAATGATTCCTTAAAAGGACTCTTGCCGTGTATTTAAAGGTCTTTTAATATATCAGATAATAACAGTACAGTATAAAGAAAACTGGTTGTGTTTACTTGTTCTTTCATTGGACGACTGTGAGTGTTGAACTCCCTGAACTGGGCACTTGCTCCCCAGTCTAACCTCGTGAGCCATGTGCTGAAGCAAATTACTACCCCTTGGTAGTAGAAGCTGGCTACTGTTTCTGTGGGTTAGCAGAGGAAAGAATTTATCTTCTATTTATACAGAAAGCCCTTACCCACTGGTTCCCCAACCACATACATGTGAGAAGCAGCAAACGTTCCTTTAGAAGTTTTCCAGCAGCTCATGTAGGAATTAAGGAAGGGGTAGAGAAGAGGGGTGGGTGTCTTGCGTAATCATACTGGGGATTTCTGTGTGTCCCCCCCCGAATTAGTTTATACCCAGAATATAGGTTTTCCCCTTTATCATGCGTAGTTTTTTCTGGATTCCACCATCAGTGGCTTCCTAGAAACTTGTTCTACAGTGTGATGTTTATTCGTTGTGTTGGCATGATCTGTAATTACGTTGTCTACACTGGTTGAACACTGGAAGGTCAATTAAATACTCTTACCCCAAGCGTTACTGCTTCAGAGAACAAGTTTTTTTTCCCCGATTCATCAAAATGTGGAAATTCAGTGCTCAATTAACTTATTCAGAATCATCGAACACTGTTCTGCATTTTCCAACTTCCAGGTGAGTTTGGCTTGGAATTGTCAGGAATCTACTTTTGAATCAGTCAACAGTGTTTTAGCAAAAAACCCACAGTCTCGGTATCTTAATTTGATTATAGCTGCTACTTCTGAATTTTAGGGTGCCTGTACAAATTTTGCTGCTAGATGTATTTCAGTATCAGCCAGAGGGCTTGGACCACTGCTTACATGTAAACAGGCAATTTGTTAGACATCAGATTTTTAATGACAAAAATCTAGTTTCAGTGGCAGCCATTAAGCTTGTTGTATTTGGATGATTTCTTAAAGCTGCACTATACGGGATCTCTAATTAAGTTGCTGAGTCATTCTGCATCTTGTTCACAATAAATAATACAAAATTTTTTTAAGAACATCTATAGATGTTCTAGAAAAGCTAAATAACATCAATAGAACAGCTTTATTTAGAAGAGTAAACCAATGTATTATCTGACTGTACAGTAAATTTAGCTGTTTTTTAGGAAGAGAAAGGAAAGTCTCATTTGGTCAAGGTCATAAAGTTAAAGCTGATTTCCTATTCTTTTGCAAACACATTAGACTATGTATCAGTGAGTAGCGTAATATTGACACTGAGTTTCTGCTGCTTGAAATAAATATTTATGAATTTAAAAAAAATAATTGTTTGGGATGTGAAGTGCTATATAAAATTATTCTGTCGAGAAAAACAAGATTTTGAAAAAGGCCTCATTTTCATTATACAAAACGTTGTGTTTTTCACCTTGTTTTTTTTTTTTTCTTTTTTTTTTTTTTTGAAATGCCTAAAGTTCAGAAGGCAGTTTATCTGGACTAGTACTCTAATACTTCATATAATATATATTTACATATAGGTTATTCTCATTGGCTTTCTAATACTGTTAAAGTAAAGCAAAGGGAGTAGAGACAGGAGCTTCTAGAGCATTAATCTGTCTTGTCCTTTCATATTGTGAATTTCTACCTTTTCGAATTCTTACATACTGCAGGGAATTCAACCTTAACACGTTCTTTTTGTGGTGGTGGACCTTTTTATGAATAATGCTTTTGATTCCACATATAATAGCCATCTTTATGGAGTTTGAGTTAACATACTATAACTCTAAGTCATTAATCTTTTGTGCTGATTAAAAAGCTTTCATTGCCAAACTGGACGGGAGAAGAGAACCAGGAATTTGCAACACCTAAATCATAGGGACACCGAATGGATGGGATGAACTGGATGTACTGAGAGAGAGTATAAGAAGTTCTCAAAGTCTCTCCCAGTCAAAATTTATCATTGACTGCAGTGGAAGGTGAGTCAGGCTGATCCTGAATATCATAGAAAACATCAGTCAGTGTCGATTGCTTGTTTTAGCTTTTAGCTTAAACAAACCCCAACCCAAAACCTCTTTAGGAGAAATCAGGAATGTTTTAAAAGAAAACAATTAGCATTTTCATTAGATAGCTCATGCAGCGAGCTGTGGGTGATGTTAATAATGGAGTGTGCTGTGTTAATCTGTAATAATGACACATTAGATCTTACTACCACAAAATCTATGAATCTACGAGATTAAGTCTTGTTCTGGTTCTCCAACTTTTTTATTAACTATGCAAATATATCCTTGCAATTGTCTCCTAACTGATCTTTTTCCTTCCTTTTCCTAGTAGTCCGCAATTCACAATAGCGCTCTAAGTAGTACTGCAAATATATAGTAGCGGGATTAGTCATGTATATATAGTACTGTTCGATAGGGTTGTAAAGAAAGAAATCTGTGTAAATCGCACAGATTTATACTGAAAACAGCTGATCTTAAAATGACCCTACATTTCACTATTGCTAAGGAAACTCCTGCAGCAGAATGTCTCAGGCAGCAGAGATGATTTCTAGTGGAGTCTAGAATATAAGCATGGTTTCTTCCAGTTAGCACCCCATCCATCTTGAGTTTGCTTTTTTTTCCCCTCTCTCTTTCTCTCTGACCTGCTGAACAAACTAGAGATACAATTGTAGGACATTCAGTATTTGCTTATAGTGGCTTTTGTTGACATTCAAGAATGATGGCACTTCATTTTAAAGACTCTGATCTGTCTATTTCTGCTGTTTTGTTTTCTTGCTATCAGTTCTTGTAAAGTCACAGCAGGAATTAGGGATTTTGATTGCACTGTAGAAAGGTCCGTTTATCCTACCACATTTCACAAGTCAATTGAACTGACAACAAATATCCAGCCCTGCACTGCAGAGGATGATTGCGCTTTTCTTCCTTTAGTACTGTAATATATCTCATTAGAAGCTTAACAAACTTACAAATAATTCTTCCTGAAACCTTATGGTTGCTTAACTATTACTGCCACTCTGAACTCTGCTTTAGATTTTGTTAGGTTATTTATATGAATCGAAATGCAGCAGCTCTCATAGGCGGGTTTTAAAGTGATCACCTGCATTGAAACTGCAGTCGTTCTATTGCAGCAAACAAACCGTAAGGAGAGAAAATGTTTCCTCTGGCCAAAGGTGCTTGGTCCTCCATGGACCAAATGTCCATTTAGCACCTGGAATGTCATCGGAGTGATGGCTGCTATAGCCCTAATGATCTGGACAGAAGAGCGCCGTTTTGGACCAAGGTCAAGTGTTTCCCAGTCGTGATAGTCCTACTGGCCACATAAGCACACAGAAACTAATTCTTCTATTCCCTAGTCCATACCTTTGGAGAAGTGTGAGCTTGTGGACTCAGGTAGAGAAAATAGCAGAAAATACAAGTGGAAAAATGAGTCATGTATATTCTGTAAAACCAAACCAGAAACTATATTCTCTAGAATGATACTCCTGTTCAATGCCAGTGACTCCTACTGAAATAGTCTGTGATTGTGGACAGAAGTACATTTCTGTCCCTGAAAAGGGTCCTTTGTCCTGCTAGATCCTTTGGCAGCAAAAGGTTTTTCTGTCAGGAGGACTTTGGAAACTAACTTCTAGGTTTGCATGAAAAAAAGAGCCCGGCAGAAATAAATGGGATGCACAGAAAATGAGGTAGCATCCTCAAAACAGCAGGAGCAGTACCTCTGATGGAGCGTACTTCCCAGCTACTCTGGAAGTTGGGGCACGGAAACTAGGATGCTTTCATAATTTCTTGGGGAAAAAAAAAAAGAAAAATATTAAGAGTAGTTTGTTTTGGGGGCTACTAGGAGCATTGGTATGCAACAGGGACCTCAGTAAGAGTGGCAAGCCACATCATCTGAGAAGCTGAGCTAACCACTGGAGCGTTCATAGGTCTCAGCTCTGACACTCCACCTACCACAGTTATGCTGCCGTGAGTATTTAAAATAGTAGAGTTTGCATACGTAATTACTAAAACCAGCACTGTGGCTATGGCCAAAGTTTGCACTATTTTTATGTTCTAATATAAACACAGGAAAGTTTACATAATTATGCAAATTCTCATACAGAAGTATTTATGGAAGATAAAATTGCTGTGTCTGAAAAGGTATTGCCTGACTTACTTATCTGTTAACAAAGTTAGCTTTTATCTATCTGGTATTGCATGTAAATGTTATCGGTCTTGCAAGCTGTTCTATTTACAGTTCAGCATGGCAAAATTTGGTAGCTATAAGAAAGTGAAACACAGCAGCCTTGAAAACCGTGCAGTGAAAACCCAGTAATTTGATGGTGTAAAAAAGTCAGACAGAAATACCTAGTACTGAACCCTCAGGGAAAAAAAAAGGTGTGTCCCTGCACTCAGCCATACGAGCCTTCTTCTTCATCAGCTCTGGGCCTGTAGTACAGAGTTTGAAAATGGTTGTATAATCCTGGGTTAATGTATCGTTTCATTAGATGGGACATCAACTATCATATGGTCTATCTTATAATAGCAATTCTTTCTTTTGGAAATGCTTTCAGATCTTTTGGTATTCATCTTATCTTCCTACTGGTAGTTTCATGTAAAATCCTTACATCTGGAGGAGGCTTTATTTGAGGGTCTGTTTCTCACAACGTAAAGAATAAAAGTAGCAAATTGTGTGTCAGAGAGAAGAGATATTAAGGGCAGGCTTGCAAACAAGGATTCCTTTTCTGCTGTAAAGTAAGCCAGTAGCAAAAGAGAAGAATAATGGAATGTTTTTATTGTTCTTTAGCTAGAGATATATTCTTGTTTCATCCAGTAACAATTAGAGCTTTCAATAAAACCAGATTGAATTCTTTTTTCTTTTCTTTTTTTTTTTTTTAACTGTTGAACTCCAGAAGCATTAATTGTTAAAGTGTTTGCGGTCTGTGCAGTGTCCTTTCTTGTTTAGTGGTGTTTGCAAGGGCAATTCTAACTATACAGTCATATTACAAGAGTTACTTTTTTTCAAAATATTTATGAAGACGCTACGCAGATGTTCTTACACCTTCCATTGTCTTTGCAAGCCTTTCCCCAAACTTGCACTTCGTTCACAAAGTTCATAGGACTTGCTTGGAAAATTGTTTCATTCAAAAATTTCTGGTTTATTCAAAAAAAGACAACTTGGCAGTTAACAAGCTGCATTGGTTTTTTTTTTTCCCTATACCTTCTGTCCAGTTTATAGATCTGTTGAGCCTTAAGTATATGGGTAAGCTGTCAGAGTGCATGCATACGAGAGAGAGTAGAGATATGGGACAAGGAGGTGTAGTCAAAACTGGAGCTTTTTGGAAATTGAGTAGAAAAATAAGGGTTGGACTTTGTCACCAAAACCAGCAGCTGGGTGTCCAAAGCCTGATGTGGATCTAGATTCATGGTCTTTTTCAGCTCAGGTTCCGGAGAACTCAGAAATACACTATATCCCCGTCCTAAAGGCAGGAAGTTAGGTATCTCTGAGCAGAGAATTGGTTCCGTTTCTAGAAGCTGGAATCCATTAAGCAGTACCCAAAAGAGATCAGTGTCTGTTATCAGGTGTTTGAAAACAGAGCTCCTCTTCATATTTGAAAGGCTTTTATACTATCTGCAGTTATTACCACGTAATAATCTAGTATTTGCTTTGAAAGGAATGCACTGAATGTCAGAATTTATTGAATGTATAAAATATATATTGTCAGCAGTTCTTTACTTGAATTTACTTTGTTTTTTTCTTCACACAATTATATTTCAGTTTTCCATACATTCATGGTTCCTTATGTTTATTGAAGGGCTGAAATGACCCCTAGGTTGAGAAGGTAAACATGAATTAAATATTTCACTTTATGTAAAGGGAGTACTTCGTTACACAGAAATCTGACATTTACCAAACACTCATCTGGCTTTAAATACCAATGTGTTTTGTACTGAAGCAATCAGTGCTTATATAATAATAATGATAATAATTAAGGTAAGATGAGATGTGACAAAAATTTGGGGTTTTTTACTACTTTTGCTCATCTTGGAATTTCATAATTTGCTCATTACTCAGATTCATATGACCATGTTGGTGTTTGGTATTTCTCTTTTTCCAGTTGGCATGGATCTATAATCAACTTTAGATTACTCACAGTGTTCCCTTCTGCCCTACTTGAACTTTTCAGCCTTTCCCTTTACTTTATACTTATTTGATCAAGTCTCTCTCTGTATGTCTACACTGCCTCCTTCTAATGGCTGGGGTTGTTATATTTTTATAGTTCTGGGGGTTGTTATATTTTTATAGTTCTGGGGCTAGATGCTCTTTTAAAGGCTGTTTTCTTTCTGGATTTTTTGCAGCTTCTTGACTTTCTCCTCCTCTCACCCAGGCCCTCATAAAGTTGTTGCAAGTGGTGACTTTAGCAGTATTTTTGCCCCAAAGTAGTCAAAGATAATAAGCCAGGCTCTAAAACAATCTTTATAGCTGTATTAAAAGTTCCTAAAACTATGTTGGTTTAAATATTTTTCTCTCTCTTTTTTTTTTTTTTTTTTTTTACTCTGGCTCTTAGGATTCAGGATTTCAAGACCTTCTTTACCTCTCTGAGGATTAGAAACCTAGTTTAGAAGAAAAACAGCTACCTGCAAACTAATCATCATGCATGACATGATTTTAGTACCTGAGACTTAGAAAAGCTCACTAAGCACTGTGAGGCAGGCAGTAAAACTGCTGAACAGGCAATGTTGCCATTTAGTAACCCTATCCTACCCCATTTGCTTCAGCATAAATCTGGCCATTTATTTACATATCGGACCTATACTTTGACCTTATTTTCTATATAGGACAAAAGAATGAAAAGGTTGAACCAATATTCAAGCTTTCGCAGTACCCAATCCTCCAGGAATTACACAAGCTATGAAATCAGCATTTTAATTCAGAAAAACATTTGTCATCATCTGATTAATGATGCCAGTAAAATACATATATTAGTCTGGGGTTCATCTGCTAATGTATTAGAAGACAAAAGATCCGGGTGACTAATCCAGTTAGTTTTCAGAGGGTGCTGAGGCTCTGTAATTTAGAGGAAAATCTTCAGGGTATGTTTTAAAATTTTTGTTTAATACTGACTTTCAGCAACCATTCTTTCACCAGGCTGCCATGAACAGATTTGGAAGGTTTGTATTTGATTAGAAAACAGGAATCATTTGTCTTAAGGCTCACTTGATGTGAAGGTATTAAGGTTGACAGAAGATTCTGCAGCATCTCTAAGCCTCTCATTTGTACAAAGCCACACCACCAAAACACATTCTCTCCTATCTGAAGCTCTGTAATGTCAGACAGAGCGCTAGGAGGAATTCAGAGAGCATACTATAAAAGCGGAATACCACTGCGTGAGTAGAAAGAACTGGTTTGGGTGTCACGGTGGAATCTCCCCGGTTAAGGTCTTCCCCTTCATGGCTGCCTGGCGTAGGCCGTGCTTCCCTGCCGAGGGCTGGCAAGCACCCAGTCCCGATGGGACCCTCTGTGACCTGGAGCCGCTTGTACGCCCATATGGTAAGAAACCAGGGATGAGCCAGCTTTGATATGGGAGAGGAGTATCCGGTTAGCATCATCCATCCATCCCTCCATATGCGTGTGTGTATGAATATATATATATATATATATATATATATGTACACAGGCCAGCGTTTTAACCAGGCAACGCGCAGGCATGTATAGCCTCTCGGGTTAAGAGGTTTACATATGTAGTGAACGCTCCACTGAGACCCTGAAGAAGTTATTTTTTTAAAACTAATGTCATAGAGCTGATGGATACCAGTAGCTTGTGTTCATTTTCTCAAAGACTTAAGATGAACTGTAATATGCAACTTATTTCTAATTTAGGTGCTTTACTGTTTCATCTCAGGAGTAACTAAGGTCATTTCCTGTTGTGACAGCCTCTTAAGTGAACGTTCTGTAAAAACCTTATGCTTCACCAGCAGCCTGTTGGGTTTTAATATGTGAACTTTTAAAATATTTATTTTCTGCCACTAGTCTGTGAATGCATTTATTTTGTTATTAGCATATGCTAGAATACTTCTACTAGTTGTAATTCTGCAAGTTTCTTCATTGTTCTTACGCTTTCTTTTGTCCATTACTAGACATTCCTTGCAATTGCATGCTGATTTCTGCAGCTTGTAATGCAGGTCTATTTTTTTTTTCTTTTGTGAAATGAGGTTGTGTAACACATGATTGTGACCTCAATTTGAAACTACAGTGGATGAAGAAGGGATTATTTCTTGAGTTAAATTCTGTCTGAAGTGTAGGTTATGAGAAAACTGGAAATACGCTAAGGTTCCTGATAGAATACAGGTATAGCTTTCAAAATATGACAGTTAATACAACAGTTTTGACACACAAAAGAGCAGAAAAAAGAATCCTTTTTCACCTATAAAAGCTGTTAAATGGTTTTTATTTTCTGTAGCCTGACATCATCTATCTGCTTGCTGTTTTCTAAGGTAACTATCAGTTTAGTATTTAAATCTGATTCTATATATTTAAAATACAGAATAAAGTGAGGTTATGCTTTGTCTTGTACTATTACAGGTTGCAGAGGAACACAGAATTGAATTTTGGCTTGGCAGTTGAAAAGAATTTTCTTCAGTTTTGATCCTGTAATTTCCTTCCCTATGGTGGTGGCTTCACGAGACAAGTATGGAGTTACTGTTATAGTTACTCTTTCTCATTAGGTAAATATTTTTAATTCTGCTTATTATCTTGTCTTGTTTCTGGAAGCTGCTTCCCCTTTTAGCTTTTTAATTGTCCAGCATTAGAATGAAGAAATCCGATACAAATCAGCTGATGTGAAAAAACAGCCTTTTTCTGCAGCCATTTAAATGCACAAGTAGGGATTCTAGTATGAGCTCCATGTTGCTAGATGAGTATTGATTTTTCTGCTTAAGTAATACAAAAGTCAAGCTAAAATATATATTGTAGTCCTGCCACTATAGGTTGCTATGTTGTATACCTCACAATAACAGTAGCATTCTCTAATGAGGTTTATAAAACTAAGCTGCTGTAAATTTGTAGGAAAAAATATTTCTCTATTTCCAATAAGTAACCATTTTAGATGCTACAGTGGCAATAAATAAGAGCAAATTCAGGACACTGTAATGTTTGAGGTGCTGTCTTTTTATGTAGTTTGCTAAAATTAAAATTGTATTTGTCCATATGTTATTAGAGTTGATGCTAGCCAAGTGTAAACATTCACAGAGTTTATGAAATTACTGAAGATTTAAGACAGTTGCTAAGCTAAACCACAGCCATAAATCTCCTTTTACTTTGATATCCTTTAAATTAAGTACTCTAAAAGGGGAAGGTATAACTTAATTCAGTAAAAAGGTGAGTGCCAGGCTGAAAATCTTCTCTTTTTTTAGGAACAAATTTTGAGAAGCATCAGTGGGACTGGTCTGAGCTTCGAGTAACAGTAAGTCAGTCAAATATATCACAGAGTAGGGAAGTTTGTTCAGTAGGCCAATAGAGGATATGGATGTAGTTTTACTTCAGTGTTCTGAGAATGTTCCTTCTCTTCTGAAATACAGTGAGAGCTTGTTCATTGGCTTTTATACTTTTGTCTTGACTGCAAAAATGTGGTTCAATTGAGCTCAAGTTTAGTTAAAATCAGCTTGTCCTGCCTGAACTGAAATGTTACCTTTTTGTCTGGAGTTGTTGTACGTTGACAACTTGTACAAATACACCAATGTAGAAATACATGGACTTTTGCAGAAGCCTTTGGGCTTTCCTTGATGTCATTCTGTGCTGGCTCGCTGGCTGCACCCAGCTGTTAGCCAGCCATGGTGTGTTTCAGCCATACAGCACGGAACCCCCACGTCCCTGCAACTGAGCAAGGCTTTATAGGTCAGGCTTGGCAGTGCCCAACTGTTTTACAACTGATTCATGCTTGGCACAAGTGTAGTGTGCACAAAAAATTGTTTGGTCACAAAAGGTGTTGAAAACAATCCATATTATAGTCTGAATTTATGCAAAAATGTTATCCTGCAGCTGAATTCAGAGGAGAAAAAAATATTACTTTTACAGGTATGAGACAATGCGTATTGTTAGTAGTGCCCAACCTAAAATTGACAATTTATAGCTGACAAAAGTCCAAAGGAAATGGAATCAGTCAGAGATCTGAACCTCAGGGGACCTGCTTGGTAATGGTGTAGTGATGCTACGAGATTATCACTCTTTGCTGAGTTATCAATGACCACATAGAGTGTGTAAGATACTAGTCACTCAGGCTTTGAAATGCAGTTCTGTTCACTAATCTGCCTTTAGGTTTTTCAAAATCCCTTAGGTCTACACCAGTGTCCATTCTGGAGACTGTAAAAGTGACCTGCTCCATGAAATGGTTCTTGGCAGCGCCAACACTCGTGTATGGTTGAATAAGAAGAAAACCCTGATCCAGAAGAATGTGCTTACAGCAGGCGACACAGAATCACCTGGACACCCTCTGGTTAATATTCAATGTGAACTTCAGATAAGTGGAACTAAGTTTCTTTAGCAGTTTATAATTTCTTTGTATGTAAAACTGTAAAAGTTTTCCTTGCCAAACAATACTGAAAATTTATTTGCAAAATAGAATGCTGCTCTACAACTTCTGCACTTGTGGGCTGGGATTAAAATAGATCAAGTGCTGGCAGGTTTTGCTAATTTTCCTGGAAATAAAATTTCTTTTTTTAATACTGAGGGACAAACATAGATAATCTTCCCCCTTACTATCATATTGATACCAATGTTAAAATCTGTAACCATCAGAGTCTCGACAGTATTTAATTTCCAAACGAGCCGAAACTGTGTGGCAGATCTGGGATAGCAGTAGGGATGTAATCGGAGAAGAGAAACCTCTCTCTCCTTCTGTGCCAGGCAGAAAGACATCTGTTTAACATGACAGCATATGACAGAACTTGAGCTATGTCACTAAGCATGCTAATCTGTATTTGCTAATAAATAGAGTTGGTACAGGCAACATTTTTCTTTTCTCTTTCATTTTCATAGCGTGGTTACAGTTTTCTTTTCACAGCACCGAGTGAGGACCGAATCTACAACTTTCACGTTCCTTTTAAATGGCAAATCATTCTATGGAGGAAAAAAAAAAAAAAAAGAAAAAAGCAATGTTGTCAGTTACTCAAAGTTACTGCTGGTTTATGCTCTGTATTGTCATTTGCATATTCAAACACGTGTCTGTTTTGAAAACAGTCTTGAGAGTCTGTAGCAGTGCTTTGAAAAGGGAAAATCATCAGAGTAAGATTACAGCAGTCAATATAACTAGTCCTGACTGTGTGATAATTTGCTTTCAAAGCATATGTCCATAATGGTACAGTCTCCTGATGTATATGAAAATGGCAATAAGAGTTTGGCTTTCAAGTATTTAGTGTATTGAAGCCATCACATGAAAAACTGTGAGTCCCTGAGAGTAAGTCAGTCAGAATTTTAGAAGTTAGGGAAGTTTTTATTAATGTTGTCTACGCAAATTGCTTTGTTTCCAGGAAGCTCTTTAGGAACGTGTAGGCACAAATGCTGGGAATCAAAGCTCTGGTTCAAGCAATCATCCTTGTTTAGAAATGGTGCAAAAGCATATTCTTGGATAATTTGGTTATTCCTACTGAGCTTGACCCTGCGTGTACATGTAACATACTCTTTTAATAGCTATTAGGCTTTCTAGATGGGGAAAGTAACTCCCCCTCCTCACACCAATCAAACAAATTTTTGCCCTTCAGTTTCTTAGAAAGATTGCAGTTTAATCATGGAAAATGAAAAAATATCTTCTCCTGTGGTTAAAAGTAAGCCTGATTATTGTCTGATTCTAGTGGTCATTACAAGAAGACTGAGCATCCACCTTCATCTACATAGTTGTATTCAATATCCTGTTTTCTTTAAATCTAAAGTATTCTTTTTTCCATTGCTTTGACTTTAATTACATCTAACTGTCTATTGATTATGGATTGGTTACCTGCACAAATACGAGGGCAGATATAAATCTAATTATATTTCAGAGAAAGTATCTGATTTGCAGACAGGGTCTTTTTAACTAACCGCTAATGACACCGCTACAGTTGTGAGGCTGGAGGTCGTAATAGATGAGTTTTTTTAGCTCTTGTAAATGAGACGTTAAAGGATGATGAAAAGCTGTGAGTCGCTCTTCCTTAACGTTCATTCCCAGTGGCTACACTTCTAATAACACTGGTGTGCAAATACAGGCATGCTAATGTATGCACAGAAATGAGCACAGACCCCAGGCTGAAGTCCTGATGAAAAATCAGAAAATTCAAGTTTGTGGTTCAGGATTTATAAAAGATCCCTGCTTACAGCTACAACCTGGATAATTTTTTCTCCTGAAGTTACAATGAAAGTATGCATAAAGGAAAAGCAAAATATAATAGTAATTAATGATTTTCTGCCTAAATCCATACTGTTAATCTTTTTTTTTTTTTTGACAGGGAGAAGAATCTAGTCCTTATATTTTAGAGTTTTATAGCAATTTTCTCACTTGTAACACATGAATTATTAACAGCGATCTTCAGTCCAATATGGAAGCTTCCTGGGAATTAATCTTGGAGCAAGCTGCAAGACTAATGTTTCATGCTTTTTATACTGTGAGTAACCTGCTATATTTCACAGGTAAAAGCAATTGATTTGCAGCTTAACTGTCCGATTAAAACTTTCCTGATTGTCATGAGCGGGAGCAGGGTAATTCTTTATACATCAGCAAATTGTATTCCTTCCCAAAGATATTAACTGGTGGACACACCATTTTTACAAACGCCCATTACAGTTAAAAGAAATCTAGTAAAGATTAGTATTATGCAAAAAATTGCAGTTTCGAGAATGAAGAAATCATTCAGCTTGGAATATAATGTGCATTATCTGTATAAAAGCAGTTCCTGTATGTACTGTAGACATGAAAACTGTCCTAGATGGGTAAGAAAAATGGTAAGAAATAGCTTCTTTTTGAAAATAGAAGGAAACTTTGCCTAAAAGCATAACCATGAACTCTTGCCCTCATTGAAACCATGGAAAGTCCTCTTTCAAAATACACCATTAATGAATGGTGTATATATATTAAATGAAAAGGACTTAATGTTTCTGTATTTTTGATACACTACACCAAAATTCTAGAGCAGGAAAAAGTGGCTTCAGTGTTGCTGGCGTCCAGATTCAAAGTACACCTAATATCTATCATATTCTTGGATGTTCTCTGCCTTAGTTTGCTTTTGGGAAAATATCAACATTTTGATAAGCGAGCATAAAAAATGATGTGACATTTTCAGCAGGATGTTTTTGAATCTGAATTCTGAAATGCACAAAGGAAAAAAAATCTAGACAGGGACAATGCTGTATTTTAGCCTACAGAAACCTTCTGTTCCTTTTGAACCCACAGATGACCTGCCAGAAGGAGAAGTGTGGGCTCTGTAACGTGGAATTAGTGTGCTACACTAAGCACACGTTGCTCACAATTTATTGTTCTTAATCACAAAAGGAAACCTTAAGGGATATGCCATGTTTTTTTGCAGTTATTTGTGATTAGTAATTAATATCCTCCAGCTCTGAATGTATGTAAAGCTGCTGATGTACTCAACGAATTTACTTTGTTACTGCAATTATAATACGCACTCTGGCATGGCCTCTACAACCCTGTCTGTGTGTGGAGTGCCCCTATGAATAACTCAGAGCTTGTAAAGTGACAAGCTGATAAATATGCTGCCCTCAGATAAGCTCCATTGATTGACAATAGCAGTTGATAGGGGGTAACATCACATGGGCAAATTTGTGACAATAAACTCTAAAATACCACAGTTTTTGGAGAATGTGATTGGCAACCAATCTTTTAAAATAGAATTTGATGTACTTATATCTCTCTTACAGATCACTTACTCTGAGATGTCTGAGTGTCTATAAACTTCTTTATCAAGGCGTCAGTCGTTTGTGTGTAAAGGCTAAGAGCGTATCTCAGGGACTGCAGATCTGGGCTCTTTTCCAGGAAATTCTTTTTCAGCCCACTCCCTCCAGCATGGAAGTATTGCTAAAATGAAAAACAAACATGGTCGTTCAGAGAGGCAAATTATCTGAGAGAGGCCTCAGTTACACACATATGATTCTAAGTCAAATTCTCACACAAACTTTTAAAAATAACACCTGGCATGTGTAGCTGCATTTATGATTATAGCAGTTGAGATAACTGTCATCATCTCTGCTACAGAGCTTCTCTCCAAAGGTAAAAATCTAAGTAAGTCTTGAGGGAGAAAAAAAAATATACAAAATTTTAATTTTGGTCTTCATGATCTCAAGTATTTATATGTCAAAACTGGATATATATATTTGCAGGGTTCTTTTGTCATTTTTAATTCTTTATCTAAAAAAAAGCCTCTAAAATCAAGACATGGTTTACAGCACAAGTAAAGAATATATTCATTCTGAGGGAAGGGGGAATTTTGTTAAAATTTTAAAAGAGAAGATCCTAGAATATTCAGTTTTGGATTAGCATTGCATTGTACTTGTGCCTGAAAGTATGATTATGCTTTGGGAAATTATTAGAAATTCCATGGAAGTTTCCACGGTGATTATCTTTTCTGATTCCAATTTTCATCTGTTTTACTGTGGATATCCAGAAAACATGTGTGTTATCCTTGAGTGACCACATTAGGGTGCTCCCTGCAAACCTCACTCTGCAAGCGGTTGCACCGCTATAGATGGAGATTATTGCTGGCTGTTTACCCAGGCCTGCTTACACCCATAATTTGAGTGCTCTACTTCTTTCATGAAAAAAAAAAAAAGCTAAATTAGCGTAAGTACTATAAAGAAAAGATGACTCCTCATCTACTGGCACAGCTACCTTTGGAACAAGATATATGTTTACCACTTCGATGTCACACTGACTATATGTAAACTACTGCAAGTATTATATTATGTTTCCAATCCCAAAGCTGAGTTCAGAAAAATTAGGATAGATTCTTCCCTCCCCAAATGAAGAATCTTCCTTAAAATTTTATAGAAAACAGTAGTTGATAAACTAACACACTTAAGTACAAAGAAAAGATATATTGGCTACACAAGTTTAAAACTAGTGTTTTGTTCTCTTTGCAAGGCATTTTGCAGTCTACGTTACAGTTCTAGGTGTCAAGATTGATGTATAAAGCTCCCATTAATGGCTAATGAGTAAAAAGCAAACCAAGTTTTTTTTTAGGAAAACACCGTGACTACTTGATGACATGCAATATGAGTCCATTCAATGCAGGGAGCATTGGGAGCTGTAAAGAAAGAATCTATTCTCCCCACGTTTTCGGAGTGTTGCCAAAGGAATATATGCAATATATGCATTTCTGTTCACATACATACGTATATACTAAATACTCTATCCTAAGCGTATCTGTGACAAAGCAGACCTACAGTCCATACATACCCACTGCATGTTAGTCTACACGTTTCACCTTCCAGTTCTCAAGATTTTTGGAGATGAAACATAACTGTACTTTCCCTAACAAAGTCATTATTTACATTTCTGTGTTGATGGCTACTGACTGTTGCAGGGAAAAAATATCTGTGGGAGCAAAACAAAGGATTTGAAGTCATCAGGCTGAAAAGTTTTATATTGTTTTAATCCTATGTGGGCAGTTAGGGTCAGGAAGTTCTGACTAAATCACCTTTACCTTCTCAGCACTGCATACTTTGTATCCTTCCAAGCGAACTCTCTCGCACTATCTGTACCAAAGAAATATCTATTGTCTTAATCGTTCAAAAGCGTATTCATGATTTCACCAAGGATCTTCATCAGTTTACAAGCAAGGGTTAAAATCTGTTAATATTTCCTGCTATTGTGACAATCACTGTGGGTTTTTTTCCCAGTTGTGTCTCCCAATAAAATGTTATCTGCAGCAGCAGCAGCTACAAAGGACTAAAAGCTCCACAAAAGCTAACATTTAAAGAAACAAGAACACCTGACCCTAATCTTCCTGGTTTTACTTTTTTTTTTTTGCTTTTCCCATAAATGATAAATTTTGCAAGCAAAACCACTACTATGGAAGCAAATATAGAAAAATGATGAGTAAACGGGGTGTTGCAGATTCAGTTGGACACCTAAATACCCTGTTCTTCAGAGATCTACACCTTGAAATAGTTCACCTGCTACTCATGCTCCAGTCTGAGGGTAACTCAGTTTGAGATAACTGAGGCCGGAAAGCCACTTCTCCTAATGGTAAACCGCAAATTAAGCCAAAACAACACTACAAAAATTAAAAAAATATTGCTAAGTTTCTCTTTACATCATACAAAGACTCATGATATGCTATATATGTTTAAGATGAAAGATTATTCCTTTATTTATTTTATGCTCTTCAAAGCATTAATAACAAACACCATCATCTCTTAAATTATGATTGTGAGTTGCTCAGTGAATTAATTTTTGATACTAAAAATTAGAGTAAGAATGACAGAAAAATGAAAGAAGACTGCAAGCAGAGAGATACTCCTCCCCACAACTCCCTTCCTTACAACAATCAGTTACATAAATTTTGTACAGATCCCATATGCCATTTTTACCATTCTTCTATTCTTATTTGGGCGGCCTTTTTTTTTTTTGCTTTTAAACAAGCTGTATTTACCTAGCACTACAAAAAAAATGCATATTTTGATCATTAAACTTATGAACTGCATTTCTAAATCAACATAGTAGTCTTTTTTCTTGAGTTAACTCACAAAGTTTGTCTGTATTCACTTCCTAATAGTTTAAGACCAGTTTCTGCATGATCAAGGCTATTTGCTTAGTAATTTGGAAAATAAAAATAAAAATTTTGCCATATCACGTACCAAGTACAGTAATGCCATATCAATGCCTTACAGTCTGAAAATAGATCTTTCAGAGACCATCATTTTGCTCAGTTTAGGAATGTAGCACACAGAGATAAGACTACTGAATTAATAGAGGATTTTCCCTATTTCTAACCTTTTTCCTCCAATTCTAGACTTTTGTGTATTAAAATGATCAATATCTATGACTCTTAAGCATTGGAAATTCAGGCAAGGTTAGAACTTGTATTCTTTCCAACTTGTATTTGTTTAGAACGAGCGCTCCGAAAGGAAAACAATTAGATTCACATACTGATCTGAGGACTCCACAGGGCTTAACTTGGGAGCACATGCTACTTGGGCATTTTGTTCCATTTCTGTTTCAACAACATCAGTAATCCCCAAATATTATTTTTATTTCTGAAAGAAATGGTAGTTGTGCAGCAAATACAAAAAATGGCAGTTGGGAGCCTTCTCTGACATTTCTTTCTTGTCTTTTGAGCCACTATTTTATTGCAAAAGCTTGATTGCGAATATGTCCTCTTATTTATATCTTCAATTTTATACTTAAGTAGCTGCCTCCTTACCTTCCCTGATGAGCTGCCTCTTCAGCAGCAGACATGAAAATATGCTGTTATTCTAGAAATTAATTGCTTTCAAGTTATTTGCACCAAGTAAAGATCCAGGCCAATGTGAAAGAGACCGGAAAATACATAAAGTAATATTCCTTACTGGTTTCTTTTGACTTCAGAAACCCAATTTGTGAAGACTATATAAAAGTCTCCAGTTTTTAATTAAAAAAAAAAAAAAAGGCAAGCAAGCAAGAAAAAAAAGGACTGTGTTAATCTCTTTACTTTTACATTTAGGAGCATAATGCAATAACCTTAAAATGAATGGAAGTGAAAACAAAGTTTTCAGAACATTTCATCTGGCCTAGTGCCTGATCCTTTCAGAGATGTCAAATCCTAGAGTTACTTAATCACTTACCAACGAATTAATTTGTATTTCTAGTCATGAGAACAGCACCAGGTAAGGTTGGATGAATTGTCTCTAGTATGGCTCTTTCTTTTAAAAATCTATTGTAAAACATTTACGGCAATGCATTACCAACATCTGCATCAATAAGATGCTGGGATGCATAAAAATTAGCGTTTTTAACAGGTGTGAGATGAATATGATTTTTTGTTTTCACTGAAAAGGAACCAACGTGTAGAATAATTAAATGGCATCTTTAAATTAGATCAAATTATTTAGGAGTGACAGTAAATTTGGCGGTCAATTCCAAACCACAAAAAGTTGATAAATTCAACTGGACATTGAACTTAAAATAGTGCCCATTAATGCATGGTATTAAAAGCCTCGTTTTCTGGTGTGCTGTAAAAAATGCCATACATGATTACAGGAGAGTGCAGCTAGGAATAACCGCACTTCTCAGGCTCAGTATCTCCTCTGTGGGAGAAAAAGAGGCTATACCGCAACATAATAAGGATTACTCTAAAATGTAAAGGAACAGAAGAATCAGACAAGCTTCGACCACCAATTCCTTTAAGGGAACATGTTCTGTCTGCAACCGGTACAATAATTTTTCTGACTTTTCTGCAAGCAGACTATTAGACGTTTGCTCTCAAGTCAACAGAGGGAGCTTAGGACCTAATGGGTCTTGACATATTAAAGGGATATTTACGATTCTAAGGGACCACTCTATGTTAGAATCTGTTGTTTATGGCAATCATGTGCTTGGCCGTTCCGGCGCAGAACAGAAAGCGGCAGAAAGCTGTACCTTTATAGTAGCTAGTGCTACTTCCATTACTGCGCACTGCCTCAGGGTCAGGCTTCTGGCTTCCTCCCGAATCACGTGGTCCTGCAAAGCAAGGGCAGACCGCAGCTGAGATTGAGAGAGAGACAGTATTGTGGCCTGTCTGTTCTTGGAAAAACAAATAAACCAACAAAACCGCCAAATGCCCCCCCAATTCCTATGATTCACAGGGATTAATTCAGCTTCGGACTTCTTTTACAACAAATGATAACCTAGAGCAATCATGTTGTTTCTTGACAACATAGACTGTAGGGAAAAAGTACTAATACTTAATACTGAGCATCTGTGTAGCTTTGATTCTTTTCCTAGGATGGATTATTTCTCTGTTCTGGGGGACAGGGAAAAGATTGAAATTTATGTTTAAATAATTATATTAGAAGATACTGAATTAATTAATTTTATTAATAAACCTGACAGTTTAACTTATGTTTGTTAATGCCCTGTGTTTAAAAAAAAAAAAGGGTTTCCTGTTAGAACGTAAGTAGAGTCACAAAGTGACTATACTCCTGTGAAATCTTTGTCTAAAATAAGCGTCCTGTGATTTGCTTAGGCAACATTTTAACTCCTCTAGCAAACTGAGCAATTATTCATAGAAGCACAAATTACCACATTTCTGCGTAAATCTGAAATCCTAATGGCAAAATTGACTGGCAAACAACTGACATCAGTATCAAACGTCTAAGCTCTCCATCAAGTCTATTATGGAGTTCGGTAATGTAGTGCCGATGAATTTATTGTAGAGGTACATGCTGTGTTTTAATACACACCACAAATAATACGCAGAAAAAAAATTACTAGTATTCCCACCTTAGAGTTTTTGTCAGAACTGGTTCCAGAAGGGCACACAAAGATCTCATAATTTATTTTTTTTGTGATGTTTAATATTTATAAGGCCTAGTTGTGCAATATGGAAATGATACCTTCTTGACCCATCTAGCGATCACTTTGCCATATAAGCATACAGTCTTTTATTCTTAATTTGGTTTTGATGAGACTGTAAAATCATTACTTACCTATGAATAGTTACTGCCATATTCAATCTTATTATAATAAATAAAGAACGAGGCATGAGGCTTGGCCTCACAGTCACTAATATTTCATGTATTTTCTTCATTAGAGCAAGCCATTCACAGCTTCATTTGGCTCCATTACCTTGAGTTTTGACAGTTGTCCAAGATCTTTGGCTGCACTGAATATCATCTGGGGCCCCTGCAATCACATTGAAAATTCAGGAAACAGACTCACTACGGTGTGTTTGCTTTTTATGTCAGCGTGATCTTATTTTCTGCTAGGACATTAGCCAAAGCCACTGTTTTGCACAGCTAAATAAAAATTTCATTGACACAAGAAACATGATTTTGTTCAGTTGCTAAGGCCAAGCAGTTCACTGCCTGCAGCATGATTCCCTCCAACATCCCATACTTGCTACAAATGCTGCATATTCTGTTGACAGTGGTTTCGTGTGCTCCTGCTTCTATCTCACTTTGTACTTAACATTTTTAAGCTAAGGCTGGGATTGTTTTTATAGTGTGTCAATGAGGTATTTGTCCATAATCGTAGCTCTGAGGCGCTATGCTAATGTAAATAATCATACCGGGAAGTGAGCAGCCCTGAGGAACCTGTAAAAGCTTAACTGTCTACGGTGAAATCTTCAGCTGAGTAACACAGGGGGTAATGGCGTACCGTTAAGCCAAAGCCATTTTTTGAAGAAAAGATACCAACATGTTACGCAGTTAAACCAGTATTTTACAATAGCCAAATCCCAGCATGATACCAAAGGCCAATGCCTACATGTTTGTCTTAGACAAACAGAATCTTACTTAGTAATTCCATGTTCACATTTTTTATCACAATTACTCCAAGAAATAGAACTAATAGTGCAGTTACTTGGCAGTTAAGCAAGGCAGAGTTCTGACTATCTGGATTTCATTAAAAAAATAAAATAAATTCAGTCCAACTTACATAGCACAATACAGAACAATTTTTCATAAAAATTTCTGTTGCAAAAGGTTTAATTTTTTTATTTAGGAATAAGTTTGCTTCTGTGTGGTCCAATTGCAAAAGATGCAATATAGAACTACAGCTTAAATTTTCATTATTTATTAGTAGTGAGAATGATAAGATAAATATGAAAATTAAAAAAAAACCCACCCTGCTTCCTAATGTCTGTGCCTCTCACCCTCAAAAAAGAAAGCAATACTCAAGGCTCCAAAAGGGAAACGTCTCTCTTACAATATCCTACTTTTCATTGATTTTGTTTAATTCTGTGTTCGGTAGTAAACAGAAGCAGCGAAATAACTGCAACTAGCTATACACCTTTCACCATGCCTGCCAACTGGGACACTTTACATAGAGGCTACCACTAGTAAAACCCAACAGCTGGTGAAACGTAGCATACACATGTGATACTGCAAGCACTCTGAAAGCCTAATCCAGCCACCTTTGCACCTATTTTTCATGTCCCTTAGTCATTACAGACTACGTATTTAAGATACTGTATCTTCTAGTATAGAAATGTTGGGCAAAATGTGGAAAAAAAATATGCTCATGTTTCTTCAGTGTGTATGGAGACTCTGGGGTCATTTCAGTTTTACGACGAATGGGCGCAAAGCACTTGAGAAATCCCGGCTGTCTCCATTTAAAATGATCTTAAAGAGTGGTGAATGATGGGCGTGGTCTCTGCCTTTAATCAGCAACTGGCTGATAAACAGAAGCCTTCTTACCTTTGGCCACTAACTAATCTAACGTCCAGCCAGAAGATTCTTCATTCTACGTGAGGATTGAGGAGGGGTCCTTGTCTCTGCTTCTGCACAACCCTTTCTGTGTTCTGCCTGCAATGCACAAGTTTGGCATTCCAGATGTACACCCACAGCTTAATGAATTACCAACTTGCTAAACTAACGATTGGAATAAGCTTTTTTTGAGACGGGCTACAGCAGCAGTGGCACAGCTTACTGCTGGGTGTGATTTCAGAGCATCAGCAAGGACAACAGAGGTGCTTGCAGATGCAGACGAACTGAAATCTGTGTCCAGTTGGCAGTCAAAACTTATTTGCACTATGCCTGAAAGACTAAAATCGTGTTACTATTTTTTAAATAAAGGTCTATGGAAACTCTTGGGGAGAAATATTTGAAAAAAAATGTTTTACCACCTAACTAACCGAAACATATTGTGCTATTGTCCACGTGGGCTTACTAAGTCTTTGACAGGCAAGTCCGTATTCTCGGCAACCAATTAAAAAAAGCAACAGAAAACCCCCTTAACTCTGAACCATGCCGTTCTATGAATCGCCCTAACGACTGATCCTGCAAAAAGCTAATAAATGCTCCTAATACCTGAGGGGAAAGGCAGTTACCCAATTTAAATGCTACTTATGTATTTGCAGATAAAATTTGCATCAAAATGTTTGAAAAGCAAATGCAAAATTTCAGAAATATAAATTTGATACAGTCACTCATGGAAAGAGAGCCTGTTTCTAATTATGCATAGTATATGAGTATTATAGTAAATAGGAACAAATCCAGTGAATGGAGACCTGGCTATGATCTTGTGATTAGCTTTAGTCTAGAATTTTTAATAGCTCAGGTTATTTCATTACTACCTTAACACCATTGATATGTGTTCACTTAGATTTCCTCTTGCCTCTCCAGCAATGTTCTTTCATGTATCTTTAATACATTATAATATGATTTAACGATATGTTTTTAACACATGGATAGTGCCCAATAGATTTTTAGCAGCTCAGGTGATATCATAGGACGCATACAGTAAGGTTGCCCAAAGGCACCCTATGGCAATATCACGATCAGCTTGTCATAAAGACAGTGAATTTATTCTAGACAAGATTGAAAATGAGAAGAATTAATTAACATTTATGTTATGCCAGTCCCTCAAAAAAGCAAAAAATGGTTAAAAAAAGGCACTCCACGCCAGGCTCTTTTTCTTCCATCCTTAGACAGAATCGGATTTTACCGGTGCCCTCAGCTTCGGTTCAGGTCAGGCTGTCACCCCACTGGTCCTGCGTGTAGCAGCCCTGCCTTCTGTATTCACTTACACTTGCTTTCCCTCTTCTTCACCAGCTGTAAATGCAGTCCTGCCTGAAGAGGACCTCCTACCAAGTCTGCTACTGAAATACCCCGGAACTTTAGAGCTAAAATTGGCTTAAACTTCCCCACGTTAAGTGCTGCTTCAAGGCAGGGCTGGAGGTGGGATGGGGCATTCCTGGCTGTCTGGGAGCTGTAACAATGGAAGCAATTGAATTTCTGGTGCAAATGGAAGGGCGAGGAACACTCTTGGTGTTACTGTGCGTGATGAAGTCAAGAGAAATCAAACTTAAAAGCCTTTATATGAAAGCACACTACAAATTCAGTGGTTCGGCTTCTTTCTACTGCATTCATACAAACTGCTCCGAGTTGGAGCAGGCAGTGGAGGAAAGAGCACGGTCTTCCTCACCAGCTACAGAAGAGCAACCCAGCTACACTGCTTTGAAACACTAGAGAGCAACACACCGCACAGAGTCAACGTATTAGTCCTGTTCAAGGTACAGAAAAGAACAGCGTCAGACCCCTTGGCAAAGGCCTGATTAAGCACATCATTACAGTCCTTACAACGCGTGCGCGCTGCTGCTGGGACACTTACGGTTTGGTCCATCAGCGGTGGAAGCACAATTTGTTTTTCAATTTTGTTCAAGACTAACTTCCATAGCTCTTTTAAAACACGTTTCAGAACTGTCTTCTCACAGATTTTCGCAGAGATGCTTAAACTGGAATAAAACGAAACACAAACCAGGCTCCAAAACTAGCATTAAGACTTCAGAGGTGTGGTATCACTATGTTCGCAGATTAATGGCACTATGGTTTAGCTTTTCCCTTCCAATAAGGATTTCGCAATGGCTTAGTTATGTTGCAATATTATCAGTAAATATTTTTGGTAAAAAAAGACTTGCAGATTATAAAATATATGCATATAAAATATAAAGTCGATCTCCGCTCTACAATTTACTGCTTGATATATTCCTGATATATACTTATTATAAATGCAAAATGATGACGAGTTCTAAAGTTGGATGGATGATAGAACTTCACACTCTCCAGCCCCTACAAGAAAGTTTTGCTATATAATTTGTTTATGTCTTAAAAATAAAACCCAAACATCTCCCTTGTCTTATGTTGGAGAATGGCTCAGAAGCCATGGTCACGAGTCGACAGAGCAGCTGTACGAGTTGTACGAAAAGCCATGGTCACAAGTCGACAGGGCAGCTGTACGAGCAGAGCTTTTAGACTAGTTATGTGAGTATTGCTGACGGGGCAACATTCAAGGACACTGTGTCCTTGACTAGTTTCAGCAAACAACTATGAGGAAGTTAAGACAAAGAAAAGAGGAAGAAGATCCAGCAGGAGACCGCAAGTAGGAGGATTGCATAATTGCGTATGTGTTGCATATATTCGTGTGCACCAGATATTATAACCAATCGCTAAAAGCAGCTGGCGCGTGGACAGTAGTATCTAACCAATCGAACCGTTAGTTTTAATGCGTGAACCCTATCCCTCAGATATAAATGTATCCCTGTTACTGAATAAAGAGAGCAATGCTGTATCACTCACATTGAGTCGTCCTGCTTGTTCCTCCGCCGCTCGCAGTCTTATATTTCTACTTATGATGTAGAACTAGGTGTTCATAGCCAATGCAAATTCAGGAGTACCCTTTGGAAGTATTTATTTCTATATACTGGCATGTCTGTGCAATCACACTATCTATTACTAACAGTAAAATTAAATTCTTGGACACTCTATATAATTAGACAGATTTTTTTCCTCATTTGAAAGTATATTCATAAACCATCCTGTATGTATTGTCGTGAATGAGTCATGAATAAAGTACTACAGTTTTCAGACACAGGAAGAAGTATTTCAAAATAATATCATACGAATGCATATATGGGCAATTTTACAGAATTATGTCTGACCTATTAATGTAAAAAAAGATTATTATAAAGTCTTTATACATCTCATATCATAAACATACCAATTCATATTTCTAACATCTCTTACTACTCTTAGTAAGCACACAAATAAAAGCATAAATAACTAAAACCTAAACCATACTAACACGGTATGTTTGTAATCCTATTAGAAGTCTTTATTTGTAGGAAAGGTGATATTTCCCTATTAGTATATATTTTTTTTAAATTGCACATCTTTATTTTCTGTGCATGGGTTTAGCATTTGCTAAAATTCCATTTAACATTCCTGCAGTGAGGAATATTTTCTGTTCAGACAGTAATTGAAACCCCATTTTTGTTTCCATTATGTCATTATTCAATTAAATCTCTGAGAAGCTACGAAGACAGATTTGAGAAATGACAATTTGGAATCGAACCTGACAGGCAAAAGTCAGCTTACCCATTTTTTCAAACGATGAGCTAAGGACAGCACATGTAAGTGTATAAACACTTTTGGCTTTTCTTCAAGACTTGTGCTAGGAGTAAACATCTTATCTCAAAGGTAACTAAAATTTAAAACCGTACTGCTTAAAAGCAACACATACCCTTCTTGTTGCTTAACACATAGCACTAGGTAAAAATTGCTAAAAATAAAAGGCTGACATATAGATAAAGCAGCTAAGAATTTTTTCCAGGCTAGAAATGCAGGCACTGCACTTGACAATCTTGCATAAATAGTCAAATCATATCAAATACATTAAACAAGCGTTTGCCCATTGCCAGCTGTCATTGAAATTCATCTAATTGCCAAAGCCCTCAAAAATGAAGCTCACAAAAATTAAAGCCCCGAAGAAAAACCAAAATCCCCTTCAATTCCCTCCCCCACCCTTTATGCTGATGACTTAGACTTTGGCTGTGCCTATGTACAGTAGGGAGCTGGGATTCCTGTTGTGTTTCTAAGGTAGCAAGCCCATCATTCCCATTTTTAGAAATGATAAGAGGGTGGTGTAATGCCCTGGAGAAAGAAAAAGTTTTAAATCAATTCTTTAAATCCGAACAGCTTATCCTGTCACTGCTGGATGATGATAAGATAAACCCTTACTTTCAGGGCCCAGAGTGAGTTTGCAGGACTGTGTCAAAATTTAGCTTTTTACCGAGTGAAAAAAGTCAAGTTGCTCTCTGAATCTTTAAATGGCGACCAAGTTTTTGGTGACGCAGAAGTGCATATCAATAAGCAGGGGAATACTGGGTGCCAGCCTAGAACAAACGCCAGACAATTTCAGTATAGGGAATTTACTTTCGTTCTTTTGTTCAGTACAATCCTTTTTGTACCAGAGCTCGTGGAGAACAGACCATACACTAGCTCCTTTGTAAGGACTCAAAGCACGACAAGAAACAGAAAGGCAAATGTGTAGCTTACACAGAAATTGCTTAGTATGAGTAAACAGCTTAAGCATAGTATTCTGCACACGTGAATACTACAAATATTAAAAATACTATGGAGTGTTTCTAGGTATTAACGATGCTTCAGGGTAAAACCAAGTATGCTGGACTGTAGCATCCAGTTCCTAAACTGCCACGCACACCAGTCTGTCACACTTACGTTTTGTCCAGGAAATCCATGAGAGGCCGAAGCACAATCTCGGCATCAATGGCCATGCTGTTCTTGTTGGCTGCTGCATTGCCATTGCCTCTCATTTGATTCAGTTCATTGCTCATTTGTCTTACACAATCTTCAATAATAAATTGGAAACTACAGGGTGGGGGAAAAAAAAAAAAAGGATAATGAAAGAATTCCGGGATAGAAAACAACATTTATCATTTTGCTTGAGGTTCTTCAACAAGACTTAAATCTTTTCTGCAATGATGGAAAGTTCACAAACACAAGATACTGCAGGTGCTACAGCCTGAAAATAAATCCTCCTAAGGATTAGAGCTCACATAACTAATTAATGTATTGTTTTGATTTCCCCCCACCTTGTTTCCATTCTGTCGTTATGCTTTTCATGCCTTTGTAGGGGTGCCAAGTAATTATTTTCTGAAAGCGATAGATGTATCAGTTTAGGGTATGACTGACTACCAGCTAGCCACAACTTGTCAAAATTTTATTTTTGGTGTGAAAGGACAACAGGAACAGGTGACTATAAATTATTTTTCCCTTGGTGGTTTATATGAACTAAGCTTTGGTATTCTTCTTGAGGACAAATATAAAACTTCTACTGATTTTGCCCCATTTGGCTCAATTTGACTTTTTCCTGGGTTTCACAGAGTCAGTGCCGCCAGAAGCTTTGCTTACGTCTTTGCAACTAAAGAGAGCTAGAACATGTGGACTGTTTAAAATATTCTTTCGCAAAAAACCCCACTGAGAAGTCGTTAAGACTCTTCCTTCCGGAAGGAATCTTTTCCACTTCAAGGTGAGTGTGAACAAATTCTTGCTCCTTGACTTGTATCTATTCAGCTTTTTGGAGAACTGTTTTTTCCTAACTGGTCTGCTCGAGCCATTGTCTGTCGGTCTTCTGGTGTCACTGATGCGATACAGCTTTCAGTCAATATATTTAAGCCATTCGCAACAGCAGTTAATCAGTCAACAGTTCAGAGGCAGAATAAGGCTCTGCACACATGGTAATTTGTTTTATGAATTGATTCATGATTAATTGAATTGGTTTAGGATTAGTTTATTAGATTAGAAATGCAAACCAGAGGCCATAAATATACCAGGCCTATTAACGTGAAAAGATAAATGGCAGAGATTAACTAGAAGAAAGCGAATTTACTATGAGCGAAAAGAAACGTTAGAATTAGGCAGTAAGCTGTTCTAGCTATGTGGCTAATCACAGAAAGAGAGTGCACATCTCCATGTGAAAACACGAGAAGAATTGGAAACTTTTCTAAGTACCCTGGGATGTGTACTGACCTCCACACTTCACAGCCCAAGATGAAATCAATAGGAAGCTGCTATTAAAGCTGCTCATGTAAATCCTTGGGAGCCATCCCTCCAATAAAAGCCAAAACAATGCATTGGCTTTTCTTGACATTAGCAGGCTTTCTAATATTGTTAACCTCACAAATCCTAGCAAGAAACTGACCCATGAGGAATGTTCTTGCTATCTGGAGCATATCCTAGATCGAGCTATTCCTGGGTTTTCTTTTGCAGCAACCTAGTTGGCTCATTCAGAAAGAAGCCCTGGAAAGAAATAATATTCATGCACCGTCAGTGATCAGAGAACCAGGGCCTGGGAGCAAAAATAAAGCAAGACAATATGACAAACTAAGCACACAGAGAAAGTGAAGTCTGTTCACCCAGATGCTTCATCAATGGATTAAATAAGCAACTACAGACTTTGCTTAATGAATACCACTACAGCAGTAATCCCTCTTCCTGAGATTCCCTTCTAATTTGAAGGAAAAATAACTTGCAACTTCTCACTGCACAGGCACAGCACCATACTCATTCAAGACTGCAGTGTGCACTCTGATTAATAGAAGATTTTGAGAGTAAGGCTCGTCATTAGACAATTTTTGCAGAGCCACAGGCAAGCAAATTACCCAAGGAGGTCCTTCACAATGAGCATTTGAAGCAGGCTAAATGTAGGCAGTCATCCCTGGTTGAAGCAGGGCACTTGGAAAAAGCTGTCAGTCTTGGGAAGTAACATAAACGTGGTCCGAGAAAAAAGTTTAAGACAGCATCAGGCAAGACAAAACCAGCTATTTTTGTTTTCCAAAAAGCAGAACAGAAGTTATCAGCCTGTAACCTGTTCATGCCCACAGGTGATTTTCAGTTTTCTTTACAGTGGGGTTACTGCCATACGTTTCAGAGTCTAAACACAGACAGACACACACGCAATCGCACGCCACGTCATCAGGGCAGAAGCGGGCTGTACCTGAGGACATCCAAACAACCACCCAGACTTAATCAACGAGGCAGGTTTTTGAACAGGAATATTCCTCTAAAGGTTCGCAGCAAAATAGGTTTGTTACCTTGTAGCGTATGTTATGCTGAGTTCATCCAATACGTTGCTAAGTTTCACCTGCAGTTCTTTTAGAACCCCACTAGCTTCAGGATCCAACTGCAAAGAGATAAGTAATATTATATTTTACTTATACACTATGGGTTTGGGTTTTCCATTACAATTAATGGATTAGGAATTATATGCAATGATACACTGCACTATGGAAAATCAAATGTGGAAACACCTGTTACAGCACAGGATTACTTTAGTAGGCCTAAAAATCCAACTGCCATTTAAAGGAAAATACTTGATCGTAATAATGAAGAATTATATTGTTAGAAATCAAAACTGCGCCATTAAACAGCTTTCTATGGTATGGTGCAAACTGTGCTGGCAGTCACAAGAACAGAACTACCATTAGCAGGCAAATGGTATTCACAAGGCGTACCAAGAGAAGGACGCATGAGAAGTTAGTGCTCGTGCTAATAATAATGCAGCGGGTTTTATCTGTTAATTATTTTTGTACACCACTGTTGGTAGTTGTTTCGTGATTTGTGTGGAAGATGTTTCCATATTCCCATTAATGCAGTGTCAAAGTAGAACAGCCAGCGCTAAAAAAGATGGCTTGAAGACTGTCCATGCTGCTTCTATTGATACAGCATGAGGGAAGGGAATCTACTCAATTTCAGTACTTCTGTTTCTAAAAGCCATTAAGACATACATAATTCGAGCACAGAGCAATGCATTCTGATGCACTGGGAGAACAGCTCCTGTACCTCTGATACAGGTTTTCTAAACATAGGAAAAAAAGAGAATACAGGGGAGAAATATAGTTTAGCATTTACAGGGATGGGGATCCATGCATAGATACTTAATCAAAAAGGTACTTTGTTGATATCAATCAGCAGCTTGTTTATTTGGTAAGCATGCTCTTTCAAATTTAAAAAGATAAGGCTTTTTGTCTCCTTGAGCTTTAGCACTTAGGAAAAATAGTTAAGAGTCCATAGCGGGATATGATTGATGATCATAGGATCAATTGCTGAAGGAGAATTAATAGCTGATGTGCCAGGTCTTTCAGCTATCTACCTCACAATGTTAAGAAATGATTTTCAATGATAATCCTCAAATTCTGGGTTCTGTTCTGCAGTACGGTCAGATACGGATCTTCTGACAATTTCGAAGGAAATCCTGCCATTTAGAATATGTAATCAGGTCTGTCTCTACTTGCGTTTTCATATCTTTCAACTGCATGAGTAGTGTTCAGTGCTTATTCTTCATCTGATGCTTCAGAGTACTCTGGTGCTGTAGGTCAGCTCTTCTAATCATACTCCAGAGACAACGGGAAGCCGTGTCACAGCACATTGGATAACTTACATGAGACTACACAGGAATTCTAAGGCAAAGTAAAGAAAATACAAACTCTGCAACGCCCCCAAAGATCTACTGTGTTCTAACCTTAGACTATCCTTTCTCTCCTTAGAGGTTACGTGTGATTTAAAAGCACAGAAAATCCAAGATTTTCATTACAGTTTTTGACATGAATCTGAAATAAATGACAAGGGGAGTTGCCACACATCCTTTAGAAGATACTCAGTGATGTGTAACACTTTTCTAATCTGAAAAGCTTGTATTTTAAAACCATGACTACTTAGTGCTTTAGTTTTTAATTACTCTGCATCGAGGGAAGTTGTGATGCTTCTCCACTTCATGTCTTAGCAGTTTCCCTGGCAGATACACTCTAACAGTTCATACACTTCAAGTGATTGTTTTCCTTTGTATGAAAAGCAGGGATAAAGCAAGCTAATTTTACTGAAATGTCTATATTAGTTAACAAAAGCTGGAGTTTATTAACAAAGGCAAAGATTTTTCCTAAGAAATGCATTTCACTAGGGAAATATACTGCCTCCTTCAGTGGGATACATACAAACCACAAATTTAAGACCACTAGAATATTAACATTTAACAAATCCTGAACACACAAGCATTCACACTGAACACGTTACAGATCAGAGAAAGCACAAAATACCAGGCAGGCAGAAGACTCAAAATTTCTTACCAGATCATGCACAAGCTAGAGAATCCTCTCGTTACTGGGACTACAAAGGCCAATGCAGTTACTTTCTATCAGAGGTTGTTGTGATAACCAGAAAACACGATATATTTGCTAAATTCACCTGGAATTGGACTTAGTCTGGCCAAAATTAGCTTAAATACTAGTATAAGACTGTGGGCATAACACATTAGAGAAAGGTGCATGCAAGTGCTAGATGTTTTAGAGGGTTTTGTGCTCACAAATTGCATGAACAAGTTTGTGTGTGCACAGCTGGAGGCATCTAGCAGGACATCCAGCCTTGTGTATACACATGCTCATGCTTATTAATGCAGCGTCATAGGGAGAGTGGAATTTAAAGAGGTATGCGGGCTGACCATCCAGGTGCTAGACACCTGGTGATGTTGTGGTGACTAAGAATAAGTTAGCAAGGTTTTTAAATGCTATTGTTATTTTTGTTTAACTACTGGAAAAAATCTGAGTTCCTCAGCCGGACTAAAATGTGCACTTTTCATTCATTTTACCACGTTGCCCAATGTGGGCTCGTGAGTTTGTACGACAAATCAGAGGGTCCTTGGGCATCAGCCCTTGACTGGCATCACCCAAACATACCGCAGCCACGACCAGCTTTTTTTTCTAATATGGTACAGCAAAGATGGGAACTATTATGATGGTTCTATGCTATGAAATTCTGGGGGGACTTCACAACTGGTAAAGATGGTTTTAGGACGGCTTTGTAAAGTGGAGATAAGGTAAGTCAGCTTTTGGTACCCCTGCACATCACACACACTAACTATTGTACGTTCAGCTATGATGCCTTATGTAAAAACCAAAACATTTGGAAAAAAAAAAAATTTCAGTGGAAGCAGGAAGGGTTACTGTCTCCCTCTTAAATATTCTAAAAGGCTATAGTTCACAACATAACTAGACTGTGCAAAAGCATCGCCATTTTGCAACAACAAGTTCCAAAAGGAATCTTATTTGTGCTTTAGAAGGATCTATGATTTCAGCAATGGTTTGAACAACGCCTGCTAACACATTTCATACCAGGTTTGCTTATTCTCAGGAAAGCTTGGCATGGGAAACGCACTACGGCACCGTGCAAATGGTTTGGCTTCACAAAGTTGACAAACTGCAAGACTTAGGCAGGTTGACATCACAGCACTCACTACCTGAGACAGTAACACACAGCTCTCAAAACCACTATGTCACGGAGGTAAGCTTCCCAGCGAGGCAAATCAGTGCTTAAGAGATGAATTCATTTATGTGAAGCTTTCCAGTGACCAAGAGAAGTCCTCGGCATTCTTGACTTGGCTGAGATTACTTACTAGCAAGGGAGTAACGATAAAAACAACCATCTCTGTTTCGTGAGCCAATCTGTTTCTGGATAGTTCAGAGTTATTATAGGAAGGGAAGTGTGTAAGAACTTAGGTAAATGCCATCTGTAATTCTTCATCTTAGTTGCTACTAGTAGCAGTTTAAGTAAGTAGACACAAACATGCTCAGCTGCAGAAATCTCAGCCACCCAGATGTGGTTAAATGATGAGTTCCAGGGCTAACCTAGCCCTCACGTTACTCTAGTTTGCCATCAGCCAGAGGGAAAGGATGAAAGTGAGACAAAAGGCAATGCCGATCAGCATCCAAGAAGACGTCACATAGGGATATACAGATATGAAAATGAAGTCTCTACAGTACTGGGGACTTTTCTTTTTCTCCTCAAGTTTCATCTGCTACATAGAGTTTGGTGAAGAAGGAAAAAAAACCATGCCTGAATAATTTTTCAGGACAATAAAAGAAAAAAAGCCCTCACTGAGCAGATTATTGTCAGGGGGGGAAAAAGACCACTGCCATTCATGTGCCAGATCTAATTTAAGCATTGAGAGAGAGAAAAGATGATTTATCCCTTAGCTTCTTGGGTCCCGTTTCTTGGGTTCAGAGCATGGGCAGGCTAGTCTTAAAATATATCGGCAGGTTGCTCAGGTGTCAAAATCTGCGCTTTATAAACAGCAAACTTATTTCAGTAGTGTGTTATTAACCTCTTAACGCGTAAATCATTCTTCTCCACCAATTCTTAATGTGCTTGGCTTTCTTAGGTTCACAAATACTTCTGTTATTTTACCATCTTTTCAAATAATAGAGTTAATTTTTACCCACAACAGAACATATGCATAAATTTGTTGGCACACTTCATAAGATCTGTTAATTATGGATTATTAAACAGATAATTAGAAGTTTGACTTTTTCTGAATGCTAAGCAAAAGCAGCGAATACTTTTGCCGAACAGCTGAAAAAATAAGAAGTAAGAAATATTTGAACATCATTGCTTCCAAATGCTGCCTGTCTAAAACTGCGAAAATTTTTATACATACAAGCTGGGGGAAAGAGTTAAAGATCTGATGAATTTTTTTGCTTTTGACATAATGTCTTAGATTGAGCTATTCCATGCTGTAATTTAATGTGTGCTAGTATGGATAAAATCTTGTTAACTGCAAATTTGGTAGTGTTTCTATAGGAAACTACAGAGATGCAAATTACTTTTGCATGAGTTAAATGGAACTTCTCTAATCTGAATTCCATTTATCTGCAATTTCACAGGTCTAATTGCTTATAGTTTCCTAACGGGACCACCTGGTTACTTCTGTTCAGAAAATAGGTTTACATATTGTGTGTACACCTAGGGAAGACACAGGTATTTTTCAAATCCGTCACTTTAGTTGTTCTTTTTGTCTCTGACAGACATCATGCTCCCCCTGCCACTATCTAGGTATAGTGAATTCCATTTTGAGATCTTTGGCTGCTACTGCTCTAAATCCTTAGGCCTCTGATTTTACAGATATTAAGATGGACGTTTCAGAACTATTCTGCTTAAGTCTGGTCCTCTGTCTTCCCATCAAACTCTTTAGGACCACATAAAGAATCCTGTAGGAATTCCTAAGCATTATATACAAAGTTGGAACTGAACTTAACAGGAGTGGAAAGATGATTTACCTACAGTCAGTGTAACACTGCTGTACATAGGCAACCTGCTTTTGCTTTCCACCATTTTTTGATCCTAATTGCTGTAACTCATTTCTGCCATGTTCTGCCATCTGGTGAAAAGCAACACAAGCATTAATGTTTTTGCTTTCCCTTTTATCAGCTTCCAACTTGTCAGACATGAAAAAGGGATTTAGTGCAAATGTATGCACTCCTTTTGGACAAAACAGACAGGAACTAAACCAAAATTCCACATTATGACGATCTGTTCCCGTGATTTTGGACTTTCTTTTTAAAAAGAAGACAGTGGGTTTGAACCCACTTTACTACTCCTACTTCATTACGGCAGACTGATCTCATTTATACAATTTCTTAAGTACCCATCCTGCTTGGCTTCAGCAGAAGAGGAGAGTTAATAAAGAAACTCATAGTGTTCAGATTATTTTATTTTAATGGCAGGGGAGCCGAGAGCCCATTTTTGTCCCTATTTATAGAGCTTCCTGCCCTGCAATATGCAATAGGCCTACTCTTGAGCATAGGGACTGCTGCTTGATTGTGGTATTTTGACTGCATAGTTTGAAAAAAAGAATACTGCTCACAATGGGACACTGCGGAGATTAACACCATTTAATTTTTCTTACAATTAGTTTTGCTTCAACTGAAATAGGTCTCATTATTCTGCTGAAAATCATCTGAATTTTTATGCCCTCCACAAGCAAAACACTAAACTATTTTCTCCCTGCAATGAAACTGCTTACAGATTTTATTGCTGGCTTTGTTTCTTACCAGTACCAGTTCAAAAAGGCAAATTGGCCATTAGCGTTTATACTCTCAGAATAGCTAGGGGAATAAGTATTCCAATTTGAGGACAAACATTTTAGGGGCACTTTGATATGCATGACAAAAAATTGAACACGAATGTACTTTTCTTCAAGAAACTCCCCTAATGAGAAAAACCCCAAACTTTGAATGTATTTTTTAGATCTTTTTTCTTAGACCATGAATCAGAGATGCACTTAAGGTACCTGACAAAGGGATTTTAGAAAAATATCTCCAAATCTTCTCCAAGGGTTGCAAGATGCATCACATTTGCAGGAAATGTTGCTTTGATACTGTAACACCTTTAATAATTCATCCTCATTAACATCAAAAGGGAAAGTGAAAAGGATGAGAAGTGATGAGAGATTTAGAAAGAAAACTGCTGTGAAAAACCCTAATTATTTTTTTAACTATATTTTTTTTATTTTATAAGCTATTGGGAGCAAAAGGAAAACTAAGTATTTTCTTGAGGAAAATGGAGTATTTTGGAGATTCAAGAAAATATTTTTAATTTGAAAATGATTTGATAGATGTAAACATAAAGCGCTACTCAGCTTTCCTCAGCCCTCGTCTTCATCAGGATTTATGGACACTTAGCTGTTTTTATGATTCACGATATTCGACATGTAGCATTGGATCCAAGACCTTAATACAAAAGTACTTTACAGAGAACCTAAGAGCATGGAAGACAAGATTATTTGTAATATTCAGAGAGAGAAAGGGGATTAATAGGAAGCACAAAAACCACAGCCACATCTGGACGATAAATATGTATTTGTCAGTTTGGTATGAAATTTTCAATGATGACAAGGCTGCAGAAATTTATTTCCTGTTCTCTGGAACTGGAAGTATTTTTGCCATGGCAGCTTCAAGAAGCTATCACTCGTTCAACAAAACCTCCTCAGCATGGAGTTAACCTGTGGGTTCATTTGGAAGGTGCTACTCATTGCAGGACACAGGGGGACTCTCTTACCTCTGCAGCATCCCACTGTGGATGTGGAAATACAAAATAATGTATTTTCCAATTGTCTCTGTAACACAGTCATGTTAGATCAAAGTTTTGTGAAACTATCAAACTACAGTCTCAACAAGAAAAAGCTGATGTACCTGTACCTTTTTTTTTAAAGCCAGCTACTGATAATAAGGACAGTATATTTACATTCTAAGCATTGCTTTTTAACAAGAGGACAGGATTCTACAGCTTGAAAAGTTGTTAATTTCTTCATTAGCTTTCAAAACAGTCAAAGACTCCAATCAGCAAAGTACTGAAGCACGTTTATGTCCTTTTACTGTTGACATGACTTCAGGCATTTTTAAGTCTTCTGAAATATAAATATAAAGCTCAGCATGTTCTGGACTGTTGAGTAGCAGCTCTTGGTGAAATGGTGCCAAATCCTGAACACAAGTGAGCCCTCAGATTCTGAAAAGTGCACTTTAAAAGGTTTTATACATTTTTTAGGAACTCTGAAAGACTTTACACTCTCTGCCTAGTAAAACTTCTCAATTTAGAGCGTCAACTGAATGCCCAAGCATAGCTCTTTTGATTTTAGATCGTAGGGAGTTACACAAATGCATCAATGGAAATTAGTAGGAAATGTGACTGTTCTTAGCCTTAGAAATTATGGTCAGGAATAATAGAAGATGCTTACTATCACAAACCTCATAAGAGAATCTCTCTCCTTCTTTCTTCTGCTCAGTGGATCGCAAATCAAAGGCATTAGACAAAGACATGACACATTACAGACAAAGCACAAAGCACGTATTCTACAAAATTTTCAGATACAGGCAAAACATACCAATACATAAAAAGCAAAGTCTAGTCCAATAGAAACATTAAAATAAAGCTGGCACTACAGATTACAACACAAAACACCCAGGGCTTGTTGAACGTTACAGATCATTAGCATGTTTCTCTGAAATAGTGTTAGGTCTTTCTAGTCTTTTCAGGACATAAAATAGTTCTTATAGACTATTTTAAAAAAAATATTTTTTTGTTATTTTCTCTGCAAGCAGAAGTGAAGGCTGTGACTAGGTTGTAGACTTGGTGCTAATGATCTCTAAGGAACTTTGAATGAACCAGGAAACAAATATGACTCACCTCCTTTCCCCCCATGGACTCAAACATTTTCTCCAGTTGGACTCTTAATTGCTGAATGTTGTTCATCAAGATACAGGGCTACAAAGAGAGCACCAAATGTGACAATGACTGTGTTACGTTCCTTTTATGTACGAATAGGTGTATTCACAGCCTCTGGGCTGAAGAGCGATTCTTCAGCAGCCCTACATTCACCCAATTATGGTTTTTAGAGGAGGATCTTCGGTTCCTGACCACTGCTGCCTTCCCTTCCTTCTTGAATTTACACTCCTTTTTGCCCAGTCAGCAAACCCACTCCGCCAGTGACGGCCCTTAAGACAGTGTTGCCCCCCAGGAAACGGAATAACTTCTCCCAACAGCTGGGCAGCTTCCAGATCTCAGTATTTCATGTCCTGAACTTTGTAGCTATCCCATGGGGTTGCAATTACATCTGGAGGATTAATACAACCAGTAGTACATTATCGTCTCTTGGAGAGTAGACACAATAATGATCGAAGTACTTTGGGAGCTGAAAACAGACCGGGGGAAAGGGGGTGGGGTACCAGATTGCTTTCTAGCCCCAGTCTTCACAGCAAACTGTGACAGCACTGTAACCCAGATAATGGCTGATGCTTAAGTATTTGAATAAATCAACAGGCAGTTCTGTTAATAACAGAATAATATATCAGAAATGTACGTTCTGCAATGCTTGAAAAGTTGGTGAATGAATTAGGCAGTAGGATTTTGTAAACATACTCTTTTAGTCTAAAAATATTGCTGTTTAAGCTCATTTCTTTAAGGCAGAACACAGAGCCACAAAGTAAAAGACAGCAACTGCTGGATAAATGTAAAGTAGAAAGTAATACGTGGAAAAAATTAAGCAGCTGATTACAAAATTTTGGAAGAAAGGAACTATAACTAGAATTTTGTGTACTCAGATAACATTATACGCTAGCTTGGTAAGGTGTGGGGGAAGCAGTAAGACAAAACGTGCTAAAAGAGTCCTGGTTGGCCAAGGTCAGTGTGTTCTACCGCACGACTGGATTAATTTAGACACTGAAGTATTGCATTTCGATAAAACACATATACTCTTTTTGGACAACAGGAGGGTGACGGAATGATTACAGTGATTGCTACTCATTGGTACCTTTCTAGTTAATAGCACGTTCCAATGTAGTGCTGAAACATGGTGGGATTAGATCTTGGTATTCAAAAGATCAGTAACACGATTTAGCTTTAATTAGCTCTACATTACTCTCGAATGCATTTGGTGTCAGAGTCCTTCTCAATTGAAGGGAAAAAAAAAAGAAATTTGATCTAATTTCTCAATACTTACATTACTGCTCCCCAGTGAGACATGCTATTTGTCCTCCCGCAAAAGACAGCTTGGCTTTGTATAATGGTTGAAGTATCACCTCTTTTCCTGTCTCTTGAAAAATCCACAAACCCCACTTATTCTATTTGTTTATCTACCTTCTGTTTATGATCACTAAGACTGTGTCCTCCTCTCCTCTACTATCTCCTCTCTTCCGATGTATTCGTTATTCTGGAAATCATCTGCAGTATCACAAATCAATGATTACGATTTCTGATGGGGGAATCGGTAGCTGGATAGAACGTCCTGGTTCTTTTGTTCAAAACAAGTGCAAATGCCTTTGATGCTATGGGATAAATACTTCATACTGAGGCAGTTTTCAATGTTTCCTTCGAGGCTAGCAGAGATTGCTCTTTCAGAGCCTAAGCCTACCTTGGCTCAATGGAAAATTTTCTCTTGCTGTCAGTAAATAACAGAACTAGAGCTTAAAAATACTCTCATCTTATTATTTCATTATCACCTTGCTCTTCAGAATATTCTTTGTAGCAATTTACAGGAATCAGCCAGCCAGACAACAATATGTAAAAGTGAGTGGCAAGTACAATACATAAAAGCAGGTTTGTTTGTGAACTCTGACAGGAGGTGGAAGATAAAAGGATGTTTTTACATTAGATCAATGTCTTTATGAAAAGCACCTTTGGTGTGCTTTTATCTGAACGGTTTATCTGCACATTTTATAGTTTTTAATAAAAACAGTAAAAGAATTGACTTGAAAAAGAATGCCAAAATGTAACTTTAATCATAAAAAGTATTTGTTTTAATCTCTTCTATCAACTCCAATGAAGGAGATGGTCTTTTAATATAGTTAAGATCACCAGATCAAATAGTCTTTTATTAAGCTAGAAGTATGTATTTCAAAAAGGTAGCTCCTGTTACAAGTAAGTTATGTTCCCCGAAAGCATTTGATATAATGCTTTACACCACAATGAGATTGATTCCACCCAAAGCCTTAGTAAAGGCTGGCATACCAGGGTGACTTCAGGAATCAATCCCTCCAACAATGAAAAAAATCCCATTGGACAGGCCAAAGACTGCACAAACACTTTAACTCAATGATTCAACACTATGTATCAAAACTAATTTCTTTTAGAAAGCAGTAAGCTTTCTTTAATATTAGCACTAAATTGAAAGACATGGGAAAAAAATAGCTACAAATTTTATTTCTTTAGATGTCAAGAAAAATTACGGCTCATACTGGGTCAAATAGAGACAGATTATTTTAGATGAATCTTGATTTGGACTGATTAACATTCAAGTAGAGGACACGCAACGTGTTCGCTCCTCTATACTGGGGAGAGAGAGGGTTGTGTTCTTTTCAGCTCTGTCTTTGCCCTGGAGGGGAGAGACGCAAGGAACATGTAAATGATGTATCTGTAATGTTAAAATGCATGAAGATTTATGTCCTGCTAGATTATGGGGAGGGAAATGGCAATATAGCATGCTGGTCTATCATGTATCGACTGGTATCCAGTGACAGGATGTGTGGGAATGGTTCAGAGTTGCATCAGAGGAGGTTCAGGGTTGGTATTAGGAAACATTTCATTTCCGAGAAGGTGGTCGAACATGGAACAGGCTTCCTAGAGAGGTGGTCGATGCCCCAAGCCTGGCAGTGTTTAAGAGGCAACTGGACAATGCCTTTAACAACATGCTTTGACTTGGTCAGCCCTGAAGCGGCCAGGCAGCTGGGCTAGATGATCGTTGCAGCAGGTCCCTTCCAACTGAACTACTCTATTCCATCCTGTAATGGCCTATTTCCTAGTGTTTCTACAGCTGCAAGATTGATTCTCCTTACACAATGATTGCCAGACTTGGCCTGGTGCTTTTACTCTTCTCAGATGCTGAAAAGATTTCATACTGTCAGAAGAAAGATGCATGGATATCTACTAACGTGTGTCTTTTCAATGTGTCTACACCCTGCAAAGGGCTTAAAAGTTGAAAATATCTGAAGTGGGAAGTCAAATCTGAGATATGACACATCTATGTACACGAACGTCACTCCTCTGTAAGAACTTGTATATAAAGCTTCTACTTAATGATAAAGTTTTGAGTTTGGTATTTTTATTTATTAATTCTATTTTAGACAAAATTGTGTAAAAGGAACACAATGGTACATCTCTCCTAGCAAATATATCTGTGGCCTGAAAACATAGAAAGTTTAGGTTTTTGTAATGCTGCTTATAAGAAGAACCACGAATAATTGCTATTCAGCTGCAACAGATGTCTTTCTGAATTCTATTATTCTGTATATGTTGGTGACCTCTAGATGATGACACTGTCTCACACTACAGAGAGCACTGGCAAGATGGGATGTGACAAATATAGCCGAGATCTGTGTATGAGCTATATAAGGGCTGTACTTTTGTAGGTGAATAGTATGAGGATGGTGCTGCAGTTATTTATCTAATTGTAGATTGATACATCTGTACAACATACTACTAAATACAGCACACACAAAGTGCTAAATATTGCCTGCCTTGGGAGTACTAGCTTTGAACATCAATGATACCAAAAAGTCAGTTTACAAGAACAATTTCCCTTGGTCGTGTTAAGCTGTTGATAATGTCTTGATTTGCTTAATCACATCTTCAGTGTCCATATCTCATTTATTTCTGAGTCCATGGCAATCTGGTCCTTCCTTACAGAGTGCCTTGTAAGCAGGGAGGGAACAAAATAGTCCGTGATTTTCTTCTCACTGCTGCACGGATAAAGCAGAGAGAGTGAGTGGTAGCAGCAGCAAAGTCTGCACACACTCCCTGCACAGGGAATAATGATCTTATAAACTCTCTAATAAATGAACTGGTAAAGAGAAGCAAGCCAATGCAAAATGGAAACTCAAACAAAAATACTTCTGTTTGGAAAAAAGGACAAAGCTACATTCACCATATTCACCATTGCAGAAGGCTGTTATCCAGGGAGTGTTTCTGGCCATCTTGTAAATTTTTTTCTACTTTAATATTGAAATTATTAACTAGGATTCTTAACCAATTCCACCTATTCCAGCTTTTACACAGCAGATATGAAAACATACTGACCCTATTAAAAAATAAAGGAAACCAAACATCCCTTTCTCCATTCATGCTTTTTCTCATACACAAAAGTAATTACACTTTCAAAAAGTACAGCAAGTCCTTTAAAGGTAATTTCTGAGGCAGAAACAAACCACAGCTTTTTACTCACCACATTTTCTTTATCACAATATGAGCTGAAGTAATTTGAAATAATTACAGCATATTGAAGAAGCACTTTGTTGATAGTCTAGGAAAGGAGAAGAATCTTTTAAATGGTAAATTTCACAGTGTAAAACAAAAATAATAAAAAACACAAAAAAGGAGCTTTATAGAAATTATAGATTTTACAGGTGCTTACACTTTTACTATACAGTATTTTTTAAAATATGATATAAACAATCCTATGAGCACATTTTCAAAAGCCTGCACAACAGTTGGGTTGTTCTTAGATGGAACGTAATCTTCAATAGCAGAGATACTTTCATTTTAGTCATACTGGTTTTGAGAAGCATTGAGAGCTCTACTCCTTGCAATGGGCTACATACTTAATGGAAGAGTAGCAAGCTCAAAAAGTCCTCTAGAGTGACAACACAGAGATTAAAAATATAACGAAAAAATAGGACCAAAGGAGCACCGTTCAAAGCCTGGCAATATGAGCTTATCTTAAAATAATCACGTAAATAGGAACTTTGTTTGCAAATGGAAAACTGTTGCAATGGAAGAACAGGAATAAATGCAAATGCAAACTTTTTTAAAGCCATCTGGACTATAATGGCAATCTAAAGCACACGAGGAAATATTATAACCCAAATAGAAAGCTGGCCTAACAAAGCTGAGTTTATCAAACAGCACATGAATAAGAACTATCACCTCAGGGCTCAAGCAGCAATACCTTATTGCCATACCTTGAATTTTTCCTTCCCTTGCACTAATTGAATAATTGCTTTTCACTGAATCGCTCCATTACTGGAATCATAACCACTGCTGAGCAAGAATAATAATTGATTGTGTAACATATATAAATATGAATTCTCAGAGAGGACAGAACTTCTCAAACTGGTAAATGATTTTGACAAAGTAGATGAAAAGCAATCTTAAGCTACAGACAGCATGTCTTTCTAAGCAGTCAGAGATAGAAGAGATTGGTTCTAAACAACATTGGAATTAGCTTTTAAGTACATGGCAACACAATGTCACTCTCTCTGAAGCTGGGTTGAGATGCACTGATTTTAATTTACCTTGGCAAATCTTCTCATTAAATGAGACAGTGCTTCTGGATTAGGACACTCCAGTTTCCTAATAATCTCAAAGCTTTGATTGAGCTGTGTGAAGACATCAACCACAGAGCAAGAGAAGAGGGCATGATCTGATGTTTGCTGAAACTAGAGGGAAACATTCAAGTGAGTTAATACTTGTTCAGAAATCAAAACTGTATTAACTGATTTTCTTACACTTGAAATTCTTCCTAGTGTCATAAAAAGCAATAAATAAAAACCAAACAAATAAAAAAGGACTCACTGATAATACCGAGAAATGTGGCTTTTCACATTTCTATTACTTTCAAACCTCTTGAAAATAAAAATAAAATTCTCTTCCATGACATCAGTAGCAGATCGGAGTTTAGTGAAACCACAGATTGACGTCTATAGGGAATTTAGGCAGATGAAATTAGAGCAGGAACTTGTCTGATTGCATATGTTGTGAGGTCTAACAAGGATACTGTAGGACCAAATATACTTCTGGTTTTGCAATACTGAATAACTGTCTTAATACTTTCTTTATTCCTTTCTTTAAAAAGTAAAGGCTCACCCCATCTTTTTTGTCTCTTTCTAGTGCTCCATGAAGAAATTCCATTGAGACGTCCTCATTTTCATCCAGCCACTGGATGACAAATGGTTCAAACCACCTGAAAATTAAAAACAATTTTGTAAAGTAAAGTAAGTACATTTCATAGAGCCCCTGAGAGGAGAGGTGCCATCCCACCCAGCAGTTTGGTACCTTGCGTCTTTGCGTCTGTTCTAGTTGCTAAAAGGTCTATCATCCTAGAAAAATGTTGTCCCCAAAGACACTGTGGCTACCAAAAGGTCTTCCAGGTTTCAGCTTCACAATACTCTAACTGGTATACCCTAGTGATGCAAAATTAGCAGTAGCCACCAGAGAAATATGTCCATGTTTTGCAGTGGATCACGTTTTGCACATTTTCTTCGTTTTAGAATGTGTCTTTTTTTCAGTACTGGTTCTTTGTTAACATTTGTTTTTTATTTGTATGTGAAATAACTTGATAAAACTTGGCTTTAATAAAACATCAGCTGCGTTGTATTTTTCTTTAGTTTATTTAAAAGAATTTTAACCCAGTAACAGGCCCCAAACTACCTCGGCAAATCAGCAGACTTGCAGAAGATTAAGCAACGAGATAAAGGATAGCTTAAATAAAAGGACGGAATTGAATGCATTAATTGCAGGAGGAAAGGCAAAAGTGAAAACAGCAGCTTAATATTAACCCAATGCAGTAAGAATAATTTCAGTAGTATATCCTATTAGCATTAAGTATGAAACAAACGCAGGGGCCTATAACTAATACTGCTGCTGTTCCCACATTTCGTACCTTCCTCAGGCATTTTCTGACCAAAATAGTTTGACATCTATGAAGACCTGCAATTACAGCTCTTGAAGAAAGCATCCTAACTGCGTTTTCAACACCTGGACTATTTCTTTTGATAGAATGAAGAATTAAAGAGGAGGAAGCACAAAAAGTAGAGAGTTGTCAGTGCTACGCACCTTGAGACCTTGCACAAGCGTAAGCCTAAATATTTGACCAAAATAAACCTTGCATCAAGCCCAAACTCACGGGAGACTTCCCTAAGCACTACTTACAGAGAGTATTCAGGCACTGCATCCTTGAAAGCAGAGAGTTCTCTCACATATTCATTATAAAACCATTTCACTTTGAAGTGCAAATTCATATAATCCGTGCTTTTGCATAACCGCTGCTTGTCATGTTCTGTAATAGAAGGAGTTGAAATAAAAGCATTTAACGGCATTCTAACAGTAAATAACGTATCTGTGCCTCAGTGCACTAGTGACATAACAGTACAGTATTTGATTTTTAAAGCACAATTGGTTTGATTTTTTGAGAGGTGGTAGTACGTGCAGTTTCAGACCTCAGGTTCTGAGCACCCTTAGGAAAACCAAACCAAACCGAAGACCAGACTGCAAGTTACGCTTCTCAACTCTCTTCACTACAGTGAGGAAACCCCAGAAATTTGCCGACTTTCTCTTCTTGAGATTCTTCTTTGCTTGTTACAAAACCGTTAAGGAGCTGTGTCAAGTGTCAGGTTAGAGAAGACAATTATAACTGTGTAGTAGCCAAATGAAGTAACAACTATAAATGCCAGTCCTATATGAATCTGTGAAACCTGTATTAGTAAATGGGCTGCATTTATCACATATAGTTAAGAAAGAGGAAACAGCTCTGCAGCCATCTGATTTATATATGGCATAAGTAGAAAAGCTGGCTTTAAAAAGTGGTTTTGAAAATTTTCAAATGGGCTTCTCCACCTTCTCAGTGTCCTCCTGTTTTCAACACACGGGATATGCAGACGATCATGGATGACAGGAGTCATGGAGCCACCTGTAACTGCTTTCTGCATTTTTAAAGTCTGATTTAATTGGGTTGGCATAAATGTCCATCTTTCTCCCAGGATTATGATCCTTATTTTAGTTTATCCTCTGTGCCCTGGAGTCTTCCCCGCTTTTCCAGCCCTTCAGGCCCTGGAGAGCCCCACTCTGTCGCTCCCTGAGCTAACAGGCGCGCGGTCCTTGCTCAAATCCTCCATTTCCTTCTCCCACAGCAGCAAATCCTGGATTCACAATCTTGGGCAGAGTAATCCTTCCTTCACTACGGCTCTCAGCTTCCTAGAATCTCCACAGATCCTATCGTTTGAGGTGTCACGTCACTTGTACCTTATTCCTTAAGCAAAAGACTAATGTCTTTTCCCAGCTCCCTTAAAAAGAGATGGTTGGCAGGAATGACGTTCTTGTGTAAATAGTATGTATTAAGAACGTACCTCTTTCAAACCTCCTTTCTGCTCCTTATTTCCACTTGCATTGTAACATAGTATTACGCATTTTGTTCACACTTATTTGGATGTGAACCTGGTTTTAGAGAACGGTGGGAGCATTCCCCCATCCTCTATCGTACACACAGCTGAATATCCCACTCCATTTTCAGTCAGGGCAAATGCACTGTGAAATACACATTCTATGTGTTTCAGATCTGGCCATGCACATTAAAAGGGAAGTTTTAGTTTTATTATTACCCCAAATCAGCATTCCATTAATATTGCTATGCCATACAAGAAATAAGTGTTTCACAAGCATATCATTATGCAGCAAATTACTAAATTTTGTGGGAATCATCTTATTAAGTGCCTCTGTGGGCTCTTACTGCCTTTTTAGCCATGCGTTAGCATTTTTACCTTCAGCGCCTTTTCATCACACTCCAGAAAAAACAGTAAATCAGTTTCTATCTAAATATTGCATTTGTTCGTGCCCAATCACGACTTGAGAGTACTACAAATTCTCCCTAGCATAGTATCATGGGTTACTAGCCTTAAATAGAAGCACAGAGAGGAAGATGTAGGCGTACTCTCATGGTTCTTACTTTCTACACACCTGAGGAATGTTATTTTTTTATTCTGGTAGGCGTTTTTCCACAATCTATTATTGTAGACAGCTAGATGACCAAACATTTGCTCAATAAAAGGGAGTTCTTAGAATTGAGTCCAGTCTTTGACTGACCACAGTTATCTTACTGTTACCAAATTAACTGCACATCTACTGCTTAAGTGATTAAGAAAAATCTTATATTGCATCCCAAAAGCACGGAATTTCTGAAATGAATAGCCTTTTTTCATGCAAGCGTTGCATAAACAGGTTATTAGATTATACAATGCAGCTTAAGAACATTTGCTGTAGTATCACAAACCAAGCAAATGCTTATTTCAATTTTAGAAGTGGGCTGCTGCCAATAATGGGCAAACTTGTCCAGGAGGGTACAACTTACACCATAGCATTCATTGATATTTTATTTTTTTGAAGTTAAGATCTAAATTATAACACATTAGAAACGAGCACAAAGTCATTTGTGAACAACTGAAGGTTTTTTTCCTCTGGGCTGTTATACGTTGGAAAGAATATTCAAAATGAGTCTCCTAGGATATTACTTGTAGCTATGCGTAAGTGAAAAATGCATCCTCGATTCCTAATACTAACCTATGAGAACATCAGAAAACACTTCATGTAACCTACAAAGTCATTTTGTATCCATGCATATTACCTCTTCGGTTTATAGAAACCAAAGAAGAGAGGAAACAAGCGCCCATATGAGTCAGCCCATGACAATTCTAACTGGATGATATTAGATAGGTTTATCCACCGTAACCATCGATTTTGGTTAGAAAGCATAGGAACATCACTGTAGGCGTTCTGAATTTAGATTAGGACCCACGGATTGCTTTCTTAATTCCCCCCAAACTTGCCCAGGTTAATGCAAATGTGAGACAGCCCAGGATATATGTATGCCATTTGGAGAGTTTGTGCCTTTTTTTCTGGAAGGAAAGTGGCACCCTGTTTTCTTCTACAGATATATCAGTTTGGGACTTTCTGGAAGACAAATGTAGTAGCTGCACAATACAACTCTTTCTAAATAAGTCCACTCTTGCATTGCAAAAATTATAATACTGAGTCAGTCTTGAGCTAAACCTGCCAATTATAAGCTCTGCAAATGTGCTCAGCAGAGATTATAACAGAAATTCTAGACCTTTCTCATAACTGATTCTAGATAAACCGAATCTCCTGTATTAACCTTTTTTTTTGTGCTGCTACTTTTATGAAATGTTCCTTGTAGTGCAGCCTATTTTTATAAGCATCTATTAATCTACTAGGTTTCATTACAAGGACATTTGCAGTCCCCATTAGTGATAATGGCACATTATTCTATACTACTGTATCATGAATCAATGAAAAAAATACTAGCAAGATTTCTGAAAACTGTAATCTCTGGGTATGGGGCACTTCAGCTGCTCTTATCTATTGCAGTTCCGGTGAGAGTATCTTTTTTACAGTACTGATTACACTGTGGTTTTGAGTTTTTTTTAATATCTCCTTAGGGGTAATGCTCTAACACACATATACTTTCCACAGGTTTGCAGTAAAAGTCATTGTAACTGCAACTACGATGAAAACTGTATAAAGAGCCGCTCCATCTCAGTTGTAGAAATTACAATTCCAGTAACATATTTAAGAAGACTTCGAGTAAGCAACAACACTGAGGGAAAAAAATTAAAAAGATCTGTTCAGGTGCTGTTTGTGTAACCAAGAAAGAAGAGATTATTTTTTTTTTTTTAAAGACAATTACGTGGAATGCATCAATATATGCAAATGTGTTTGGTGTGTGATGAAATCAGCCATGGACCTGGTGACACGATCTAGCAGATAATCTAACTGCAGGCGATTGTTCTTTTACAGAAAAATGTATAAAGACATGTTGTAGGAAGGACTATAATGCAAGGTACTTTCCTCACAGGCCTGTGGCCAAACAGCAATACTTTGGAATCATGTTTGATTTCTTGCTCATTTTCCCAGGAATTGCTAAAGAAAGCTGTCAAGATTTTCTTAAGGCAGCAAACAAAAAGAAACTGCAATACAACTTTTTTTTTTTTGTCTGATGTTTGTAGTGTCATAGTATTTTGTCAATAAAGATGTCTTATTAAGCAGGAAGATCTAGATGGCACTAACGACATAACGCCATTTAACAAACTGGAATAAAATCTACTTCACTACAGAATCCTTTTTCCTTTTTAACCTTGAGGTAATAACATCACTCTGAGTATCCACGTAGTTTTTAAGATGTATTAGTTGCTAAAAAAGGGTCATCTAACAACCTTTATAAAAGATGAACTTTTAAAATATCCAGGTAATCAATCTGATATTTTGTTCAACTCTAATTTTCCCTTATTTGGGTACAAAAGCTAAGAGCAATTTTTTTTTCTACAGCAGCTTCCTAGCTGCTGGGTTTTTGTAACAACATACAGTTAAACTGCTTGAAGGATTCTAATGAGGTGGTTTTAAAGAATATTTAAAATCCTTATGAACAAGAACTGCAAGAAGGAAATTTGTCTTAAAAAATCTGAAGAAATCGACCCAATATACAGAAATACATATGACTACCTAACAAAAAAAAAAAAAAGGCTTGTCTAGTTTCCAGGCTTTACAGATAATGTTTCAGAGATTAATAACTACTACAAAGAATATTCTCGCGTAGCAAATTAATTCTATCACAACCAGTTGGTTCGTTACACACATGCTATTGCACTACAGTTTATTAAAATGGAAACGATGGCGACTAAGCATAAGGGAATTATGTTTGGATTAACCGCAAGATTCCCCATCAAAACTCAGAGGCTGTTTTCAGCCATTGTGACATAATTCCCTATTATTTGCAATAATTCCTTACCAATTGTTCTAGAGACTACCAGCTGCATGTTTTACCTATTTCTTTCAGAAAACCTACTATTTCCAAACTTTCAGGCATATAATTGGGAAGTATGTGCACGGCACAACCAGAGTATGGTCAGTGGAAGAGCCCTTACGGAAGTCCTATGAGGAATGATATCGCTGAGTATGAAGTGGTATTCCTCCCCCTGAATCCCCGTGGAAACACGACACCAGTATGATGCACCCAAGTTTTATCTAAAAGTAGAAGTTAACGGTTTGGGTACTTGATCCCAATGCAGTTTCCCTACAGTACAGGAGTCGGGTGCTATGCCATTGCCTCTTTTAATGTGGGTATTATGCTTATAGTGCTCTGGAGTTAATCCCTGTACCACTGAAATGAACTGATTGAAAATAACATGGGATCAGGCCCTTACAAATAAAGTAATATGTAAACTCAAATAAAGTTCACAACCGATTTAGAAGGAAACGTTACATTCTACTAGACATCTCATCCCAGGGTTCTTGTACTTTGCCAAAGGCAGTGGAAGTCACTGCACTGAAATGCAGAGCAGGACAGGATTAATTGGTAATTTTGTATCATTTACATTGATTTTGATAATGTGAAATACTGCTGGCCTTTCAAAAAGGGTCTTTGTGTCAAGATAAATATAATAAACCAAAACCTGAAAAACTTCTGTCATTACCTCCGTTTTTGGATTGCACTTAGAACAGTGTACAACTAAAAACCCCTTAAATTCTTTTAAAAATACACTGTGTCTTTCATTAGACTTCTACATATTCAATCTTTCTCTCTGCATTTACCTGGAAATGTTCACCAAAATATATCTGAACACCTCACAAACGTAATGGATTACACCTTGAACATCTCTATGAGGCGATTAAGCTGTGCTGTTACATTTTACGAATGGGAAACTGAGGTATAGGGAGACCAAATGAATTTACTAAGGCAACATACATAAATTATGAAAGGCGGTGTAGATCTTGTTCCAAGATTTCTTAACCACAGAATCATACTTCCTTCACTGAACAGAGACCAGGGGAGGAAGGCAGACTGTTTCATTCGGAATTGTGAGAAAAAAAGGATTTACTGTTCTTTTTTGTCTCCTTCCCTGCAGTGGAAGTGGGCTAATGAATCCTTGACTTAATGCTGTGCACTTTAAAAGCTGATATAACATTGCCTTTTATGTTCAAGCAGGAGCTCTCAAAGGGAGAGACCATTTGCTCAGAGTGCTCTGCTCTGCTTCCCATTTCACAGCAGGTTCAAGTGAGTTCAAGGGCCACTTGCGTTGCATCTGAAAAGGCAGATCCGTACATTGCTTTCTGGGGGAGATAAACTGCTTATGGGAACTTCAAGGGCATCAAATACCAATGTTACGTACTACCTAGGGGACGCAACGTGTAATATCACGAGGGATGTGCGAATCTGCTGCAAACAACCTTATTTTCTACTACAAAACGCAGCATTTGCCATTTTTTACCTACTGTGTTAAATTGTCTAAACATTTCAAAGTAGCCAAATTAACTTTGATATCTTAACATTACTTAGTTGCTTTTTTTACTCCTTATTGAAAATTTAGCCTATTAGACCCATCAATTAATTACTACTTCACAGGCAAATACTTCCAAAAAAGTTCAAGAAAAGTGGATGGGTATATCACAAACAGGGCAACTCAAGATGCAAGGGACGCAGCTTGATTAAGCATCAACTTGCTCTGTCCTGCCTGCAACAAGGACAAAGTAAAACGCCGGTACACCAAATAATTTTGTAAGATCAACTTCAGTATAACTTTTACCCTTCAATATCAATCAGAGTGAAATTTATGTACCATGAAAACTAAGCAGATAAATAATATTCAAAGAACGAACACTCAGAGACAAAATTCTGTCTTTGGATATACACAGCTACTATTGATTACAGGAGGAAATAAACAATTGCTTCCAAGGACTGAAATAATCTGTATTGTGCTTTTTTACTGTTAGTGGAATTCTTGCTGTGTACATGAATCGACCATGGAAAGCCTAAGGATATGCAAACTATGAATGGAGCAGAAGAAATTGTCCGTCCTATCTGATATGAGATATATCATGACGATTAAGGCCCTGTTTCTGAATAATGCGGTGGAAATTTCAAATACTTTGTACCGAAGTTTCAACATTTATTCCAAGTAATAACATAATCAGAAAGTAATAAAAGAGGAAAAGTGATGCTGGGATAGAACTCCAATTTACATTGATGAGGCTTTCATAAACCTCCAACATGTATAAAAATTGCAAAATAAAGAGAGAATATAGATGCTTCTTGGAAAGCACTGCTTCTCGGGAAATGTTATCACATAATTAATCGCTATATTATAATGCCTCAATCTGGGAGGAAAAAGAGAAGAAAGGTAATAAAAGCAGCCTTAACTCTACTGGGTCTTAGGTGCTGAATCTTCCATGTAATTTTTGTGACAGCTTACTTTCAGTTACTTATTGCTTCATTTTTTTAAAATATATCCTTCCATGAAGGAAACATTTAGACTTAATTCTCTGCTTTTTGGCTTGTCACAAGAGTGCAAAGTGAGCATAAAACATTACCAAATAGGCAGGGTAGCCTTTTATAAGCAATTAGCAGAATGAAGTGCAAAACAGGAAGAATCAGGCAGCAAGATAAATGGGATGCTGCACTTTAATAATTCCCTGTGTTCTGTCTGGCTCTGCCTGTAAAGCAGAAGCAAAGGCAAAACCACAGAGGTGTTCTCTAATTGTTACCCAGCAAATTGCACTTAAGGCTTATGAAAAGATCATGTGGAAAGAAGCAGTTTTAGTGGATTAATCCTATTCTCCTGGGAGTGCTGGAACCAGTATCAACTGTTTAGCATAGAACTACTGCACTTGCCCATAGGGGGAAATTTGCCTGTGTATCTAGAGGAGAAAAAAGACACCAGTGACTCTCCATATGTTGAAAAGTCCTGAAAGTAAAAGACTGAGTCTTCAACTTAATAAAAGAGAGGCTGGGAGAAGAATAGTTGTTTGCTGTATGAAGAAAGCTTTTATGAAGTGTCTTAATGTGAAATTTAAGAATAGGCAGGATTAAAACCAGCATGCAAGTTGCTTGTTATTTTAAATTTTCTTTTACTCAAATGTTTTAGTCTAGTTGATAAAGAAAAATATTTTAAGAAAGCTGTCATTGGTTACTGTTTCTAAAAGGAAAGAAGTCCAAAATGTATGTGGATTGACAGGGTGATCAGCTCACAGAATTGACAAAGAGGTGCAGTAGCTACGTTCCACTCTTACTATGTGAACTTTATGCAGATCCGCTCTGGCAGAGACAAGGGGAAGAAATCCCTCAGGAAATAGGATGGGAAATCCACGCCCTAGCTGCTGGACTACATGACTGCATTAGGGGGGCGTTCTGTAAGAGGAAGAGGATGAACCTTTTCTCCAACCAGCAGATGCAGAACTGCACTGAACAATGCAGGTCCTTTAAGTGACTTTCTGTGGGGACAAAGTCACCATTTTGCTTGATTTCTTTTTTTTTTTTTCCCCAGCCGTAAAATTACTTCAGATAAAAGACATAAATCTAGTTTTTGTAAAAATGTGAGTTGTAAAGAAGATGTATCATCTTACTGGGGAAGATCAGTAATCAGGGACAAGAAAAAAGAATAGGCAAATTATTATTCTGTGCTGAGATACCTAATAAACTACAGAGGAGGTCTTGACTGCCCCTTGGTATAAGCCAGAGCTCTCCTCCTGCTCCCATAGGATATATATAGCCCCTTCAGCTGAACAGAACACTTCTCCCTTACTTGCATACTCAGCTCATTGGTTTGTGGAAAGGACAGGGCCACGTGAGCTATAAATAACCCATAATTATTAATCAATGTAGAGTTCATTTAAAGCATCGCTTACAGTCTAACATCCTACCCAGCATGGTAGTACTAGTTAGTACATGTTGATTAGCAAAACTGTCTCGCTCACAATTAGGCAACGTTCAGGAGAAGTTTATACACCAACGTTTTCCTATCGGTGACTGCCTGGGTAAGAGCTAATAACAATGTTTCAGAACAAGATTAATATTCAGTGGTTAAAAGAAGATTAAATAAGGCCAGAGCTTTCATTATTAAATATATGGGGCAATATACACTGCCAATATTGAATGACAACTTTAGAGACTAAATAATGAAGTCGGGCGTTCACTGATGCACTACATTTTTTCTAGTAACATCTGGCACCATGAATACACCTACACTCAGACACAAAAAGCTTTAAATTATTAAGATTACCGTAGACTTGTACTGAAGTTTTAACACTCAGTAGTTCTTATTGTTCTGGTTATGGTTCAGTATGGAAATGCAAAGAAAACGGGTTGGGGAATGACCAGGTGATATAGAGGGCATGTGCCCAAGGGCAAGGTCATACCACACTAGAGATCTCCAACGTAGTTCCAAGTAAAATGACACATTGATAGAGCACAATACGATGCCATGAAGAAATATTAACTTGGCTCCTGGGAACAGCTCTGTCCACTTTATCTGTCTTCATTAGTGGGTCTAATAAACTTCAACAAAATAGTGCCATTTGGTACGGCTACAGTGCTTTTTAGGCAAGCCTGGGGATCTCTGCATTGCACGTGAGAGGTACTCAACTGGGTTTTCATACTCACGGAGCTCAGCCCTCCAGTACATACAGTGTGTAGCTGCTGTTATCAACATCATTGTCTGTTACGCTGACCAAAGACCATTTCTAACTCCTCTCTTCCTCCAACCGTGGCACATTCAGTCTTACTGACTATCTGCCAAAGGAAAGTTTATTATTCATCCCAACTGTAATCTCCTTGTCTTTGCCTTTACCGTCTCTCCGAATCCCCCGTGAGACTACATATGGCTCTTTATTCCTCAGGTCTCTGGAAAAATGAGGATGGAATAGAACTGAAGAATCGTGTGAATGCAGAATGAGGTTCACTAAAATAAAAAGGTTTCATTTTTTGATACCAATGAAACCCTGTATTCTGGTGGATTCTCCATTCCATAATCTCAGCCTCACCTTCCCAAACCTGCTCTGTAGTCTCCCTCCAAGCCAAGGCTATGTTCTGTCTTAAGGGGAACTTTGTAAAGCTGGAGTAAAAACAGACTTGAAATGTGCCACCAAATGGTGTGACCTTTGGGCAGCATTAGCCTTTTGGGGTTTTTTCTATGGTGTCTCTGTGCTCAGCATCAACTCACGGACCTGCCCTTTCTCTTTCAAATCACTTTATCAGTTTCTGTCATGAAAGAGGAATCTGTCAGGGAAACAGGAAGATGATATCTGTGTATGCACTGAGGACAACAGCAAATTTAAAAAGCAATCTTATGTTAAATGCATAAAGTGGTGTAGTGACTTTCCTGTTCTTCTCCTATTTTTCTAAGGCCTGCCACTTCAGAATCTTAGCTTTGCAGGATTAAGACTGTCTATTGCTATATTTATACAGCAGCTAATTCATTGCTGGCCTGATCCTGCTCTTGACTTCTGGCTACTACCAGAATTAGATTATCATAATAACTGCAATTAGAATGTTCTCTTTCTAACAGACCGGATAGCTTTGGACATTTGATCTGACCTATTCAAAAGTGAGAGAGCCGAAAGATCTGAAAAAGACATTTCGGAGGATGTAGAATAAAAAAGATACTTTTCTAATTGCATGTCTAATTTCAGCTCATTAGTCTCATCATCTTCTAACCTTCGCATCTTCATACTTGGAAAGGAAAAGATTTCTTGTCATACAAAGTGAGTAACAAATCACGTGCACTGCTGGTGAAACTCTCTCTTCGTTTCATTTGTTTGCAGCATATACAGAAGAATTTGAGGACCAGACAGTACAAAAATACCAACATCCTATAAACTCAGACATGCTTATGTAAACTAAATGCCAAACAATGTATAATGTATCACGCAAATCACTCTTGCTTCATGAATAACCTGGAAAGAAGAAGAAAAAAAAGGGGGTGGGGGGGCAAATCTAATGAAGTCCCTTGTCGAAAAGAAACATGTGATATCTTCTCCATGCAAACTATATACATGAAAATAATCCCAAGCTCTTTAGATCAGAAAAAAATTAGCACTGGTGTGGACTTAATTTGTTAAAGTTTGCATAAAACTTTTAATACTCTGCAAAGCACTGTTATTAATTTAAACCGGAAGAAAATCCAGAATGAAATTATGAACTCCGTACCAGATTCTAGCACAGTTTTGTTTGCAAGGCACGTCAGCTTGGCCCAGTGTAGCCCTCACCTTGGCAGTGCTGGAGACTCGAACTGTGCTTTGGGCTCCCCCAAAAAGCGAGAAGTTTCCCCAACAGCAGCCATCCACCCTGCCACAGGCAAATACACTGCCTTGGTATTCATAGAGACACGCAGCCGCCGTGCTCTTCCCTAGCAAAAGACCACTGCTATGGAGGCTGCCGCTCCCTCGATCTTCTCCATGTCACAGCAGCAGCCTCCGAGCTGGATTATTCCAGGGTCAAGGCAGGAGCTGGGGCAGGGAGATGCAAGGAGTGCTGGTGCCGGGCTCGCCATGCCCAGTGACCCTGTACGAAGGAGGCAGGCAGCACGGCTGACGAGCAGCGATTCTCCCCAGCAGCACCTCCATAGATCCCTGAGCAAATACGGGAGGCGTTCAGCTGTGCTGCGAGAGGACATAGCCTGAGCAGCCCTTCTAGCTGCTCCCAGGAAAAAAGGAAAAAGGAATGTAAACTGGATGTTCTGGTATTGGTCTTCTGTTAGACTGGAGCTATGGCATACTCCTTTCCTGAATTTAAGCTGATGGGAGTGGCCAGATATATTCAGGAACATACAAGGTGGGAAAAAGCAGACACAGGCTCTTAGATAAGCTAATTTAATCTTTTATCAGATCAGCAATCCTTTCACAAACAGTATTGGACTATTTCATTGTTTCTTGATTGGATGCAGAAAGGAATCAACTTTATAACGCAAAAGATGCTGCTTCAGGAGATTAATACTAAATTGAATCAGGCAAAGATTGCAATCACAGCCCTGGACACTACGTATGAACAGATGGTAGCCTACGCTATTAACTTGGAAAGCGAGACTGGCAGAGCAGAATGCAATGCATTTTAAGGAACCCCATTAAAACCATGAGGATCAAGTGTGACCGTATTTAGAGCCTTGCTCCTAACCTTGTAGAATTTGAAGCAAGAAGTTTTATCGCCACTGAAGAATCAAACTCAGTTTGTACAATATCCCTGGAAAGAATTAATGATTTAAAAACCACCAAAGCTGGAGAGAGAAAGAGCATGCTGATCTATATTTTGTGACTAGATTTACTGAGGTTCCTGTTTAGGAATGAAACCACAGAAGATGAAATTTTGTATATTTATAATAATTTAGAATTAATTTCAATTTCCTTTAATTATTATTTATATACAATTCACTACTGATTCTGGGAATGATTTAGAATTTCTAATGACAAAAATGGCATTTACTCTTCTCAGAAAGACAGTATCCACAGCAACACAGAGATGAGAGCAAAACCAGGGACTGGTTTGGAATAGATGTAGAAAGCCAAGTGCCTCCTAATGAGTCCTCTATATCTCTCTCTGCAGAATTAGGATAGTGACGTTAATATTTGTTTTAAACTCCTGATCCAGCCCAGCCATCCACACTTCATCTATTGTATAATTCACTCTTCCTCAAGAGCTTCCTTCTTTACAAACGAGAAACAAACCATGGCTTGATCTGAAGCTGCCTTTTGAGCCATCAGTATGCTCTACTTAGCAAATAGAGTGAATTTGGTGAATTATCCTGTTGCAGTACAGAATGTTTATAGTTCAATAGCTAAAAGACTACAAGCACTGGGATGCTTAGGGATGGCTGTGTGCAGAGTATAACTATAGATCCAAAGTTATGAAAGCATAACAATATAATGGCTGTCAGAAGTTCTTATTAATCTGTGCTAGCTACCTAAAAGTGCAACCACAACGCTGAGTTGCTGAACAGCCATCTCCTGATAGCCGCTCCTGATTTACAGCCTCTCCAAATAAAAGGTTGTTCTCACTGATGTAACCAGGAATACGTCCTAACCCAAACTAGTGGCTTGCATTTGGTCTTTGTGCTTCTCAGCTCTTTGACTTCACTAATCACTCTCAAAGGGTGGTCTCCTGCCTGACATTAGCTTTCTCAAGCTTGTACTTTTGATTCACTCTGACATGACTATAGAACATCACCTTCAAACATGAGTTTGAATATCTCTTCTCATACCCTCATCTCAGATTTGATGTCTCGTCTTCTGTTGTCATTCTACGTGCAATCACTGCTCCTGTACTTCCTTCCTTCCGTCTTCTTTTTCTGCTGTGCTCAGTGTGCAAATTCCACATTCGAGTAATATAATTAACAAAATAAAGTAAGACAACAGCAGATGAACAAAATAATTCTTCCATTAATAGCCAATCTAGTCACTCATCTTTTCTCCCTTTTTCATCATAAAAATCTACAGGATGATGAAAGTACCACCACACTGATATTATCACATTAGACATTCTGGAGCAAATAATATAGAAATTAATCTTCAAGTATTTTTTTTCTTTTATCCTTTATGCTTATTGAATTGCATTGTTGTTTAAATCCAACCTCATACTTAGTTTCACCACTGGCAGACTTACTCTGTAGTTAGTAGCAGGTTTGACTGAAGACAATGTGAGTTTTGCTTACCTAAAAATCACAACTACCTATTTATGCTGCTGTGGAAGTAAAAAAAAAAAAAAAGGCTAGCATTATAAATCCTTTCTTTCTCTGAATAACAATTTTTTATAAAAGGATGAGAAAAATGGTAGTTTGTTTTTAAAAAACAGTGCTCTCTATTATAACTCCTTTCTCATCATGTTGGGGTGACCATGAGATTATAAACTGCGCTCAGTGCTTTAAAATTGGTTTCTGATACACTTTTTTTTACTTTTTTTTTAAACTTTTTTTTCTTTCTAGAGAAAACTCTGTAAAGACTGTATACAAGAGCACCAGAACGCATTTTATTACATATCTTACAACGCAAAAAACTAGTTATCTGGTCAAATTCAGATTTGATCCACTTAGTTTCCAATTCATCTTAGCTATATTCTTGATGTCCAATGGAAACTGAAATCCTCTTGCATTTCTCACACATTTAAACCTGAAATCTGTTTAACAGGTAAAGAAAATCAGTGAAGTTCAGCTAATTTTTTATTCTGTAAAAATAAATACTATTTAGGGAGAGTTTGATGAACTTCTTTTCAAGACTCATGGTTTTAATAATGATCTAAGTATGTGTGCTGGCAATATTTCTATCATTAATTAATACTACTTCCTTAATTTCTTCTCTTCGGTATTTTTAAAAAAGTTTCATGCGGGTATTTTTACTTGATTTTCTGCAATAACCATATTTTAATGAGTGGGTTTGAAACAATTAGTTGGAGATTATCTGCTATAGAGAAAAGTACTATATTCTACCTATGGTTAAACACAGTACTATCTTAAAGAATAAAAGGAAACTGCGTTTGACTTTGTTGGAACTAGAATGAATACAACCTGCCTTTTGAACACAAAAAGGTTTAATTATCTGTGTGTGTTTTCTCCATAACTTCATTCTGTAAATGTTTCTTACAGGCAAGTTAGCAAGTTTCAGCTAGTAATAAAATATGGAATGCCTACAGTGCTCTCCAGCAAGCCTATCTGCGGTTCTTTGGACATTGATGATTTTGTCAGATTTAGGTAATAAGTTCTTTTGTCTCCTTCCACCGATAACTTCATCTAGTCACAGTACAAGGATTCTCTTCCTTTAGACCAATTCTTTTTCACTAACCTATGAAACATCTTACACAAGTAGGCCAGAAAGCTCTTGCAATCCACAAAAATCTGATGCCAGGTGTCATTTGCAGTGGAAATAAGTCTTGGCGAACTCTCTAGTGTCATTAATAGTTTGTTCTAATTACCTTCCAGAGCATATTTCATGTCCTGGGCAAACAGGGTCCACATGATTTCAGCACTGATTTTTCCCATGTTCAGCTCTTGAGGGAACCTGCAATCAATCACAGCACATCAGTTCACCTGCTGCTAGAAATTATGCTTGCAGCTGCATGGCAGAAAGGCAAATATTTCCACAAAACAATTCCCCTGGTATGCACTTACTGTATTTTGTGTTTTGTACGATTATATGAACCATCCCATCTTCAAATAAAAACTTCCCTCAGTCTTGTGTCAGGGGCCTAAGTAATTAGTTGCACATTGCACAAATTTCCTCACATGCAATTTTAAATCAAGAAACATCCATCTATCTTGCAGATAACTCCTCAACTTTAGATAAATCAGATGCCTTATGAAAAACCTGAAACAGTTGGCTGGGATGTTTAGCACCTATGGGTTTTCCTTAATTCCCTTATTACACCGGAAAATACTGAAGCTGTCTGTGAAGCTATATTGGTTTATACTGGTTGAATCCAGTTCACTGAAGCCTTTCACCCTGAGGCATGGGTGAAACGGGAAAGAATATAAAAGGTAGAAAAATGCACACTTTTGATTCAAAATTTTAGTTTTGGTCTTATGCTTCATGTCTTCTTAGAAAAACAGTCCTTCTCGGATATTTCTTGCTGTTATCAAGTCAATATTTTCCCACAACTTCTCCAGAGATCCTAGCTGCTTCTTACGCTATGTAAGAGAAAAGCTTTAATCTTTCAGTTACCATCTTCCCTGTTAGCTACTAGCAAAAGCTGACATTTTAGTGACAGACATTGTATCTTTCATATCATATTTAAAAGGAGAACTATTTGTCTTTGGTTTTTGTTTGTTTTGTTTTGTTTTTTCTTTTTTGAAAAAGGCTATCCTTACAGCAGGCGTCGGACTGACATTAATATGAGCAGTTCTCAGGGCACAGAAGCAGAGCAAAGCAGGTCCTGCAGCTAAAGAGCAGAAGTACTGCACAGAACCTCTGAGCGGTAAACCAGTTGTTTGTACTACAGGGGTCCAGCGAGAGCCATACAAATACATTAGCAGTTCACCCTGAATACATGAAATCATGAAAGACAGAATTAATTGTTCAAAAGCCCAAATGTATTTAAACTGTCTGAATTTCTTTCCCCCCAGTCCAGTCTGAATGCTCTCCTAGCACCAGACTTGAACTTTGACAATGTTGCTCTGCGGAAATATTTCCAAGCTGATTTAATATTGACACTGTGCTTTGTCCATAATGCAACTCTGGCCTTAATGCAAGGCTGGCTCTGATAAAAATGCATTTGTTTGATTAGTGGTATATATACTTGTATACATTTTAACTTTTGAAAACACATGCACACACCGACTGCAATTATCTTTTCACTACATTGCTTAAATTACTGTAATTCGACACAGTGTCCTCGATTAATCCCACCTGACTTCAGTTAGGTACCTAAAGTTCACACCCAGAGATGTCAACTTCTGCGTCCCTGAGAACTACAAACTCAATGCATAATCATGAAATGCAAAACCACTGAAATCCTTCACTCCAAGGCCTAGGGTACGGATAGCTGCAATTTTATCATTACGCGGACACATTTTTGCATACAGCCCTGCAGGACTGACTGCCATTCCCATACATCCAGTTTTGTTTTATCCAACACAGGGACTTCTTAGCAGGAGATACTATGGCAAAAATGATCACACAACAGAAAGTGCACTGTGGTTTAGGACAAAACTTCTACTTTTCACATGTAATTGATTTGCTTTGTGGCACCTATGATACCTGGAGGTGTATTCATCAAGTAATAGACTTTTAATTTGTCCAAAGTAGGCTAGTAATCTAACGTGGACAGTTAACTTAATCAACGTTTTCAGCCAGTGAAATTGATTTAACATGCTAACAAACTAGCACCTAATATGCCTGTCGATCTCACTGTGTTGTGATATTAGCCATAAAATACACTTCTCCAAGCATTCACTTGCTTGGAAATGACATCACATAGCTTGCCAGGGTTCAGCTAAACTTTATTTCCTGGAAGTTTCCTCCAGTTTAATAGTTTTGACTTCCAAATAATTTAATCCCAACTGAGAAAGTAAGGCTACTTGCTTAGCAAATTGTAACTACAGAACTCTGGCTTCAGCACAACCCCAGCCCCTTCTCCACACCATGATGCCGTTGCTTTTCCACTCTTTCCATTTAGGAATAATACTCCTATTAGAGCTGGTAGTCAGTGGAATCCCATAAGCAAAGTAACTTTCTAGTTTTCAGCACCGCCTGCACAAGGTTGATCGTTTGCTACTGCGCTTCGCCCAGCTCAGACAGGTACGCACAACAGAAACTGAGGCAAATGGTTTTCACACATTAGAAATAACCATTTCACATCTGATTCCTGGCTTTCTTTTATCCTGTCATTCATACGAACTGTGTTGACACAATAAAATAAGCTTTATGCTATCACTCTGCTCTGCATTCTTTATCCCGTTCACTGATGTACAATGATTTGAGACAGTACACCACCTTGCCTCACAAAAGTAATTAGCCACGAGCTGCTTATTTTAAAAGTTTATTACTTCTGAACATATTTCAGAAATAAATAGCTGTTATGTACCATTGTTAAAATTCCTTTCATATACATACTAGGTATAATGGCTGAAAACTGAATTGCATGGAGACATTAAAGCTGTATGGTGTAGACAACGTCATTTAAAATTTTTCAAGTACTATTAGTTTACAGAGGATTGGACAGAGATTATCAGATTTTAAGTGACATAGTGTTCCTGCATTAATTACTTTTTCTTAAAGGGAATATAAGATCTTAGTAATTTTAAATTTTTCAACTAATTTATGCATTTGCTAGCATCAAAATTCTGGGATTAGATTTTCCCCCTTCCCCATATATTTATGTTTATGTAAGTACTATTTCCATGTAATTTCAGTTAGCTATTCGTTTAATGAATATTGCACAAAGTATACAGGATTGACAGAATACATCAAACATTCAAAAGATTTGCTCTGAATGCCAACAAAAAAAGACATAAAGCTAAGACCTGTGTCAACAAGTATCAGAGAATTGTGATAGAGTAAAATTTTGTCCTTAACTAGAAAGGCTATATTATTATGGCTACTATTTCAACCATTAGCTGGCCAGGACAGCAATGATGACTGTGATACACTTTCTCTAGGCATCCAGTACTGACCACCTGGACAGCAGATTGGATGTTGTTTTAGGATAATGCAGCTATTTTTATAGAATTTTTGAACAACTTAAGCTGGAATGGACATCGGAAGGTCATCTAGCTGAAAGCAGAGAGAACCCCAAAGTTACGTCAGGTTGCTGAGGGCCTGTAGAGCTGAATTCTAACTACCTCCAAACATCAAAATGACACAACCTTTCTGGGCAACACATTTCAGTGTTTGACCCCTCTCACCGTGGAATCTGGATTTGCTCCTGTGTGGCTAATAGGAGTTTCCCTACCTGAAAATTGTGCTCGTGCCTTTTACTGTGCACTCAAGGAAGTGGTTTGGCTCTGTCTTTTCCTTGTAACATCTCATTAGGAAGTCGAAGAACGCAATCGGCACTGCCCTTAGCTGTGTCTTCCTCAGGCTGTACAAACTGCTCCCTCTGCTTCGCCTCACAGGTCACCTCTTCCATCCCCTCAATCTCCTTGGTTGTCCTCCACTGTAGTTCTCCAGTTGGACAATGTCTGTCTTGCACTGGGGAATCAAACTGGAAAAAACCACCCACATGCAGTGTCACGGGTTCTGACCCAAAGGAAGCAATCACCTCCTTCAACCTGTGTGTGGGCTGTAGTCTTCCTAATGCAGCCCAATATGTCACGCAAATGACAACTCACTCGCTGCACTAGTAGCTTTATTCAGGAGGGTAGCAGGATTTGGTCTCTTCTTAAGGCCCTTACATTGCTAAAATAGTAGCTGAACTTTTCGTAGTACCATGCTTTGATTAACGTTCCTCTGTTGCATGAAATTTGTTTTAGTAACAAATGTCATGGTTTATGAGAGCTCCTTTATCAAAGCCTGAAAAGAGGCAATTAAAAACACCCCTGGAACTAAAAAAAGAATCTTTGAGATTTCCAGAGATTAAAAAAAACAAACTGAAATCCAAATGACCTCCTAATTTCTTATTCAAATCAATCACTTATGTATTTTAAATATAAACCCAAGAGAAATCCATTGAAATATGCATTTTAAAAGATGTCAAATTATCCGCAAAAAGTCCAAATTATCTGCTTCGTTTCCACTTGCCAGAGTTCTTACGTAAGCGTGGGCATACTAAAACAGATCTCAAGAAAATAAGTCAAAGTATTGTAGAACTTCAATTAGGCAAAATATTTATGCACTTCGTTAAATGTAACGCATCAGAAATGGAAACTTCCTTCCATGCTTCTCCCAAATGTGTCAGAAGTGAGGCTCTGCGTTCAGTTAAGATGCCCAGTATCTATCAGTGAAGCTGGTTCAGCTTCACTAATTGCAGCAGAGGTGGCACCTCTCAAGCAGTTGTGTTCTTACACAACATCCCAGACCTTCTGTTGATGGGCATGGAACAGAAGTCCATAGACCTCTGTGCTGCTGACAATGCTCTTCCAGCTACACCACTGTTACTACTTAAGGTGCAAGCCAATGATAGTAAATCCCATTAAACACCTCATCAGATGATCGGCATCTTCTGCACTATGTCATACAGATAATGACTTTGCAGATCTCATTTAGAGGAGCAGCGTTACGGATTCCAGCACAGGTATGATGAGGGCAGGCTGACTGAGACTGTGCTTGAAATCTAACGTCAAACATACATCAGCATGTCTATGGTAAGTATAAATGCCAACACAAATTGGTCCTTCCAAAGCAAGCAGAGAAACCAACTGTAAAATAAAAAACTTGAAAGGAATATTCCATTTAACTCCCCCAGCAGGACTGTTAGCGTGAACAATGTGGGAAATGTCTGTATTGTATTATATCCATGAATATTATGTTCACTTTTGTTCATTTGATTGTTATGAAGGAATCTGTCATATGGTGACAAGCTGGTTAACGCCTGCAGGACTTCTTCTGCAGTCTTTATTATTCTAGGAAAGAATCAAGAACGCTTCTAGTGGCTTACCATCTGCCAGGAGTTACTGAACGATAGAGGCAGTTTTCACAGTATGCTTCTAGCCTCTGGTACTTGCTGGGTGGTTTGTACCTTATCTAAAGGACAGGCTAAAAATTGTGTCACGTCTACTTCACAATTTACACTAACCTATCTGTTTTTAACCTCACTAACTTTTGCTATGTATTTTAAACAATCTACTCCACTGTTGTAATACAATTTGTGCATTCGATTAAGAATATAAGGGCACGTGCACGACTTGAGACTGCAGAATACTGATAAAGACCTTATGTATATGTGTGAGTCTTTTTTCCTGTGGGGATATGTAATTGGTATGGCTATGGTATGCACCACTCCTACCACAGTTTTCCTCAGAGGTAGTTTTATACATGAGTAGTCATGTTTACTTTAGTTTGGTTACTCATATTTCTAAGAGTACTCATGTAATAATAATACATAATTTATTATTTGCATTAGAGTAGCACTTAGAGGCTTCTGGGGTAGGTTTAAGAAATTACTATGCAGGAACTTTTAAAATATGTAGCAAGAGAATATCACTGATCTTCAAAACTCACACTTTAAAAAGACAAGACAGAGAATGGGGAAGAAGACAAAGTAGAAATGACTTGCTTAATATCCTATGACAGGTGAATGTCAGTCAGCAAGAGAACTTAAGCTTTTGAATGTTCCTTCTGTGCCCTCCTACCAACCAAGACAGGCTTCTAGTTTGCTTTAATATACATGTATGTGCATAAATATATATACACATACTGCATATACACACATACTATATATACACATGCTATTATATATACTAGTATATAATATCTTATAAAGACATAATATCATACATATATACACAAATACTATTATTATTATATATAAATGTACTATCATGGAGTCATGGTGGGGTGGCTGCTATGACCGAAGCACTAGAATGGAAGGATACAGGCTCTTTGGGAAGGACAGGCAGGGAAGACGAGGAAGGGGTGTCAACCTCTATGTCCACGACCAGCTGGAGCGCACAGAGCTCTGTCTGGGGATGGATGAGGAGCTGATCGAGAGCCTATGGGTCAGGATTAAAGGGAGGGCAGGGACAGGTGACAGTGTAATGGGCACCTGCTACAGGCCACCGACCAGGAAGACCGAGCGGATGAGGGTTTCTGTAGACAGATAGGAGCAGCCTCATGTTCACAAGCCCTGCTCCTCGGGAGGACTTCAGCCACCCCGATATCAGTTGGAGGGACAACACAGTGGGGCATTAGCAATCCAGGAGGTTCCTGGAATTTGTTGATGATAACTTCCTTCTCCAAGTGACAGAGGAGCCAACGAGGGGAGGTGCTATGCTGGACCTTGTTCTCACCAACAAGGAAGGGCTGGTGGGAAATGTGAAGCTCAAGGGCAGCCTTGGCTGCAGTGACCATGAAATGGTGGAATTCAAGATCCTTAGGGCAGTGAGGAGGGGACACGGCAAGCTCAATACCCTGGACTTCACAAGAGCAGACTTTGGCCTCTTCAAGGATCTGCTTTGTAGAGTACCATGGGATAAAGCCCTGGAGGAAAGAGGGGCCCAAGAAACCTGGTTAATATTCAATGATCACCTCCTCCAAGCTCAGAAGCGATGCATCCCAACAAAGAGGAAGTCAGGCAAAAATGCCAGGAGGCCTGCACGGATGAACCAGGAGCCTCTGGACAAACTCAAACACAAAAAGGAAGCCTACAGAGAGTGGAAGCAAGGACAAGTAGTCTCAAAAGAATACAGAGAAATTGAGCAGCCAGGGATCAGGTTAGGAAAGCTAAAACCCTGACAGAGTTAAATCAGGCCAGGGACATCAAGGGCAACAAGAAAAACTTCTATAGGTATGTCGGTGATAGAAGGAAATCTAGGGAAAATGTGGGCGCCCTCCAGAGAGAAACAGGAGGCCTGGTTACCCAGGACATGGAGAAGGCTGAGGTAATCAATGACTTTTTTGCCTCAGACTTCACTGGCAAGTGCTCAAGCCACACCGCCCAAGTCACAGAAGGCAAAGGCAGGAACTGGGAGAATGAAGAACTGGCCACTGTAGGAGAAGATCAGGTTTGAGACCATCTAAGGAACATGAAGGTTCACAAGTCAATGGGACCTGATGAGGTCCGTGGGTCCTGAGGAAACTGGCAGACTAAGTGGCTAAGCCACCACCCATCATATTTGAGAAGCTGTGGCAGTCCAGGAAAGTTCTCACTGACTGGAAAAGGGAAACTGTAATCCCCATTTATAAAAAGGGAAAAAGGAAGACCCGGGGAACTACAGGCCAGTCAGTCTCACCTCTGTTCCTGGCAAGATCATAGAGCAGATCCTCCTAGAAACTATGCTAAGGCACATGGAAAATAAAGAGGGGATTGTTGACAGCCAACATGGCTTCATAAAGGGCCAATTGTACCTGATAAATGTGGTGGCCTTCTGTGATGGGGTTGCAGCATTGGTGGATTAGGGAAGAGCAACTGATATCATCTACCTGGACTTGGTGGATAAGGAACTGGCTGGATGGTTGCACTCAAAGAGTTGCGGTCAACAGCTTCTTGTCCAAGTGGAGACCAGTGACATTCCTCAGGAGTTGGTATTGGGACCAGTGCTGTTTAACACCTTTGTTGGCAACATGGACAGTGGAATTGAGTGCATGCTCAGCAAGTTTGCTGAGGACACCAAGCTGTGCGGTGTGATTGACAGGCTGGAGGGAAGAGATGCCATCCAGAGGGACCTTGACAGACTTGAGGGGTGGGCCTATGCAAACCTCATGCAAGGTCCTGTACACAGGTCGGGGCAATCCCAAGCATAAATGCAGGCTGGGTGATGAGTGGGTTGAAAGCAGGCCTGAGGAGAAGGACTTGTGGCTTTAGTGGATGGAAAACTGAATAGCAATGTGCTGAATAGCCAGCAATGTGCACTTGCAGCCTAGAAAGCCAATCGCATCCTGGGCTGCATCAAAAGCAGCGTGGCCAGCAGGTTGAGGGAGGGGATTCTCTCCCTCTACTCCGCTCTGGTAAGACCCCACCTGCAGTGCTGCGTTCAGCTCTGGGGCCTCCAACACATGAAAGACATGGACCGGTTGGAGCGAGTCCAGAGGAGGGTCACAAAGATGATCAGAGGGCTGGAGCACCTCTGCTATGAAGACAGGCTGAGAGAGTTGGGGTTGCTCAGCCTGGAGAAGAGAAGTGTCCAGGCAGACCTTATGGCAGCCTGCCAGTACCTAAAGGGGGGCTACAAGAAAGCCGGAGAGGGACTTTTTACAAGGGCAGGTAGTGAGTGGTAGGACAAGGGGTAATGGCTTTAAACTGAAAGAGGGTATATTTAGATTAGATATGAGGAAAAAAACTCTTCACTGTGAGGATGGTGAGACACTGGAGCAGGATGCCCCAAAAAGTTGTAGATGCCCCATCCCTGGCAGTGTTCAAGGCCAGGCTGGATGGGGCTTGGAGCAACCTGGTCCAGTGGAAGGTGTCCCTGCCCATGGCAGGGGGGTTGGAACTAGATGATCTTTAAAGTCCCTCCCAACCCAAACCATTCTATGATTCTACTACATGAATATTCAGAGAAAATATGAAATAAATAAGAACAGAAAATTCCAGGTGATGAATTAACATTTCATATTTATCTCCAAGTACATGACTCTCAAAAACCTTAGCGTTCCCTCATTCACAGCTTGCACTTTGTCAGAGAGATGCACTTGGTATTGTCAGACATATTGCACTGTCAGACTAAACTGACAGGCTGAATTATCAGCATTATAAAAAACGTTCATGTTAGGAATGCATGCAATAAACAGTAATGTAAACTGCAGAGCACAAAATGACCGCAGTTTTATTATGCCTGTTATTCTTCAGTATTAATCTGCTCAGATGGTTTTGCCTCTCAGTATATTATGTACGTTTAATATTTTCAACATCCTCTTAATTTTCTAATTCTAACATCTATAGATCTATAGGTAAAGAAGAAGGAAAAGAGCCTAGGCTTGACATTTGTGGCCACCATTAAAACCACTTGGAGGACCGTAAAAACAGTATTGTAAAAAGGAAGACAACTTATAAATTCCATGTTATATTACATTCCTTACATTCCTTCCTGACATCATGTTATAATGCTAAAATCAGTACTTGACAACTTAAAGTACAACTTTCAATTTGTGCTATAGATAGTTCTGGCACATCTTGAGTTTGGTTCCAAATGGCAGAAGCAGCAGTAATAGTTTTTCAACTGTAATATATCTTCCTGGCTAAGAATAATGACAGAAGCAGCTATATAATTCTGTTGTTTTCCCTAAAAGTGGCCATCGCGTACAATACTCAGACAGTGCTCAAGAAAGTCGTATGTCACAGTTCACAGCAGTCACCACTGACTTATCTGCATTTGGGGCCACAACCAAAGGCAAATTCTGACATATATAAAAACACAAACACAACTGAAAGCAAAAATTAGTCAAAACATTAAAATATAAAGAAGAAACTAGTCCCTAAGAAGAGTTAAAATCACCATATTAAAAGAATTCACAGTCAAATTCTTTGCAGACGTTAGATTAACGTGGAAGTTCTCTGGTTCTCTGACAAAATACACAACAATTAGAGTCATATGCAGGGCTGATTCTCCTTACTTACTAAGGTTTGATGTAAGACAAACTTCATTTACAGATTAATGAGCTCGTTGAGAAACTATCCCTCAATAAAGGACTGAAATTATTAGTAAATTCCAAACAGGTTACAGACAGCTCAAGGATTTCTTAGCACGATTTATTGCTGTGCACAAGATGTTAATGAATGCTAAAGCTGGCGCTTGGATTCAAAAACTAATCCAAATAAAGTCAAAGGGTACGCCAAGCACTCTGACAAGCTCAAGAGAAAGAGACCAAGTCTCCTCATATTGTAAAAAGAGTGGACTACATAAGAAACTAGTCAAATGGTTAGTCAGAACTCAGTTGGATAGTCCAGAGTTTATTTTTTTGCAAGTCAAAGACTGAGAGACCATGTGTAAGGTGTGTGAGCCGCAGGCAGAAGAAGCCTAAAGAATTTTTTAAATGGACAATGACAGAAATGGAAGACAAGGAGCTTACTGAGTGCCGCACTTGAGTGCAATGGCTCATACGGTCATTCTGAGCAAGGAGATGGCTAGTGTTTCTGCTGTGATAAAGGAACCAAGAATCTAGGTACAGCTTTATGTAAATAAACACTGACTTCTATCACATATTTCTTACTCTAATGAAAGCAGCATTTCATGTTCCTGGATTTCAGATAAGGGCCTGGGCAAAAAAAGCAAAGGTCTTTCTCTTTTTCCTAAGCTCTATCTTAACTGTACTCCAGCAATGCAATTACTGCAGTAAATCCCAAGTCCTCTCTCAGAACAAACTCTTTGAAAGAAACCCAAGAAAGAAATTAGGGACTTCATTGTATTTTGCAAAATCTTTTACCCTACTCAGAGGAAGGAGGTATATTTGAAGGAATATACGAGACACAAATTTATCAGAAAAGAAGTATCCATCCCAGAATTTCTTTATCAGGTTGGAGGAAGGACAGTTGACAGCATTCATATAAGTACTAGTTTATACAAAGGTCCTTTTGAGTTGATTTCTTCTAAAAGGGTGATGGTAGCCATAATCTGCTCTCGAAAGTGGAAGCACTGTAACTCCAGAAGCTCTAAAGCAGCACAGAAAGGAGATAGCCTCCTTCCAGTCTCCTGCACTATGAGTATCTGCCTAATGGTCGTTATTATGCTTATTATTCTATAATTTGGTTAAAATCTCATCATCATGGTAATGATGCACAATTGTATCGGTCTACACATGCTGTCTTTTTGTGCATTGTTAAGCATGTGATCTAAGAACTACGCATAATGAAAAATTTGGGGTTCTTTCCTCTGTGTGAATCCACACCAGGATTGGTGTTTTCTGTTGTCATGGAGTCAATTTTCTCAGTTCCCTGTGTCTAAGCATTTAGTAAAATATGTTTCCATCATTTGTAGAATTTAATTTAGTGTTTGTGGGCTATGTGTATACTTATTTCCAAGTTGTCCCTGAACTTCCTTTCCAAAACTCATGCTGGTTTCCATACTTATATCAGAGACTGATGGGTATTACGCAGCTATGGGTATTATTCAACTATCAGTTATTGCTGCAGTGTTGCTATATGTGAGAAGCTAACAAAGCTTAACACACAACAGAAGCAAACAAAATTCCACATGCTTAAGATAAATGGTAACGGCAGCAGCTGACTTTAATTAAAGTGAAGGGGTAATCAAAGATCAAATTCTAAAGCATCTAAGTAAAGAATTCTTTATTATTTGTATTTTATCACCTTATTTTTAGGTAAAAAGACTTTTGCAAACTATTTTAGAATTGTGTCCCTAAGCAGCAAAATATGAAAGAAGTTTCCCATACAAACCTCCACATAGTATGTTTTCTAACCTTTGTAAAAGCCATAATATTGACAATTCTCAGTGAAGCAAGAAGACAGCCAGGAAAGTGCTCTATTAGTCATTTTGTTTACTCTTGCTACAATTATTTCTGTCTCACAGGCCATAATTTTCCCAATTTCTCTGTCATTCTTAGAGCAATGCTATAAAATCTCAGTTTATCCAAAACATTGCTATTAAAATAATCCTCATTTGCATGACAGTCTCTAATCCTCAAATCATATGTCAACTGCACTATACTATTTAGTGGAACTTCTTAATAAAGAGAATATGCTAGGTTTTCACAGGAAATAAATTAACCAGTAGGTTGGCTATACACGATAATTTCTGCGTATTTCCAAAAATACTAAACTGCATATAAATGGTAGCCCCTTCAGAAAGTCTTCCCTCTACTGATTTTAACTGAGCAAAAATTTAATGAAAACTGTTTACACTGGCTAGTTCTAACAAGGTGCTGTACATAAAACCACATATCAATGGAATGAAACTTAACTCAGATTGACAGAAAATGAGAAGAATCAATGTATGAGCAAAACATAAATAAAACCCCAAAGCATTTATCCTAGATAGTACTGCGTGTCTCTGGCTCAATCCTAAACGAAGAAATTCCTATCATGACAATTAAAAATGCTTTTTCTTAATTTGTGCTGTCATATCTGCAATCTGCTACATTTTAGCAACATCGAGGTCCCTGAACCTCCGACGCACATTCTCAGAACAGCTCCTATTCCATACCTGGTGGGTTCAGTCTCACTCAGGCACTAAAGAGAGTCTGGTCCTGGTGTGTGAATACCCTTACTTCTGTGCTCTGCGTGCAGCAACAGGTTGGATCCTCCTGTCTGAGGAGTGCTAGGCATGGCCACTGCTTCACTAGTTCTTGAGACAAAAGTTCTATCTGATTTTGGAAAATAGGTCTTCTATTTAAACCCTGAGCAAAGAGTTCATTTATTCTCCCTTTTGTGCTCTATCCTCCACCTATCCAAAGTTTTTTTAAAAGCACTGTTTCCTTTCCTGAAGAAAAGATAATGGACAAGACAGGTGCCTTACATAAGACTATATAACTAAGATGATTTTAAAGTGTATAATACGTTGCTACCCGAGAAAATGACGGTGCGTCCTGTGAAAGAACAGAGTGTCGCTTTGTTGAACAGGATAATGTTCACAAGTAGTATTAGTCTGCTTCCAAAGAATGAAGTGTAATTGATAATGGGAATTATCACTGAATCAAGACACAAAACATACCAGATATATTTTCTATTATCAAAGAAACACTCTAGAGTTAGCCTAGCATAGTACAATTCATTATATAGTTTACCAGATATTTTTTTTTACTTCTTCCCATGCTTTTGTTTGTTTTTTTCCCACTGACATGTATTTCATAACTCACTGACTCATAGATTACAGTTATGCTGTTTCTTCACTATAAGTTACTATCCCTAACTTCACAGATCTATGAAACATCCTAGCTCCTGAAGCAAGAGGAAGTCTGCCCCTGCAGATTTCACGTGCCAGTTCTTTCCCCACTGGAATGGGGAGGGAGTGTGTGCAGACCTCTTGGAGGCTTGCATTTACAGCAGCTCTGATCATTTCCACTTCCAAACACTCCGCATCATTTCCCATTCTGTGCTGGCATCAACATTCTTCAGTTGGGTTCCTTGTCCTGTACTATCCTCCTGTAAATTCTGAATGCCCAGATCCTATTTCAGCTGAATACCATACACTCATATGGACATAGACCTGAATATTCTACTGAGACACTGCATGGCCATAGATTTCTGATAAGGAGTCATAGTTTTGCAATATTCTTAGGCATTCAACTTATATTTTCGTTTCCTCCATTTTCTTTTCTGGGGTAAGTAAGGGGGAAGAGATGTTTATTATCCAGGACTGAAACAATCCTTCATTTATTTAAAGGAAAGAAAGGAGTCAGAAGGCAATGAAATGTGTTCCAACTTCTGGTTATCACCAGGAGCTTTCTTTGGTAATTATACTGTGGGTCCATAAAAAGTGTGGTACCTTTTATCAACAGACAAGCACATCTCGAAGTACATAGTGCCTTTCAGTATCTACCCTATTCTGGCTGAAAGAAACAAGACTTATTCTTGCTCCCCTTCAGACCATTCAATTAAATGCCACTGCAGACACCTCTGTTAATTGTTTAGCCATAATACAGATAAAAGCTTCAATTTCTATTTATGCATAGGTCATCACAGCTAGACTATGCCCAGATTTTCTAGAATCTCTCCGTAAATAGCTCCAAAGAGCTAAAACTTTTCCTTAGGCCCTCATCATGTCACATTTCAATTAGTGCAACATCCATTTCTCCAGCCTTAATATGTGAAACATGTTCCTTTGCACTCCTTCTGTTTACTTCATTTTCAAACCCCAGCACTCTCTCTCCTTTTTCTGGGTTTATCGATTGGCACTCTCTCCCCTCCTAGTGTATCAACCACAAGTTATTCAACTTGTCCTGGTTATTGATTGTACCTCCCTCATCTGTTACATCTTCAGTTCTGAGAAGTCAACTTCTATCTCTGGTAAGTCCGGGATATTGCTCTCCATTTTATAAATTTTCAGGTCAGCCTGGCTAGGCTTTCTCTCTAGGCAAGTGTAAATCTGGAGAGGGTCTTTCTGTGAAGTTCATTATTCTTTTACAAATACATACCCAGCAGTCTATTAGAATGCCTAAAAAAATTCTCAGCATGTTATAAACACCTTGTGTGCCAAGATACTATCATAACATTAATACCATCACACTATTTGACTAAACTTTCGCTTCTGTCTATCTGTTTAGTTCTCTTGCATAATATTTTGCAACTTAACTTTTTTGGGATGGTTCATATGCCACGTGCGTTTAGTGTTCCTAAACCCAAAGGTTCTCTTTCCATGATCAGAGCACTAAGTCTTTATCAAACTATGTCAATGTTATATTCTGTATTTTAAAAAACCTTTAGCTAGACTATATTTAAAATACAACTACCGATTCAGGTGTATTTCCTGTCTTCATTTTAATAAATCCATGATTCTTAATTTTTATGGGGAAAGCAATTACTTACTGGTTCAAGACAGGTGTATATGCTGTTTTATCTTCATCTATGATGGTGACCATCAGAGTGATAAGCTGTGCCCAGAAATCCAAATTCTTTGTTGTTGGTCCCTGTTCTTCTTTAGGAACTTCTTGTTTCTTACCCTGTTAAAACAAGATTGAACATATTTATATCAGAGACATTAGAGAAAATATTACGGGATTTCCACCTACAGATTATTACTTGGTTGGAAAGCATGATGTATTATGAATCCTCAGAAATTTTGGACAAAGACTGTCTATCTAACTTAGACTTGATTGTATGACAGACTGTACCTGGCCGTGGACATATATCAAAAAACATACACAGTGCAAAGACAGCCAGGTCAGCAAAGAAGATCAACAGAAACTCGATTTTTATTGCATGTCCACGCTTTAATTAAATGCATTCTTAAATCTTTGTTGTGCTGAAACTGAGTGTAGGTAAAAATTGGCTGCTGAGGCAGAACTTTTATACCCTACACAATAAATACTAAACAAAGCAATGATAAGGAACATTTCTTGTTTTGTTTTGGATTACACATTTAAGTTATTGGACCTAGCAACTGCTATGCTGTGCGCTGTAAAGGAAGAAGCAGTTAAATTTCCCTTTCTTTTTTAACATCCAAAATAACAAAGTCTATTGCCCAAAGTATTCTGCACAGAGATTTCCCAGGCACTCAGAGACTGACGGGCAGAATCACAAACTGTGCGTTTATGAGAGGCAGAGAAAAACACCACAAAGTAGGAGGGGGGTGGGTGGGATTCCTGGACACCTAAGAATACTACAAAAATGTACATAGGAATGTCCAGCTGAAAGGCTTGTGAGGGTATTGCCTTGCCAAGGACTTTAAAGCTGTAAGCGAAACCAATCTCTTACTTGATTCCTTTTTTTATCCAAGGGACTTGGTTTCTTGTATAATCCTTGTAAATGAAGAGGACTGCAACCAGTTTCACACCCAAAGCAGAGAACTTGAGACGCCCCATTACGTTTTTGTAATAACCGTGAGGAAGGACATGACACGCTGATTGATCTATCAGATGGATTACCAGCGTAATTACCAGTCATTGATTACAAGTCGGTAAGTAAAGCAGTGGGTTTTATTCCTCTTCACTAAAATCATGCTTTTTGTACCTTTTAATATAGTTATAAGTATGTATTAATATGCACCACTTATAAACTTTTATTGAAAATTTTATACTTCCTAACGTCATTAAAATGTGCATTTACAGCTAGATTTTGTCTCTACAGTTTTGTTTGATGAATTCCCAGTCTACAGTTTCCTAGGCAAAAGTATTTTTCAGTTCTTTGCTTGACAGAAGGGGTCAGATTCCTTATCCACATCCAATAAATAACTTCATTACAGAGAACCAAATCTGAAAAGAAATATTTTTATCTCTGTATGGACACAGACATACAAACACACATAATTTCTGCCACACAGAAGTATGTCTGCACATGCTATGTCTACACATGCTCTTCAATGCAGCTGCCAGAGCTAGAAACTAGAGCTAGAACTTACTAGTTCACTCAACAGGTAAGCCAGAAAATAAACATGCCTATTATCCTTCAAGTTTAAACATATATTCCCTGTACTTCTCATTTGTAGTCCATACATGACCACTTCAATGGACCCCGTATCTCTTTGAATAGATATGACACTATATTAGTATCATCTTGAATTAATTAAATGTTATCTTAACCTCAATTAACTTTCATCTATTAACAGCATTTAGAATGGCAGAACAGGAATGTCAACAACACTTAATTGAAATTGGTTTTTGTGGTCACTGTGGAATATTTCAGAAAAGTATCATTAGTCATACTACTACATACCCAGGTGATCTATAAATGCTACAGCCTTGGTGTCTAACGCAACTGAACTAAAGGTGAGGCTCAGAAGCAGGTGTAATGGATGTTGTGAGTAGTATCACTGGCAATGAACAACCACCCATTCAAACCAGAGATGAATATTGCAGCATTAATGCCACTTACAAGGGCTTCGTGTGGCGTACATTATACTTTTATTAAAAGACGTTTCTTTATCAAAGATTTACTTCAAATATTCCATTTTTTTTCTCAGAAGCTAGTGCATGCTTAAGCCAATCTGAAAAGCAGTTGTAGAAGACAAAGACAGTTCGCGTTTAGTTGAGCATCTTATCCAAGAACTGTATTTCACAGAAAAAAACCTGCAATGGCATATAGCTGAGGTAGCTTTTCATGGTTGTGAATGTGAAACACAGAATGGGAAATTCTGTTCTTTAATACAGATAGCAAAAAGCAATTAATTTACACAGCAATAATTGCACAAGTAGGTGCTTTCTACAGAAGTTCTCTGGCATTGAAATCTTTTAAAACTCAAGATGATCTTTTTGAAATCCCCAGAGAAGGTATTTTTAAATACTCTCACATTAATAGATGCTCTGAAATGAAAGTGCATACGCTGCCCATGCCCAATTGGAATTTCCATTCTTTATCCTAAAATCTAACTAATAGCTTAGAAATGCTCAGAATCATTCAAGTTGTTTTTCCATTAATTGCTATTATTGCTGGCATTGTTATTTGTTTTATGTGGTTTCTGGCAACAGATGCCTTCACAGAAGCATTATAATGAGGTAAAACAATGTTGGAAGTTTGATTGCATTCATTAGTTGCAAGCTTACAAAACTGACAGAAGAAAGTTCCATCTTGGAATAAAAATTCACTTGAAACAGAGCTATTGTCATATAAAAAAAATTTCAGTGATAGTTTGCTTGGCTTTAAAATGTTTCTATTAACATAACTGAGAGGCAGAGTAAACTGCATAACAGCATAGAAAAAGTGAGTGGGAGGACAGCATCATACAATTACATTGCAACATTTTCTTAAGGAAATGAAGCACTTTTTAAGATGCACTTAAGTTTAATTTCTATACCGCTTGCTGAAGTCTGCTTTGGTGGCATGGGTTCACCATCAGTCTGGTGTACAGTCAGTAAGAATGCCCTCTTATTAAACAAAAAAACAAGTTAAGTTTTTCCTTCTCTGTGGTCTCAAAAAAAATATCTGCTCTAATTTTGTAACTGTGGTGATAATAGCTCATGTCTCAGTCTTGTGATTTGGTCTCATATCCCACCTGTTCTCAACAGTGTGCATCCTTTCACTTGAGGAAATAATACCATATGCATTTATGTGGTACACCATATTTACAGTCGATGCAGAAGTTGTGGAAAGGCCTTTTGAAATGCCAAGACTAGATTAGTTTTGTACACAAGCAAAGCATGTGCTTACAACACTTTACACGCACAAAATCTCTGAGGTATAAACCTGGTTAACTATGTGGTCTATTAAGTGGAAAAAGCTTATTTTGATAACAGTAACTTTCTTTTTTTGACTCAGGTTATATCCATTAGAAAGAAACTGCCAGTATAAAAACATGAACTAAACACCCAATATACCGAATTAGTGCCACAGTGGCATAAATACAGTGACAAGATATACGAGCCACTGAATACCAGTTATCATTATAGAAGATGATACCAATGCTGAGATTTAAAAAAAAAAAAATCCGAAAAGGTTAAGAGGAACATAAATTCTCAATATACCAAGTTGACAAAACCACTAGTTAGCAGATACTGTTCACGATTCATGACTTTTAAAAAGAATGATTTTTTGAAGTAGCCTGTCTTTCATTTTGGTGGATACATAATTCACTGAACAAGCTAAAATCGCAGACTGCTCTTAGAGTAACCAAGAGAGCTTTCAGGAAGTATAGATATGAATAAAAGTTTGCCAATTAGCAGAATCACTTTCTTTTTCACTAGCCTTTTCACTTAGGAAAGAAAGACCACTTAAAATACCTTGACCTCCAGTAGTATCACTTGGGATGGTAATGCTGTCCACGTGCACAGAACTGTGAAATGCCATAAAAAGATACCATAGTAGATCCTATACTTAAAAGCTCAGTAACACCTGGTCAAGGACAGAATAGGGATATTTCTAAAAGGCATCTGCTGGCAGATCAAACAAACAATAATACCAGGTAATATCTTACCATCAAAATGTGACAATACAGGTTTTTATATGCTCACGTTAACTGACTTGGCTACTTCTTGTCTTTAGGATGACTCTAAAGTTGTTGCATACAAAAATATCAAGCAGCAACACAGAAGTGGCAAACTTAAATAATGAACTATTTTAGAAAAATGGACTACATGAAACAGGCATGAAGAGTAAATGTGATCGCTTGGGTACTAATGAATATAGCTGTTTGCCTGATTCTGCTTTTAAAAATGACGTGTCCTCATTAAGTTTCTCCAAGATGACACAGCTCAGCACTGCCAGCATGGGAGATTTTTGATCATTATAGTGAAGTTCACTGTTACTCATTTTCCATCACTTAGAAAAGTTTGCAAAACAATCTGTTGCAATTACAGACATGTAATTAGATTTAGATTAAGAATGTATCGTTAAGGAACCTAGGTTCCAAATGTTCCTTTAATTAAAATCTCTTTGGTTTTGATCTCAGCCAACACCCCTGGCTCATACAGAAGCTACTTCCATTGAATTTACTCGATGGATCATAAATCTGATCATCAGTCTTTAGATTTTATGATGCGTTCTTAAATTGTGTGTCTTTTTATTAATTCTTTGTCACAGGGAACGCTATCTTCACGGCTAATAGATAGTTCTAAGTAAATTCCTGCAACAGTATATTAACGCTAGTTAAAGACATGACAACTTATTTGGAACACATGAAATAGCGTAAAATCCAAACAGCAGCCAATGCCAAGCATGACACTGACTTCAGCAGTGATCCCACATCTGCTGGAAAAGAGCATCACAGGACTACTGTAAAATTAATTCCTCACTTTGTATCAAGTGTACTAAGCTGTTCTGGATAAAATTTCAGCCAGTTTCAGAGAACAGAAGTTCCAATTATTTTGTGGAGCTACAGCAAGTTAGACATGCTTGCCTGGGCAAAGCTGTCTTAATTCAGTTTTGGTCATTTTAGGAATCCAGCTGAGAGATAACCTAATGGATGGTTCTTCACGTATTTTGTAATATGCTTTGTTACAGGATATTTCATTTTATTGAGAGCATCGTAATTCATTTGGAAAACTAGATCATTGCAAACACCTTATAAGTAACGCATCTTTAAAGAGAAGTCATGTTATTCACTTAAGATTTACAAACACAAGAAATACTGCGGATTCTATGGCTTTTTTTTTAAAACGCAAGATCCAAAGTAGGTAATTTATAACTGCTTGTCTTTTGCCATAGAATACATCAAAATCAGAAAGAGGAACTGAGTAAGAGCAATTTTTCATATAATATGTAGCAAAAGAAAATCTTGACTTGCACTGAATCATGTTTTTCTGAATTTCCTATTACTATCAATTTCCTAGTCACTTGAGCTCATATGCAAACAATGGATCATGTGGTACAGAGGCATCAAAACCAGTTGCTAGAATTTTGACATTCTCTTACAGAAATGCCCTCTGGAAAACTGGCTGAAGGTGAAGAAAGCAAATCTCAGCTGCAATGTGAAGCAGGATTAAAATCTACATCTGTATTACCGAGACAAACCTGTAAAGGCTGGTCTGAGGAACAGAGGGCTTTCAACTTCCCTCATCATTGATTTTACCAGTTTGTAGGACAAACGTCTCATTTTATTTTGCTGTGGTTTTATTCTGTTGTGTTCTGTGCAATCAATACACAACATCTGTATAGGTGCAACTTTGATAAATCCAATCTTATGATTTCAGAAACTAATCTGCACAAAGACTGTCTGATGCAAGCCCCAAGCTAAGTTTCAGGATATCGTATTTTCTACATAAATAATGATAGAATGGAAGCTGAATAGAAACCAAGGCAGTAGAGTCCTGATTAGTGTGAGGCTACAGAGTGCAATTGTATAGGCCAGTCTTAGATGATTAAATATTACTTTTAACGGTACTTCTGTATTTTTAAACTGCTCACTTAATATTATTTAATTTGGAAGAGGTTAAGAATCACCAGGAAATACACAAAATGCACGATATATATAGAACATACACGCATATAGACATTTCTATGTATTACACACACCTACTTTTACAATTTTAAATAATTTTAATACTTTTTCTATATTTTTATGTATATCAAGAATGAAAATTCAGCTTCACAGCATTTACTTAGAGAGGCTAAAGCCAGAAACCATTTGCAGACACTCGAAATGCATTCAAATCATGTGAGGGATTTCACTGACCCAGCACCCCCTGAGCAGTGCTATTGCATAGGAACTCTGAAACCGTTTTCCTACTTGAAATGGAAACCATATTGCATGTATCCTTCTCCAGTACCAACTGAAATGGAATGGAATCCTTCTGGATAAATTCTGATGAAGGTTCTTCACTCTTTCTCTTTGAGGACTACTACATGAAAGGAGCCGATCTAATTATTCTACCCATTCAGGGCAGTGTAACGTGCATAACTCCTCCGGAATAACAAACCACGTGCTACTGTGGTTTGATTCGCCCCACCGACCCAAAAGCACTGTGCTCACAGTCAGAGACAGGATGCTGAGCCAGATCAATTTTTTGTCTGATGTGGCATGGCCAGCCTCATGCTCTTAAACTTTTGGCCACAAGGTGATCAGAAACATGAGGTGAATCAGGGGGAGGACAAAACTGAAGTACAGTCATGAGGACATTTGCTATTAGCTTACTCTATTTGGAAATAGAAGTCTGTTTACAGCATGGATAAATACATGCATGGTCATGTTAATCTAGGCAGAAAGGAGGGTGAAGTACTTTGGACTCAGCTCAGCTCAAGTGTGTAATCAGGCTGCCAGATGGTTTTGCATACCTGAATTGATGCCTGTCGTGCGATTGCTGAACTACTAATTACACCATAATCATCAACCCACAGGAAGGATGTCACAAACTTAGATGCAGAAATCTGTGTGTGCACATTTCTCCGAACTGTCAGCGTTTCACTCCATTCCAAGCCAATGCTGATTGATAATCAGCTTGGAGCTCTATTATGGACAGCCGGATTTCAACGGGCAATTGCTTTTGCCAGTATTGAGACAAATTGGACTTGGCGCAACTGCATAAAAACATTCAAGTTTTCATACCATGGCTACAGGACTCAGTAATACAGAAATCTGAACACTGGGCATTCCACTCAAGCTTATATTGTTCTCTGGGAATATTAGGATAGCCCAAACACATAGTATAAATAATTAATAATCAATAAACAATCAAAGAAAACTGCTTGCAAAGAGCTATCATCTGATCTCCTTTTAGAAACACAGAATGTGTTCACAGCTAAAGGTCCTGGACTGTGAATTAATGGTAATCCCACAAAAATCAATACTGAACAGACTTCTGTTGCTTATGAGATAATCTGTATTTAAGGCCTAGGTAAAGTTCAGGTTTATTTTGCTCAATGTTCTCAATTAATAACCAACCTTTACCAGCATTCAGATTTCAGCACTGAAAAATATTTGGATTTTTGGAGATCTAACATTAACTGACAACAGTTCTCTGCTACGCACCTAGAGCTAACACAAACAGTTGAAGAGTATAAGGCTTGGGATAACAAACTAGTTTGTTTGTTCATCTCTTCTGATGACAATAGTTCCTTACTTCAGGGCTGAAGGTCTATGGCTTTTCCTACCTTCTCTTTCAGCAGATCTCTGCTGCCCCTGGATGATGAGCTGTTCTCTTGACTTTCGAACCAGTATTCTCAGACAAGCTTCTAACAAGCAATTTCATCTGTAAGCATTGGTCTCTCTCTGACAGAGAGGTCGCAGAAGGGGGGTTGAAATATCACAGCAAAAATGCATCCTTATGCTGTTCTAAAGTACTTGATCAAAGGTTTTTCTGTTACTGTGACTAACATGCTGCCCATCAAGCACTATGCTACAACGTAAGAAGAGGTCTCTAAGTGCCCTCTGCACACCAGATCTGAGGAAGTTAAAACCTTTTCAGTGCATCTAAAGCAGTATGTAAATATAAAAAAGTGCCTCACAACAAGTATTACTTGGTACTGAAATTTGAATGCCTGAAAAACAGGACGCTGGGGTAAACAGCTTTCACTACTGCACAACTTTATTTCCTGCTTCATACTTTCAAATATGTTTGGAGATCACAGATCACATGCTTCATGACTCAATTCTTATAGTATTGCTACAAGAAATTAATCATCTACCAATATTTTTGTCATTTCTACTACAGAAAAACAGGTACACCTTCAAAAGCAACTAAGTGGCTTGCGTTCCCAAATCCCAGCTGAAAACGTGACCAGCGACTCACAGACGAGTACAGCAAAACTGAGCCAGCTCTCAAAGCGTAGGTCCAGCCACACGCTTGTCTGCAGCATCTTGTTAATACAGAACCGCTGATTCCCCCAAACTAGGATATTATTAGTACAGTATCAATCTGACCCAAGGTGCTAGAGAGAAATTGCAAGGGAAGAGCACCGTGCTGCTGCTGTGTAACGCCTGGGTCCAGGATTAGTGAATTTGTTCCTGGTCTTCTGTACCACGCTTCCCTGTGACAACAGAGCTGAGCAACAGCCAAAAAAAGGTCTCAAAGATCAGGTAGAATTTCAATACTATTCTGCTGAGCAAGCGTCAAACATAGAGTATCCCAGTGTTTTTTTCCAGTATACTGGTGCTACCAGTCATGAAATGATGTGTACTGATCAAGAGCTCTTCAGAGAAGAGTCTGGTTTTCATTTTAGTGGTTTCACTCAGTGGAGAAGACTGAAAACCAATTATTGAAGGGACTTCAGTCACTGTGAGCATCAGCCAAGGTTTCAAATATTTTTTTTTGTTTTCTTAAGAAAACAGAAAAAGAGACATATTTGTAAATTGAGTCAGAAAGTTATCAAAATGCTTCCCAAACTACTTTTTCAAGGCTTTATTTTTTTCAACATGAGGCCATCCTCTCTTCACTTAGATCAGTGTTAAGTAAAAAGAGAAAATACTACATCTGCTGCATAAGGAATTAGGTAGTTCCTCATCAGAGGGCCTTGTCTCAGATAACAAGGACAGTCATATATGTGTCAGTAAGACTGTCAAGATGTCATGTTTTCCTTTCTGTAGTGTTCATTTGGTTTTTGTCATCAGCTGTTCTTTGTATTCTGATATGAATCTGTAGGATGACATTTTTGCATACAGTTAGCACTTACCATGCTTCACCCCAGGCAATATTGCTGCTCCCCAAGGGTAATATTTTGCTGTAAGGTATTTGCTTTATAACAGTGGTTGTCTCTCTGGCATGAAGGTAGAAAGTAATAAAAAGAGGAAGTGGGAACTGCTGATCATATTTTGTGATTTACTTGTTACTCTTCTTATAGTGATAAATTTCCCCAAACTCCAGCTTGAGCACCCTCAGTTTCACCATTCATTGTTCTATTTTCACCCCAAAATCAGTTACACACATTCAGACATTAAACATTTTCTAGAAATATTACAGCAGGCATCGTTGAGAAGTTTAGTTTGAAGACAAAAGCAAATGCAGAAAGTGGTTAACATGAGTTACACTGCATGCAGGAACCTACCACTTCTGGTCAGATGGAAACACTACTCTAAGTAGATTGTCTAGGTTCCACTTTATCATAACATCATCCACAATATGATTCAGGGAAGAAACGAACCATGGCAAAACCCTGAGCCTGCGGTTGGCCTTGGCAGGACAACAGCTGCCAGTCTTTCCCCTGAGTGAGAGCAGGTGGTGACCTACATATGAACCATTTCTTGTTGCTTTGGGGTTTGTGGATTTTAGTTCTCACTACTCACAGCACAAATCTCAGCTCTGCAGCTAAAACACGAGCCTCCTGTGCTGCACCGCCATGCGTGGATGAACTCCATCCCTCCCTCTGAGAGCGGAGATAAGAGAAGGGTTAATGAAGAAGGCTTAAGAGTGGAATCCGGTGTAATCAGACTAGGGGGTTTGGACACAAAGCTAAAGAAAAGTTAATGACAATATTCGTTACTCCTCCATTACTATAACAGTGATACCACAAGCCAGTCTGCCGTGCACCTGAATTCACTGGAAAACCTCCAGAGCTATAGGTTCCGACAAGCTGTGCACTTAGCCGTTCCTAAAATGAAATGCACATGCAGATATACTGGTAGCAAATTATGAGAAGATAATGCAGAAGGCAGTTTCCTTGTACAACTCTAGAGCTGATGCAAAATTTAGGTACTAATTTGAATTATTTTACTTATCTCTCTATCAAAGCTAAATTAGTTAGATTGTATTTCTCAGAATTGCCTCCCACCTGCTGTGAAACACAAAGTTTTACGATCTGTTATTAAGAATATATGTGATCGTTATTTGTTTACTGTTAGCGATGAGTTATTTTGAATGCAGTCTATTTACCTTAATTTTAAATTTTGCCTTTTGCACATTTTCACTAACATTTCTTGTACTTGCTAGTGATCATCATTCTATAGACACTTGCTTGCTTAAATTTCTACATACAAACTCACCTGCTGGAAATCTTGCTGAAAGAGAATAGAAGAGGCTTTTAATACAAATACAGTGAAAGGCAGTTAATTCAGTTTTCCAGCTGAGTGAATATTTGTGGATTTTCTTTTTTTTAATTTCATGACTTCATATTGCTCTATCATTAGAGTTGTGTAAGGGAAAAATAATATAAAGACATTGCCCATCCTCCTCAAAAAAAAAAAAAAAAAAAAAGATTGGAAAGAGGCATCGTTTTAACTTTGTTTAACATTCTTTACCAAACCAAAAGGCTCTATGTCCTGGTTTCAGCTGGGATGGAGTTAATTGTCTTCCTAGTAGTAAGAACGTTGATAACACATGGATGTTTTCAGTTACTGCTAAGTAATATTTAGTCTAAAGTCAAGGATTTTTCAGCTTCTCATGCCCAGCCAGCGAGAAAGCTGGCAGGGCACAAGGAGTTGGGAGGGGACACAGCCGGGGCAGCTGACCCAAACTGGCCAAGGGGGTATTCCAGACCATGGGACATCATGCCCAGGATATGAACTGGGGGCAGTGGGGGTGGGGGATCGCCGCTCGGGGACTGACTGGGTGTCGATCGGCGGGTGGTGAGCAATTGCACTGTGCATCATTTGTACATTCCAATCCTTTTATCATTGCTGCTATCACTTTATTAGTGTTATCATTATTAGTTTCCTCTCTTCTGTTCTGTTGAACCGCTCTTATCTCAACCCACAAGTTTTACTTCCTTTCCCGATTTTCTTCCCCATCCCACCGGCTGGGGGGGAGTGAGTGAGCGGCTGCATGGTGCTCAGTTGCTGGCTGGGATTAAAACCACAACACTATAACATCCCTGCATTTTTAAACCATCTACTAAAACAGACAGGCTAAACTATTTTATGAATTCAGATAAAAATGTAGTGAAATGTTTTAAATACAGATAAACTTTTGCAGGTATTACAATACTTTGCAGAATTAAGATTACTTCACTTGTGGTTACTAAACCAGCTAGCATCTGCTGATAAAGTCTGCAGACTTATGCAATACACAGTTTAGCAACAGCTCATATTATATTTAACAGACAAGATCAAATTGCTGCAGAGTGAATGTTAGCAAGAAAACAGAACAGTCTATGATGCAAATAGATGTGATGTCTAAAGCTGCTCCTTCTACTAATTCATACTGCTACTCCACTTACAATATAATCTGTTGGAGAATAAACACATACACAAGTACTCAAGAGTGTGGAGTGCCTGTGGGTGCTGGTGAGAAATTCGTATGTTCAAAGCTTTCTCACATAACAGGAATCCAACATTAGAAAATAAATGCTCATTTCAGAAAAACCTGAATATACAGCATGTACTTCCCCTCCTGAAATACAGGAATCAATATTTTGGATTCCAGTGAAATGTGCTTTCAGATAAAATTTGATGTCTTACATCATGTAGTATGACCATTCTTATCTATTATATACTACACAGCAAACGTGCATTTGCCAAACAACTTAGTTCATCCTTCTCAAGGCAGGAGTAGGCACTGAAATACCATTTTTCCAGTCTACTACTCAGAAGTCAAAAGTAAGGAACCAGAGATAATGTGATAAAGCAGTGATGCTCCTTTTAGACAGTTGTATGATTTTGCAGATGCAAATTGCTTAATTTTAACAATACTTATAGAATAAACTCTGACCATATTCTAGAAAAAAAAAAAAAAAAGCATTCTCAAGGCTTTTGCATGCCATTTGGAATACAACAAATGCTATAATTATTTTGCATTGACAGTTCAGCTTGACAGACTAATATTAAGAAATGTTACACAATTATGCTCCGCTTTCTTGAAGCAGCTGGATCCTGAAGCTTGGACCCAAGTATGCATCATAGGTGTTAGAATACATGGCTGGAAATACAGTATATAATTTTCAGCAAATTATAATTCTACTTATAAAAGAAGTTATAAAAGCCACTGAAGTGAAATACTAGATATTTAAAAATTATTTTCCAATTATGGCTCTTAAATGAACAGTAATCAATCTAACGTCATCTTCCTTAAAGCCACTGGACAATTTTACAGTCATGTCCAATGTGATTACTAAGTTAGGAGGTAACATGTTCATTTTGAAACTCACCTTGTTAAACTTTTTAGAGTTCACAGCCACCTGTGGGTTTATTTATGATATACCGCTCCTTCTCACATAAATAAAATGAAAATAACCTGAGTGCTTTGATATGAGGGAACACTGGATGCTTTGCATTTACTTATGGTAAACTAACAACAGTGAAAGAGCAATAGCATGAAACAGGTTTATACTGGCCTTACCTGATCCACTAACTGGAAGTAGAGATCATAGCAATTGTCAAAAATGTATTTATAAGTTGAGTCCAGGCAGGCTCTTACACAGTCTTTCACCACAGTACTGGCTCGAGGTGGGCTCTGCAATTCAAGAACCTAATAAAATATTTCATAAATGGTAGAATGTCAGAATTAGGTTGAACACAAAAATCCAGGTTTTGCAATGAATGTAGTTCTGTAATACAGGATGAAAAGTGTTGAAATATAATAACAATTAAAATATTTTAAATTGTGTTGACTGAAGTTGATCTTAGTTTAAACATGCATTAAAACACATACTTAATTTAAGCAAGTAGCTCATATCACTAAGTTTTATTTGAATGAAATTATTCATAAGATGAAAGAAGCATACATCCCCAAGGGCTTACATCTTTAGGTTTTCCATCTTTAGGTTTTCCACATGGAGTGGAAAACCTAAAGGTTTTTCTATTATTTAGGAAATAATTAAACCACAACATTATATGCTTTCCTCTGAGTAAGAATATCAGGCAAATAACTCCTCATTTGTTAAAGCAAAGCTTCAGCTTTTTACTCCACTTTAGTATACACTAATTTGAACTTCAACTTAATGGATTATTTTAATTCTCTTTATGTAATGCCTAACGCAGTGAAATCACATGCTCTTGTGACAAATGTTGCTTTGTGTTTCTGTATTTTCATCCAGTAGCATTAATGTGTACCATTCCATTCTAAAAATATTTCAGAACTTGGTCACCTGGCTATCAACATCTGGAGTGACTGAGGCGAGTTATCAGTCCTATTTTGCTGACTGACATGTGAGATTATGATACTACTAGGAAAACACTGTTCCATGACACGTGTTCCTAAGGAGTTCAACTGAGTTTGCTTTAGGTGACTTGACTTTAAACTAATTAAAAAGTTTCCTTTGGGAGATGTACAAATAATTGTTAAAAAAGGAAAAGATAGTTGTTCATTTTTCAAAGATGATGGCTTTTACCACATTGTTAATACAAAGTATGAATAAGATGGCTTTACTTCAATGATCTTCAGTAAATTGAGAGATTTAATGTAAAACTGAAGGAGATTAATCAATTAGCAGTATTAACTAGAGTATGATTCTCCTGGAAAATAAAAGGCAACAGCATTTTTTTTTAGAGTCATTGTACAAACAAAGGACAATACCTTCATTCGAAAAAAGGTAATGCTTGTAAGCAGGTCCACAGTCGATTTCAGATCTTGGAGTCTTTCAGAATTGCTGGCAGGAAAGTTATCCTGGTGAATCAGGAAGAGAGGAATCATGCAGAATTGGAGTTACAGTTAAAATCCTTGAAATCCTTGAACAGGAAAAATCCTTGAATAGGAAAAAATCCTCTAGGATAACAAAAATGCTGCTTGGAAGGATTAGAAATGTGCACGTTATCTGAATTCTGCCTGTAAGGAAGTTAGTGATTAGTATCTCTTTGACATGAATAGGAACACTTCCAATAATGCTCCTGTATCTGTAACATGAATGATTTAAAATACTGTGATATTCCCAAAACATTAAAGAAGTAAAAATAATACTGCAAAAAGACTGGAAAATGTTGCTGATGAAAATTGTTTATGTGTTCTCCATGGTACATAAATCACTTGTAGGCATAAATGCAGTGGTAAGCTTAATGAAGAAATCATACATGATTTTTTTGCTATGATCTGTAGGATAACAGGAAGACTGATGGGAGGTAGTGTTATTAAAATGGCTCCATACCAATGAAACATCAGCCAAACATCCTCATGCTCCACTATTATCTGGATAACATTCTTCAAAATTAAATGATCCCAGGATGAACCTATCTGCCGCAGGAAGGATATGGTCTTAAAAACTGAGTATGTGCAACTTCTACTACCTCTAATGCCTTGGGGTTCTTTTAAGTGTTCCCTTTCTCCTTCAGTTTTAGAAAGCAGGCCAGACGAACAAATAAATCCTTGAGCTGGAAGCTGCCATTCCTAAAAGCTGAAAGGAAAGCTGTAGCTGATGGAGCCCTAATCACTTATGTATCATCCAAAAGTTTCATGATCCAGTGGAACGGAAAAGGAGAGTGAGTTTAGAATAGTATGATAACTGGCAGCTATTTAGTGCATGCTTCTTTCCTAAAAAGCTGGGTTTGGAGCATACCTCAGTGGAAAGACCTTCCACGAGGCAGAAATGAAGCTGGAATTCCTATCGTGTAGAAAAATGAGGAGTCAAGTCTCTTTCAACATTCCTAGGATCTTAGCACGGAAATTGTAGCAAAGATGTCAGTCTCAGAATAAACAGAGCAGTTACTGCAATCTGCACTACGTGAGTCAGCGAAGGTCATTCCTAGATGAATTAACTTCATCAAGTTATGGATTGATTTAACCAAAGTTGTTGAATCCTACTCTTTCTTGGATGTCTGCTCATCCCTTGAACCGTTCTTATCTTTTGGAAAGAATAGAATACCTTTTTTCAAATTGGAAAAATATTGTTGTTAAACTGCTTAAATTCTGTACGTTTCTGTTCCAAAAGATTTGGGGTCTCCTGTCAGCACCTGACATTTTCAGCTTCTGTGTCACAGGAAGGATTAATCCCGGAAACATCTTTAAGCAGATAAAGCCTACAGGGATATTTAAACAAAAACCAATTTGAGTTGTCCTCTAGATAGAATACATTGCACATACCCTGTATTTTGATAAATCGATCCTCAGAGAATTGTGCAATTGATCCAGCAGTTTTATGAACTTTTCCCTCTGTAAAAAGAAAACAACAATACCTTGCATAAGAATTCGCAGGTTCCTGTAACTGGTGGGTTTTTAGAAATCCGCTTTCTATTCTTAACTTATATGAAACAATGGAAAACAATCTGTTTTTCATATAAAAGCCCTGGTCTGAGATATCTGTGTTTCAAGGGCAGGCAATGTATCTTTTATCACTTTATTTTCCCTTTCTATCCTATATTGTGACTTACCTGGTATGCATACAACACTGTGCAGCTGTGCAATACATTAGTGAGGCGACATAGACTTTCTTATGCAGTGTTTTCCTTTCTTAATGACTGATACATTGTTAAATAACTCAAAATATCTAGAAATTGAAAAACATTGCCTGATATCTGTGACCAAAAATGCACTAACAGCATCAATTCAGTATAAAGTCCTAAGTTATGTTAGCACGGCTCTTTAAAACAGATAAGCTTGTTAAATTTTTATGTTTGCCTTGTAATTGCTTACACTCTTGAAGAAAGCACTTCCCCCTCCCTTTTTTAATGTGTAAGAAACGATGCTCATTTACAGCAGAATTTGGTGTAAAATTATGATTAATTTTAAATAATACTATGCAGTTACAGTTTTCCCTTTCAAATGTGGAAATTAACTTTTTATCTTGATAGAAGAAGGTGCAGTGAAAGTATTTTGCTGCGAGATACCCAGCTGAGTTGTGCCATTCTCAAGTAATACTGATGAGAGTTTCTAATTACCAATCTTCACGTTAGAACATATTCTATAGTCCACTGCACAAAACTGTGCAGTAACGCTGGCCAGCGTCTGTGATGGCAGCAGGCTTGTGGAAGTAGCAAGATCTGATCGCTCTCAGAATTCATGACTTTACGCACACCATCCCTGAAATATGATCGACCCTAATATAAAAGTAGAGTTCTTTGTGCACTGTCTCTCATCAGTGGAGTGCTAACCTACACCAAAAGCCACTAATTTGGCACAGCTCCCTTAAGGGATCAATCAAAAGGGAACTTTTTTCATCATGTTATAAATCTGTACTGAAATATTCAGTGAGCCAAATCCTTCCCAGCTGTAGCCTGAGGACTTGGATTTGAGATGTTCTTTTTGATGAATGATGTGTAGCTATCCACTAACAAATGCCTTTTGACTCAAGAGAGAAAAATAATCTAATATTTTTCCTATAAGTCAATTGTTTAAATAAAGAGCTCCAAATCTCTATTAGTGATGCTTACTACTGCCTTTCCACCCATCTGTTGAACTACAAATTGGATTGGAATTTGCGTCAGGGGTAAACTGGCATTAACATCGGAGAGACAACTTAATCTCTGTCCAAAGGATAAATGTAGTTCTGATCGTTAGAAAAATGAAAAAAAGAATAGAAAATCCAGCAAAACTATTCTGAATTTCAAAAGCTGGATCAAACTCAAAAGTCTAATAGAGCTTGAACACTGAAAGAGAGCCTTGTTTCAACAAAGTTGTAGAGTCATTTCATAATAAACCATTAATTGGCTTATAAAAGAAAACCTGAATGAGAAGAGAGCAATATTGTGCTGTCATGGTAATACCATAACTAAATCATAAACATTCTAATAATGCTTTCCATCTATAAAACTTCTTTACTTTATAGTGGTGGAACCATGTTAATATTCCTCTTTCAAAGCAAACCTCTAGCAGCAGGAGATAAAGTTCCAGTTCAAGAACATGCTGTCTCCAAACTGAAGACCTGGCCCTGGATACATTTATATGTGAATACTTCCACCAGACTTAACATTGAAAAGAAAAATAAATTAATATTTAGAGTAACCGACGGAGAAGTTCATGGAGAATTGTCTCCCATGGGAGGACCCCATGGTGGAGCAGAGGAAGAGTGTGATGAGTCCTGCCCCTGAGGAGGAAGGAGTGGCAGAGACAACGCGTGATGAACTGACCACAAACTCCCTGTGCTGCTGTGGGGGAGAAGGGAGAGAAAATTGGGAGTGGAGTTGAGCCTGGGAAGAAGGGAAGGGTGGGGAGAAGGTGTTTTTAAGATTTGGTTTTATTTCTCATTATCCCACTCTGATTTGACTGGTAGTAAATTAAGCTAATCCTCCCCAAGTCAAGTCTGTTTTGCCTGTGACGGTAATTGGTGACTGACCCATGAGCCTTTCATTATATTTTCTCTCCCCTGTCCAGCCGAGGAGGGTGAATGATACAGCAGTTTTGGTGGGCACCTGGCATCTAGCCAGGGTCAACCCACAGTAGTCCAAGTGTATAATTTCATAATGTTGTCTTGAAAATCCTGAAATTCATAATGTTTCTATTATTCTTAATACTGGAGAAGAGCATTAGTACCTCTAACACTCCTTCAAACAACTATAATTTCTATTTAATAAATTTTAATTGTGTTTAATATTTTATTTCATGCCAATAAAAGCTATTTAAAAAAAATCATTATCTTTTTTTCATAGTTACCGTCAAATGAAAGGGAGTTTTGATATCCATACAAACAGCAGCCATACAAAAAAAGACTGAATGTATTTTTCAGCATCAAATTGTGTTTATGCTCTGTCTCCGACTATATCATGTATAGTAGTAGAGATATGAAAGCAACCTCTTGGAATTATTGCTCTCCTTTCCTGCTCTCATCTCCCCAGTGAGGACAGGGGAACAAATCAGAACACAGAGTGAACACATCTTTTTTTTTTTTATCATGTTCGAAGACCAGGAAGTCTGCTCTGTGAGATACTTGTTCACAGAAGGAAAGCGAGCAAAACCAAAAAAGTCCTACCCCATCCTGAGATGCTGGTACTCCCCTCCTAAAATTTCTGGTACCTAAACCCAGGACTTGGGCAATGCACCGTTATTTCAGCAAAAATAAGAGCCCATCAGTATAGGCTCTTGTGAGAAGAAGAATAGTGTTTATGGCTAGATCCATTAGGTTAATACGAGTTCACTGCTGACACAGCCCAAGATAGCACTTGCAACCCTTACTTAGTCTAGTGCAGTTAGTAGCGTGCAAGCCCCACTGCAATAAAAACAAAAACTGATTTTGTAAGATTTTAGTGCTATGAATGTGTGCCTGTGCTTTCTACCCTATATGCCTTACATATCACTACATAAAGAACTGAACAGCATCTTCCCTAGCTTTTATAGCGATTGATTGTAAATGCTCAGGGTAAAATTTTCCAAAGCTAACAGCAACTCTTATTCTTTCAAATGACCAACTTGTTAAAAACTTTTGAATTTAGAAGTTAATAGGGTATCATATATTAGGAAAAAAAAAAAAGATGAGGACTAGTATTCTGTCAAAAAAGAAAGTCTACTTACCCCAAAATTAGTAGCGGCAAACCGATCTGAGGCAGATACATTAGTTGCTGCTGTAGTATGAGCATAGAAAGCATTTATATTGGCCAACAACGTACTCATAACTGCTGGAACACCAGGGCACATATATTTAGATGACAGACAGGAAAAGTGCCTACAATTCAAACGAACAGACAGTTGTTGAAGGTGGCAAACATTCTGCTCTTTCTCTCACCACAATTTCTTTTCAGGTCCAATGATGTAACTTTCAAGCTACCTCATGGACAATTGTGCAGATACACATGAGGAAAATCCAGACATGTTTGATATAATTGCCACTATTTGCACACTGATATTTTCAAATTGAATACATCAGATTCACATTTGCTTCTTGCTGTGTTAATCCTAAACACAAACCCATGATTTAACTATCTTAATTGTTATTAAGAAAAACATTCATTATTAAACACAAACTTAAAATCAAACATGAACTTATCATCATAAAAGGCCACAAGAAATCTATACTGCAATGGAGAAGGATTTAACTGATACCAACAACAAGATTCAAAGCAGCATTTTGCTGTGGCTTGTATTTTAGGCTACATTATCAACGAAAGGTGAGGCATCGAGCAGCTTCCGGGTTCACCTTAATTTGATTTAGGCCGTAACTGAAACTGTTCCGCTTTGATTCAGGCCAGTAAAGTTTAGGTCATCAGTCTGTTAAACCTGAACCAGCCCAAACCAGAGTTGCAACGCAGCAGCACTGTTCACTTGTTTAAAACAACAGGAGGTGCCTTCTTATAGCCTACAAAGAGCTTGTAACATAAGAAAACATGAGAGATACAAGATGGATGAAAGATCCAGCGCATGAGGAGAGTGAATGACATCACTGCAAAACATAAAATCTTAATTTCAAGATTTATAGTTAGGCATGATTGGGAGGAAGATAAAGGAATAAAGAGTAAATGTATAGAGATAGGAAAGAGAGTGAGGAGCGTTAAGCAGAGATGATGGTGGTAAAAACGAGTATACAGTCAGACAGAAGGGGATGAAGAAACTCCAGAGACTCTGGAGCTCTTTGAATGTCTGAAGACCCTGATTTGGCAGCATGCTTTTCTTCGCTGCAGTCTCTGGCTCCTCTCTACTAGTTCCCCTCAGGAGCATAAGGCATAGCAGTGTGCTGGGCCTGAACCACCTGGGCCCCAGTGCCCATCCAAGAAAAAAATTAACACCAGGTACAACTGAACGTGGTCCTGCTGAACTTAAGCCAAGTACCCTTAACTGCTGCCACTGCCCAAATAATCTTCCAGCCACGTCATGCAAGATGATTTGCATCTTCCATTTGGATTCCTATTCCTAAAGATAAAAAAAAAAAAAAAGAAGAACAACTCTATACTTTCTTGCAACCCTGCACACAAACTCAGTCCACCTACATTATGCTTTCTGATATCCTCTTATTGTCTCAGTGGTCCTCTAAATTCCTTCACTCGGAGGCCTGCCTCATGCTCTTGTGACTGACCCTGTCCCTCATAGTCCTGCTTTCTTATGTTCCGGGGCTGCAGAAACTTGCTGCTGCTGGAGACACAACAGCATCTCTTCTAGGGTCTCCCACGCCACTGCCGTAATGTATTTACAGATGCCTTTTTCATAACCCTTTGGGGTAATCTGCTATTTCACATCTGCCAAAAACCTCTTACTTCTGTTAGCCTACAGTATTTAAAAGGGAAATTGGGGGAATGGAGTGAGTCAGCAGAAGACAGCACATGAAGTCTCTCTTGCTTCTGTTTTTCCAGTACTCCCCTCCCAGTACACAGACTCTTACTAGAGCTGCTCATCCACAGATTCAGAAATGGGCCTAAAAAACCGCTCTGGGCTGACAGTACTTCACATCACTCTAAACCAAGCCCTCTCCAACACTTCCATTTACTTTGCAAATGAGACATCTAAATTGTCATGTTTACTTCAGAAATCTCTGTCAGGTCACATATATGTCAAAAAAGAAGAAAATTCCCAAAGTGCCCAAGTGTCCAGACTCAGGAATCATCCTTTGCTAATATACCTGATATCCATTCAGTACCTAGATATCAGAAATGGACACCATAAAATTATTGGCCAAACTACTCTCCTCAACAGTCTTAGTCAATGAAACAGGCTACAGAACCTGGTAAGAGATTTGAAATAGAATCAGCAACTTGCAGTAACGTAACCGTGATGCTAAACACATCCAGCTATTGCTACAGTTACATGATCACTATGATCAATATAGGACAAAAGTTTTGGACTCATCCTAAATGCAAAGTATGTTTGAATTACCAGTCAGTGCCCAAAACATGCATGTGATACATAAAAAAAAGTATTTTTCTATTTTTTAATAAAAAAAATTAAGCACAAGAGATGCATACAGACCCTGTCACTGAGAAGCAACTGGCTGGAAAACTTCAAAAGTTGTTATTTTCTAACTCCTTTGCATCTCACTCAAGATAAATCCTCTTATAATTTAAGTCATAATTCTCAAGAAAAAAACTCAAGTCATTAATTATGCATGTACAAACAGCTAAAGGAAATCCCAGCACATACTCATCTTTTGCTACTTTAAAGTATCATCCAAAGTCTCTGAAGTGTTAAGGACATAAGATTTCAACAGGAGTGGATGCTGGGATGAATCAAGCCCTTAATCCCACTGCAAAGCTAGGCTGAGGAGCTGAATAATTGCTGGATTTTCTAGTTTACCTGACAGGGCAAAGAGACTGGAGAAGAAGGGAACCAACTGGGGACGGGAGCCAAGAGAGGCAGGTTCATATTAAAGAGAATCGAAGGCTACAGTCTTTGTATGTGGGGTCCCTCTGTTTCTGCAGCCTTTCCAGGCCAAGCCAGGAGACCCACTTTGTGGGCTTTATCTAGCGTTAGACTCTCTCCAAGCTGGGTTTATATATGACACGTCTTGCACCAATGTGGTGATATATATTGATACTTAAAACTTGTATCGTGGCAGTCATGTTCAAAGTGCTTTGCAAATATTTCTCAGCATTCCTGTAAGGTAGATCATTAAGTGCTATTATCTCCATTTTACAAAATTGAGAGAAACTGCTCAAATCTACCCAGCAAATCAATCACACTGGCCGGGACTAGAACTCAGCTTTCCCAGCGACATGGCTTATAGGGATACTACCACCAAACCTTTCACACATTACCAGTATTTTTCAGAAGTGCTTTTAAATACCACAACATGAATCTGACAAAGATGCAACACTACCTACTCCTTAGGAAAATCTTTCATTGCATGTCACATGCTTTCTACCAACCAGAACAATAATTTCCTTTGTATAAAATACAATAGTGATGTCAAGCGATTCTCCCCAGTTTCAGGTAACCTTTGAAGTTAGTAGAAATCTCATCTAATCTATTAATCATATGCATTCTGAGAAATATGCGTAGAGATGATCAGAACAATTTTTTTAAAAACTGACACCAAAATAATTAACATATACTTTTACCGTTGACCTTTAACTTCCAAAAATCTTCTAGTGGACCTAAAGATCCTTGGTGCATGAGTAACCCCAAGCTGAAGATAAGAAAGCACTAATGACCTCACTGGCCTTAGAGTCATACCTCTAACATATGCTCTGCTGAGGGGAGGAGGCAGACAAAAGGGGCAGCCAGCAGCAGTCATGATGTGAAAAGGCATTGAGATTGTATCAATTGCCTGCAGGGAACAGCCAAGTGTGGAAAAATAGTTGGGGTCAACATTTTAAGTTCAGCAAGGTGTCTTCTGCAGGTTCTTCTAACGATTCCACGTGGAGATACCCAAGGCCTGGACGGAACTCTTATCTTGAAAACAGACCCAAATTGTACTAATTTGTTGTGAGGAAAATTTAAACCTATTGATATAATTTATTTATGTCATTGTCATATTACTATACTGTTCCATCTGTAATTTGGTTAGTGAAACTGATGACAAAGTATCTGTGTCAAGTGACAGGTTATGTGAATTTCTGCTTCTCTCCTTCGTTTAATTAAAATCTGTAAAGTGCACCGAAGCTATTAAGTTTATCACATGAAATATAGGTCACGACTCCAAGTGCCGATAACCCAGCTAAGAAATCTGCAAGCCACCTGGCTTCCTTCTGCTTGCTAAAATAAATAAATCAAAGAGGAAACTTCCTTGGTTTTGTAGGTCTCTTTAAACAGCAGCCAATAGCGTGAGTTAGTAACAAATTCTAATGGACACATCATGTAACAGCAACCATTGCTGTCTCATATTTTAGAGTAACATTGCATTGTTTAAGCTAGAGTCACACGTCTAAACCAAGGCCTGCTTGCTTCAACTTTCTTACTATGCAATTTCCTGACCAGCATGCAGTGCCTGTGATTCCTCCAACCTTTCTGCTAGCAGGAATTGGCAAAGAAAGAAGGCTAACTAATGTGCTGTACCCAGTAAACAAACTCTATCAATAAAAATTACTTTAATGGGCAATTTATGTGCTTTTTGCAATGCAGCCACGTTAATTGAAGACGAGCAGGAGAACAAGATGGCATATTAATGCCCATTAATCTGCTGGAATGAGAACTATGTCACTGATTTAGAAGCCTTAGGTTCTACCTGTGGTGACTCTTGCCAGTAGGAAGCAAAGATCTTAATAGAACTTTTATTGCACTTGACTCCAGCATACAGTAAATCTAGGATGCTGGCATTACATATAATTTCAGTATTTAGTCAAACACTGTTTCGATACGTGCTCTGCTTTTTGCCTCCTAAAGAGAAATAAATTATGTTGAAAGATGAATGAGAGGAAGATTATTTTTTCTTGGTTGTGGTGAGGTATCTTAATATATGTGGGTAAATAAAACTTTCAGTATGATTCCTTCAAGATATTGAATTTATAGCATAAATCACCATCCATCACTGCAGTCACCAAAATAAAGGCCAGCTGGATCACTGAGCTGTTCTGCTTTTGTTAATCTGGTTTCTGTTACATCTAATTTCTTTCCTATTCTCTCACACATACATGCTTTGACTTCTGGGAGTATATGCATATCATTCATGTAGCTAACAGTGTCTATTTGGCTGCTATCCATCACACAAAAAAAAATAATAAAAACCTCTTCTGACCCATATAAGAACGGCTGTAATTGTCTTTCCTTTTCCCAATAGGGAATAGGCTCCATGAGGAGTAGAGGAATATAAAAAAGAATTCTAAGAAAGAAGACTGGACTATGGAATCTATACAGTGAAGACTTTTCAAAGAACTGCAGTTACTGCAACACAAGCAGGCTTTTCATTGCATTTTGGTTTTGGGTCAATGGTTAATTTTCTATCCACGTGAATTCCACATCTGGTAACTTAAAAAGCAGATTTCCTTGCTTAGGAACTGGACAGTTGGAATCTGTATCTTGAAAGTAAGACACCCTAAGTGGGCATCCTTTAGGGGAGAACTGTCTATATTCAGTCTCATAAAAATGTGGATGTCTCTGTGCAATCACACTTGAATTCATTCTCTTTATAAGTTTAATGAAAAAGGTCTCACTGGGGACAATGACTAAAGCAGATAAGTAACCACCTCTGTGGTGTCTTTTGGGTCGATATCCACATTCCAATAAGTCTTCAGTGGTGCACAGGTGATCTTCAGATCTAGAATCAAACACTGACTCACACATGACATGTTTTAAACTGCAGAAAATACAGAATTTCTTTGCTGATGCTGGTTAAGAGAGGAAAAGAGCTTGAGCTTTATGTTTTCAGGACTTTTAGTTGGTCACCTATTAGACTGATTTTCCGTGAAGCAGTCAGGCACTGAAACAATAAACTGACCTAAATTCCTGCTTATCTTTGCTGAGCTGCCACCGTTGTGGTTGATGAGTATACTCACTGTATTTGGAAAATCACGGCTATCCTTTTGAAATATTATTTCTGTGCTCTAAAGGAATAAATATAAGTAAATATTAATTTGAGAGCCAGAAACAAATAATCAGGGTTTATTAAGAGGATCATAGATGACAAAGCCACCAGCATGAACATGAAACATTGGGTTGTTTATTACTATAGCAGAACAGGATGCCAAATTGTTGTAGGAAGTAGTACTACAGGGAGGCTTAATTAGATTTACGTTGTGTTCAGAAATGCAGAATGGCATACGCTGTCTACCCATACCTAAAAGGGTCAAGGCTGCCTATCATTAAGTGGCACTGAAACTTTTATATATTAGGTAATTTTAAAACTGCAAATAAATATGAATTTTAAAAATTACATTCAGGTAAAAAGAGCACCTCATTAGCAACACCCTAAAACTCACTTCAGCCGGATACAGTGCATAAGAAGCATGTGGATGGTCTCGCGGGGTCTGGATCATGGGCTGTTAAAGCGTAGTCAGCGTTGCATTTACAAATGCAAACATTTTAATTTACAATGTTATCATGAGACATGCAATAGAAATATTCTGCAACTAGACTCTTCAGCATAAAATGCTTACACAATATTCCTTTGGGCCAAGGGAATACATTCAAATTCTCTCTCTGTTGTATGGTAGAAAATTGCTCTTCTTTTAGTAAAGAGCACATTGTTACCAAAAGGAATCTGATAATTTTATTTTACAAATCAAGATGTACATTTTCTCCCAGCTCTTAAAGTTGTTCCAGGAGAAAAAGGTGGTCACATAAACACAAATAAAAACAAGAGCCAATAGTCCAAAAGAAAATTCCCCATGACAGAACTAGTGTCTTCACTACTCTTCTCCCCAAAGTCTGAATGCTCTGAGATGTCTGCAGATAAATCAGCAAAACAATGTATATAAATATATATTCTTCTCCAAGTATTAAATGAGATTTTATTTTTGATTGATTTTATTCCTAACTTAAAACAGGATGTGGCCTACTCCTCAAATAGGGATTGCTCATTATTGCTCATGGAACATTTTAAAATGTAAATGGACATTGGTATGGCAGCAATGAAATCTTAGCTTTTATTTCCTGTGTAAATTACCTGTGAATACCAATATCAAATTCACTTTCTTATTACATCTGCCTTCAAAAGCAGATCTTGTAGTCATCAACAGCAAGGACATTTGGTGGAAAAGGTACAAAAGAAAACAAGAATAAAAAAAGGACAAGCCAAAGTAGGTCATTTAACTTAAAATGCTTTGGTTAGAATTTTTGAGTAAGGTTTCCTGAAAAATGTATTGCAGTACTTGGCCAGCTCCCCTTAATAACTTCAGACTAAACTTACTTCCTCTTCATGAATATCTGTATGTTATGTTATTCATCAAGAGAGGAAGGAAACAGAACTTCAAAATAACTTTTCAGTTGAGGTTGTCCATCAAAAATACAGCCACATTATATTGAGATAACCAACTACTGGGGTTACAGTGAAGAGAAAACACTAATGTTAAATCAGTCCCACTTTAGTTCCTAAGCAAAACATTAATAACAGCAATTTCTTGGCATTAATAACTCTTGAGAATTCATCTCATGTAAAACCTTTAAGCTCAGTGGCGCCATGTTCTAAAGCGATCAGACAGATACTTTAGTACGGACAACATAGTAACAGGTTCTAATACTGTTAAAAATAGTTTTCATTAATTATTTACATATACTATGGAAGTTTATGATAGCCATTGCTGGTTTTCTATTATTTCTGTACTCCTGCAAAGGAGTACAGAGTTTGTGAAACCCTGTTCTACTATCCCAATCCCATCTGGAACACTGGAAGTCTTTCTGATCCTTGCCACATACCACTATCACAAGGATTAACAAATGCATTAGCGGCAATACCAGTAACAGCTTATAAAATGCTTATAATATATCTTAATTCCATTGCAGATGACAAGCACTTCAATGGGATCAGATGGACAAAAACGATGACAAAAGTTTGAGGAACAGGAGTGAAGTGGAAAATGAAAGCATGAAGGCATGGAAATCCTCACTTCCCTCAAACACATTCTTGACAGTAGAGTAGAAAACCAGACATGATAATACTTACGTCATAGCTTGGTAAATATATTCAATTCCATAGCGCATTGCAAATTCATCTACAATTTCTTGTGCCGCATCATCAAAGTACACCTTCCAGGCTTCATCACCTCTCACTTCAGGGATTTTTACAACACCATTAGATTTAACTTCCGTCAAGTAATGGAATAGATTCTAAACGTAAGAAATATTTCAAATAGGAATTTTCACCTTTTAAGTGGCATTTTGAAAGTATATCCTATATAATAGCCATCAATATGCTCATTGTTAGGTTTTGGTTTGTTTTTTAAAATTTTTCTGAAGACTTGCACTAACTAGTCATCATTTGGTAAACAAAAAATGCCAAGACTCTAAACATGTTTTTTGTAAAGGTCACGTCAGTTAACTAGCACAAAGCGACTGCAACATAAAATAGTGCAGAAACTTTCTCTTCTCTATCATATGCGCTTGTTAATGAATGAAATCATGATGTTATAATGCTCACTTGCCCTGGTTTCAGCTGGGAGAGAGTTAAGTGTCTTCCTAGTAGCTGGTACAGTGCTGTGTTTTGAGTTCAGTATGAGAAGAATGTTTATAACACTCTCATGTTTTGGTTGCTGCTGGGTGGTGTTTATACTAAGTCAAGGATTTTTCAGCTTCTCATGCCCAGCTGGGGAGAAGGCTGGAGGGGCACAAGAAGTTGGGAGGGAACACAGCCAGAGCACCTGACCCAAACTGGCCAACGAGGTATTCCATACCATGGGACGTCACATTCAGGAAATAACTGGGGGTTTGGGGAGTTGGGATCGCCGCTCAGGTGTCGATAGGCGGGTGGTGAGCAATTACTCTGTGCACCATTTGTACATTCCAATCCTTTTACTATTACTGTTGTC
>JANZLQ010000002.1:9629700-9676668 GCA_026212715.1 Elanus axillaris
CTCCCCCATCCCACTTGGGGGGGGAAGGGGTGAGCGGCTGCGTGGTGTTAGTTGCTCGCTGGCGTTAAACCACGACATCACTACATAGTGCTTCAACTTTAATTGGATCTGTGACCAACACATTTCAAATTCATGATTTAAGAACTGTAAGTTACAGGAAACCTATCAGCAATCCTGCAGAAGCCTCTCAAGTAGTGAAAGGCATGCAATAAAGTTTAGGTTTAGCAACCTTAGGACCAAAGCTAGTACCTAATTTGACATTAACGTCATAGAACACTTCTCAGATTACCTAGCTCCATATGTATCCACAAACTTAGCGGCAGATTTTATTTCCTATTTTCAGTGACCAAAAAAACCCCAAACTTCGAAATCATTTCAGTTTTGCTAATTAGCCCATAACTGTCCTGTGGATTACCTTAAAGCAACAGAATTTTGCTACTTAACTCACAGGTCAAAACATTTGCAGTATCAGGTCAAAATCTATGAGCACAAATTCCCTGAACGTTCCATCTTACAAATGATGAACAACAGGATTTTGTGGATACATTCCAGTGCTGAACTTTCAGCCATATACTATCTATCAGCTTTCAGCAAGTACTTGTATTTTTAGAACAGAACTTCAACATGGATCACTGTCTGAGGGAAGAGGAATCAAATACAAAGAAAACCTTTTGAAAGATACACTGGTTTATCAGTGATTTTTTTTTGTTTGTTTTTCCCCACCATTGACAAAAGCAAACTACATGATAGGAGAATGAATTTTTAGATTGTCTGTGCTTCTGATTTTTTCTCATTCTCTCCAAAACATGAATTAATGTAGCAGGAAAGAAGTCCTTTGCAATTAATAGCTATATTTCTGTAATATACAGAAATGGTTGTATCTTCTTGCTGTTAGCAAGCATGTATGGAGCATCAAATTGCTAAAAACAAAATACAGTACAGGGAGAACTTTGCTGACTCCAGCTCTTCTTTTTTTTAACTCCTACTGCCAGGAACGATCTGTTGGTGTTACACTGTTCTGCCTTTGACTCTGAACCTGATACGCCATCAGCAATACAAAGTGGGAAACCTGAAATAAACTTGTTCTGATGTGTAGCAGCAGTTATTTGTTTCAGTGTTCTACTGCTCTGTAGCCTTTTTTCCTTACCCATGCAACAACTGAATAGTAATTTCTATACAGTATGCTTTCTTTGACTTCTCCAACATACCTCATGTAGACAGGTGTACTGCACATGGTAGGGAGCAACTTTCTCCTCTCCTTTTATTTCAACATTGATTTTCAATCTAATGGCACCAGAGACAGCTGATTTATCTGTTCGCTTTTCTGAAGGGCAGAAAAATAATATATTATTAACTACCAAGAATACATATTTGTTATGTGAAAAGCTTTCATAAATCATTCTAGCTTAATAAGAATGTTTTTGAAAGCTAGGAAGTCCTGCTGCTGAGAACAAGAGAAATTTTTTTTAATACCTCACACATAGTTCAGGCCATGAAGCAGAATATCAAACTATGAAGTAACTAATCTTTCTTATGTTATCTGCCAAATTCAAACCATGCTGCACAGTGCTTTATTTAACACTTTTCCCTTTTCAATTGAAATTATTTCCATTTTCTATCTGGTATCTATACTAATTATTATTATTTTCACTATTGATATTTTTCTTTAGTTATGAAGAATTTAGCAACAACCTGCACTACTATGTCTGAGAAACTCAAAACGTTCTTGGCAGAACTCAGTTACAAAGCTAAGCTGAATCTTAAAGAAGAAATGATATGAGGAACTTCGTTTACACTATCTGTACCAGCCCATTCAGTTGCTGTCACTCGTTGTGGAGGTTACTGATCTTCTTTGACTCCAATTTTTACTTTTCCAGTCCACTGTAGTGGTATAACTGAGTCAATAGGTATTACAGTTTTTATGATTCCTTCATGAAGTGTTATGATGCAAGTGGTGATGAACAGTACAATTAATAAGAACTAGTATTGCAGAAATCCAATTGTTCTGTTTGAATATTTCACTCCTCTTTCCTCTGTATGATGTAACATACTGCAGTTGTGTCAATGTGTGTATGCGTCAGAATAAAATATGCAATTCTTTTCAGAATATTAGAATTATCATGAGCCATTTACCAGTATTTCTTCTTAGATACTGACTGAAAGGTTTTCATTCTAGATTCTTCCTTTTGCAGAGCATATAGATTTTCAAAGTTATTATTGAACTGCTTCCAGTCAAATCAGTTCAGCAAGATTTGTTTTAAAAATTCATTTCATAATAATTTCCATCAGTATTTGTATCAGTTTAAGTCACTGAAATTTTTGCAGGAATAAAATTCAGAATTTATAATGACCCAATTATCTTACCTTTAAAAAAAGTCATTATAAATAGGAAATAAAGCAAGGCTTTCTTTTTATTGTCAATAAAGAATCAAATAGTTCCCTGACACACCTATATATATCATTGGGAAATGAAACATTAGGCAGGGAAAGAAGGACTGTTGATTAGGAAACAAATGCTCTACTATTTCAGAAAACTATGTCACATAATTCACCCAAAGTTCTCACAGAGCAGGCAACCTAGGTAAAAATGTTACTATCACATTTTATTATCAAATATAGGAGAGAAACTTTTAAAGGGCTGCTCCAGAACATCTAGTGCACCCGAAGATATGTTTAGAATTAAAGAAGGGTTGTAGATTTAGAATATTTAGATAAAGGAAATATATTTTGAGACACACTTTCATTGATTTATTTCTAGTTTAAAGGATGATATTTGTTAAGACCTGTCCAGACAAGCAGGTGCAGTCATTAAGGACAACAGAGAGCATTTTGAGCTTCAGTAGGCTGTCTTCAGTTTATGATTCTGCATGTAAACGTGTTTGATATGTACAGAGCAGAAAACTCAAGCAAGCAAGTTTCATGAAGAAACACACTGTAAACACAGTGAAAAGCAAAGACGATTAGGCCCAGAATGGTACATAAATTATTTTTTTTCAAATATGCGATAAAATGAATGTGGACGACAAGCAAAATATTTGCTAGATTTTTCTATGTATCTTTGTAGATGTATTTCCCACAGAATGCTACTGTGAGTGGACTACTCTGAAATAATGGGTTTTCTTACATATTTTAAATTTTGCATTAAAATGAAATATTTTATCAAATTGAAGAAAGTGTCTTTCGTTTTCAAATCCACCTGCAATATTTAAGCTTTTAAAAGTTGTATATTGGTACCAAAGTTATATATTTTGAAGTCTCAGATCTACAGATACTGAGATTCTACCTAAATTTGTTCTAAAAAATCAGTAGGAACCATACCTAAATTATACCATACATCCATTTCTCCACTCAGTGTTCTTACTTCAATGATTGTTTGCCCGAGGAAGTCATCCGATTCCTTTTTGAAATGTTGTTTTACTCTAGATTTGATGTCATCATCTTCATCCCATACCCTCACTTTTATTCTATCTGTAGAGTTATGGCATTCACTGTAGAAATAATAAAATACAAAATGTGAGTGATAGAGAAGCACATATATTTGTACTGCTGTCTAATTCGTTGTCCTTGATTTCCGTACACTTGCTTAACTGCATAAATCGACAGAATATAACCAACCTGCAACATTCTGTGGAATAAAAGGCCATGCCACATTGCCAGGGACAAAACTAGAATTACCATATATAAGAGAAAGTGAAGAGATTAACTTGACTGATTTATATGTACATACGGATTGGATTTAGGAATGTCACAAACTCCTCATTAAAATTATTAATTAATTTACACTATGTACTTCTTGATGCTATTATTTAGCAAATATCTTAGGAAAGGTACAGTTAGATCTGGTTCATTCATTTAGGAATACTATGTAGTACATACAGTAGACCACAGAAGTAATAGCCTAGAATGTTATAATACAAAATGTGAGAAAATCTTAAAGAGTATTTCCAGTACGTGGCAGGAAGTTCTTTAAAAAAACCTCAACAAGCACGCAGAAACATCACAGCAAGAAAAGACAGGCAATCAGAAAAACATAGGGAAATAAGCAGCTGCTTTCTTTAAAAGACATATTACTTTTTTTCCAAGACCTCCATTCCCTGGTAAGGAGAAGGAATAGGGACAGACTGCCATATACCTAAAAATTCCTTGCAAATTTAAGTGGCTTACTAACCCCTCATGAGTTGAGTGGATTTGAGAAACTACTGGATGTATGAAAGAGTGAGGTGGCTTTGCTTGCAATCTGCAGAGTTCCCAGTGGATTGAAATTTTTACTTCCAACTCTATCCTGCATATATTTGCACAGAAATGGAAAAGAAACTCTACTGCTGCTTATTCCTATAAGCCACAATAAGGACCGTTTGCTATTGGCGAGTGTTGGCTTCTCATGACTTCATTGCGATATCCCAACAGCGACTGCAGAAGTCTGTGGTGCTGAAACACTTTCTGATGACATTTAATGGCTAGTGCAGATCTGCCATCAGTTATAAGCCACGCCATACTGATGCATCTGTACTAACAGGGGGTTTTATATCCATTCAGTAAAATAAAAATATCTTAAATTTTACAGATCTTTGGTTATTTATAAATATAAATATAGTGTAGCACAAAATTTTCATCTTCAAGGTGCTAGTCTGACACTAGATTAAGAGTTCTTGAATTCTATTCCAAGCACTATCACTGCTCAGTGATCTGTCTCAGCGTTTCCAGCATTAAACCAGTAATACTATAAATTATCTCCCAACTGGCACCCCTCAGGGGTGTTCTAAGAATTTATTAGTGGTGGTTATGGGCTTTGGAAGTATAAAGTGCTTTAAATGGTATTATTACTGTCAGGGCCAATCAGTCAGTAAAAATAGCATGCACGGCTTTTACTCTGCCTCACTGTGACATCATTCAGTATCACAGAAATGCTTGGGTCTGTCTGTATTCCAAATTTTAACATTGCAGATATCTCTGGTAATTAAAAACCACGTTGTTCTGTGATTAGCAAAACTAATGAAGCCTGTTTCCTTTTGTCTTATGACTGGCTTCCCTGACATCTAACAAACTGCAATCACCTATTGAATCTTCTCCCCCAGTTGGGATTTTCATAAATTATCCCTTCGTATGGACTCCGTGGGGTCTATCATGGGGTGAGCTCATACTGACAACACTGTGAAGGTCTCACCTCTGTCTGACCACCTATTTTCATAGAACATGACAAATGTAGTACTAGGAAATATGTGAAATTTCTCTGACTGACCACAAAATTCAAAAGCTGTTGGCAAGGACACATAAAATACAGGAAAACACAGATGGATCAAATAAATATCTTTGCCTTAAGGAACTAGGCTAAACCCAGAAAGCATTTAATTTTCCTAAAACATAGCCCTGAATTATTGCTTAACATTACTCGAGTCCCGAACTGCATGTAGCTAAGCACCCAACAGAAATATTAAACAGGGGATTTCTACAGTGGCATAGGGAGCTCCATCTCTGGCGAGGCATTTATGTGATCCTCATCATCATATTCGTGCTATTAGTAGAAATGTTGTTCCTGCTTTGCTTCTCAGGGAGATGCTGCATACAAAAAGTCATTAAATGGCACTTCAGTTCAAATACATACTTTTATTCTCCTAAGACAGCACCAGTTTCCCTTTGATGTACACTTAGCTGATTAAGGAATATTTATTCAGATGGGCAGGATGACTGTACTTTCCCCCGATATTCTCATTTGCCTCTCCCACAATTTCTTCGCCTTTAATCTTAGGTTAGTGAAACGGGGCGAGACCTACCACAACCAACAGGTTTACTCACACGTTCATCTTCACATATAAACCTTTAGCACTGGGTCAGCTCTGCTACAGGTTTGTAACGTTCCTGTGCAAGACCCCATAACTCACCTAGATCTGTGATGTAATAACATAATATAATGAGTTGCACATTCTGCTTTAGAATCACATCTGTGCAGAAGCTCTGTGGCTTTGTGAAAAGCATCAGGTAAGATTCCTACTTCTGCTTACTGTGTCCAGGAAAATCAGCCCAGGGAATTCAAGACAAAGACAACACAGGCTTTTTTCAGTGTTCCTCTTCTAGCCACTCCACTTTATAGGCTCAATAAAAACATTCACTAAAGTGTCATACAGGGAGGCAAGAAGTGAGTTGTTCTTTAGCACACAGAGAATGAAGATACTAATGTTTCTGAAAGCTGGAAAAGCTGCAGTATATTCAGAGATGCTAGATAGAAGAGATGGTTTTAATAATTCATCAACAATCTGGTGATGCTACATCACTTCTGAATTTACAGAATGCCGCACTGACATGAAATAAACCTCACAGCACTCCTGCTTACTCTAGTGCTTAGAGTAATAAAAAATGTAATGATAAACTATCTTTACTATAGTAGCCCAATGTAAATTTAATATTAGGTGCACTGGCGTGACATGATTGTCTATCTCATCTAAGAGATCTGTACCCAGTGTTAAAATAACAACTGATTGATACTATGCTACTTTCAGTGAAGAAATAAATGCAAATCAATGAAGAAGCTGGTAAAGAATGAATGGAGACTAATCTCCCATCTATCAAAATGAAACACATTCATCGTAACAGCATTCTTCCCTTGTAGTCTTCAATAAAATCTCTTCTTTCCACTAACAAATGTGCATACTCTGAATAGTTAGTCTGGGTGGAGAGGGTTTCCCCCTCCCCCCCCAAAGAAGTCTTATTTCTATAACTTAAAAAAAATAATTTTTCCAGTAAAATACAGTATTTTGGTGAGGTCCTGTAAGCAATCTACAGACAAATTAGACTACCTCTGTGATGCAGAAAATGAACTTGACTGACAAGCCCTTGCCACACTCTTGCCTGCTCGCTTCCAGTTTTGCACATTTTGTAGCTTACCGTTTTTTTTTTTCTAAATCAACTTCTAACCAACTGTTTCACAAATGAGTGGTCTAGAAATCAAACATACACTACTTTTAATCAGAACTCCAAAGTGGAGAAAAATCTTTCCTGTCATAAGAAAATAGGCAAATCTGTTTAGAACTGGTCTTGTATTCCCCGAGCACTCAGCAAACTAGTTCAGGACTAGACAGCTCATGGTTGAAAACCTTTGAAGAACTTGTACTCTAATAGGAAACTTTTCAATGCCACAGATAATGGCCAGGTTCTTTCTAAAAAATATCCTCAGAAGTGACAGAACAAAGAAATGTAAAAAAGGGAAGCATTATACTATTTTTACTGCAATTTGACAGCTGTGATAATGATTTGCAGACTAAATCACTCTACAAGTACCTTCCTTACATCTCTCCCGTAGTGCCCATTCCTCCTTTTCCAAATGTATTTAGCCTTTTTTTCCCCTCCTGAAGCACTAGCAGGCATTTTGATTTCCAACAGTGTTTATAAAAAAAATAGCCAAGTGTAAGAGAAGTTTCTTCTGTAAACAATCTCTCTGCTCTCCAAGGAGGATTTCCAAGATCCAAATAATATTCACCTACTAACTTTCCAGAAATGTCAAATCCAGAGCCAACATGGCTTGCCAAAGTTCCAGAGAAGTCATCCTGGTTGTTGATGGACAAACCTGAGGATCTTTTTGTTTATTTTCAACAGGCTACTTCAGCTGAAGACTGCCAGCCTGCCTATGTAAGAGCACTTGGTGCAGAATCACTGTGGTCTCCTGTAATTGAAGTACACAGCCTTTGGTTTTTGCTGTATTTTGTTTTCAGTTTCTTTCTCTGGTAGCTTCTATTTCTCTTTAGTCTGTTACAAAAGTACCTGAATTCTTTTTGGACATACGCTCATTAAGACATGTAAAGAAAACATGATACACACCTCTTTGTGATACTAACCATAAATACATTTATTATTCATATAATTGTTTCATATGACATTGCTTTAGTTGTAGACCACTACATATACCTTAGATGTCTTCCACAGACTAAAGTAATAGATTTTAGAAGAAAATATCTTGTTCTTTTAAGTGCTGTATTCGTTCAGTGAGTCAACACTGACTTCACTGGAAAACATATAAAAATCAAGGTGCCACTTAGCTGCATGAACTACATAGGTGAAAAAGTAGCTCAAAACATTGCAAAGACTAGAAAATAAAATAGCAAAAGAAAGATCATTGCTTTTTGTAAACCCCCTTACAAAAAAGCTTAAGGAATACATTTTGTAGAGCAGGAAATGCCGATAAAACAATCCAAGAGTTGAACCTTGCTAAATTCTTATTCAATTATATTCCCTTACACTAAAATATCTTGGATGCCATATGGTCTAGATGGAGAATGCAAGGTGATAACAGAAATTTTGTTCTAGAAGTGTAGAGAAACCACACAGTCATGGAAGACAGTAGTAGAATGACATTCAGGAAGCCATTTATTACTACTATTTCCCTCATGTTTATTATTATGACCATTACTGCAAGCGAGAACCAGCCACAACCATGGCGTTGCTATAAGAAGTCTGTCCACTCTGTTCTTAAGTGTTTAGAGATAGTTCCAGAGCCTCTTAGGAAATCTACCTATTCCAGTACTTCACGAGCCCCACTGTTGGCAAACTTTTTCTGAAGTCTGACTTAAGCCTCTCTAAATGGAATAGGGCAGGGCAGTGACCGAGCAGCTGCGTGGTGCTTAGTTGCTGGCTGGGGTTAAACCACAACAATCAGAAACTCTTGACTGAAACATCCAATGTATGAAGCAGTTGACCAGCTTCTCTGACCAACACACAGAATTTAGCTATCGTGGTCTCTAATCTACATCAATGTTGTCTAGTGCTAGAGGATGCTTTTCCCCAGTATTCTCTGCTAAAATATATAGCAGTAAGAATTCTCAGCAACACTCCAGTTTGTTTGAACAAAAAGTTGGGTTTTTTTTTCCCGCCAGCAGTTGTAAATATTCTCTCTATTGGATTTTATGTCTGCAATCATATTTTCTGTATGTCACCAGGAAATCATCAAGAATGTCAGAAATCAGGCAAATTCCAGGATTTTAGTGATGGTCAATGTATTGGTCAGGTAGTAATCACAATCTTCAAAAAAAACCCTTTTCATACGTCTAATTTAGATCAATTAGATCTAATGTTTTCATGCACTGAAAGGAGTAATAGACACTCAATGACGCTATTTATCAGAGCCATATGGTGGCCTAGCGACAGCCAAAATAGAAAGATAAGTAATATAAAATAATCGTCCAGTTATATGGAAGACTTCTGTATTACGCAACTGTAATGAGTGGTCGGAGGAAACATGATACCTGCAAAATCTGCGAGGCAATTGGGAGACGTGTGCTTGCTAGGCAACACTGCCAGAAAAAGCAGATGTCCATTATTTCAGCAATCAACTGTTGAAAATAGTTTAAAAGAGAACAAGTGGAGAAGACTTCTATTAGTGTACAGATCTTTGTACAGACAAAGCTGAAAGCTGTACAGGCCAAATATCTCTTCCTCGTAACTAAAAAATAAAAATGCAGTTCCTTTTACTGTATCAGGTGCCACACTCGACTAGAAGAAGAAAGGGGACAGATAGCTGCAAGACTCTTCCTTTGCTCTGGCACTGAAAAAATCTCCTGACACTGATGTTTTATTGAAAAAATAAAGCCTGCTCTGTTATCTCCTGTCTAACTATGCTAATAGAAAGGATCAAAGCCCTTAGCACCTATTCATTAAAGCAACATCTGCTGGCCTATTTTCTTATCTTGTGCACAAAAGATACACATTCCAAGGAAAGAAGTATTCTTCCTCTGATAGTCCTGGTTTTTTACTGGGATGACAAATGGACAGTGGGGAGCCAATGTTTTTTCCAAGTCCTTGTTTTGGAACAGATGGGGAGATTTCAGCAAGCATTTTGGTATTACGAGTAACTATATGACTGTAGAATTTTGAGATATATTTTATTTTTGAAATTTGTCATTTAGGAGTTATGATGACAATTAGTATTTCATTTTAAATAGGGCTATCAAATATCAACAGTAGAGCCTAATTTAAATGAAAATTCCTGAGTCAATGAAATAGTTCTATTGATCAACTTTAGATTTAATCTTGTGGTTAAACATTTATAGTTTATTTAATACACTTTAGAAATTCTCATGTATTTTGAATTGAAATCCAATGCATTAAATAAGTTGTGGAGATACTTTTATTTTAGAAAGTACAAGTGCTATAAAAATAATTGAAAATGTATTCAGTTCAAAGCAGTTACTCAAGAGATTCATGCTGTAGTAAGCTTTGGGTTTTTTTTTTATTAAAGTTATTGCTAGGGCAGCAGATGACAGTAATACTTAGTGCTGCGTGAAAAAAAAATATAGTATTTTCAAGTTCCCAGAGATTTTATGGTAGTTCTGCTCCCATCTTTGAGAAAATAAATTTTAAAAATTCATACCAAATTTGATTAATTGCTCATCCAACTTCTGACACTATGCAACTCGTACAACTAAGTGCAAGAAAGCAATTAATCTCCTACCTTTGGTTACTCACAGTCATTCAGTGAGGTGTGACACTTCAACTGCTACTGGAGTAACACAAATAACTTGAAAAGAAAACAGAGCCTGTAGAGGGGAAGCCTGTGAAAAGTTTCTGAGTGCGAGTTTTCTCTGAATTAACTATTTATTTCTAGTGCTGGCATTTGAATCTGTGAAAGGAATAGGCACATATTGGTTAATATAATTGGATTACCTAGTACCTTTTTCCAGACAAATAGAAGTGGCATCTTTGGTCATGCCTCTTTCAGCCTCACTAGCGGAATTATAACCTCCTCAACAATAAAGTAGCAGTTTTCAGTCAAAAACCAGGGAAGAGAAAACAGCGGTTGTGCTACATGATAAGAAGGTAACCTCTCGTGTTATGACATTGCACCTTCTTGAAGAAAACAGAGCTCTATTTCAAATGCTTGACCCCTAACAGAAATTGTTTCAATGGTTTATGTAGATAGGAATAATGACAACTGGTATCTTCCTTATAGGAGGAAAGGAAGGTAAGAAGCAGCTGAGCGGTGTTATAGCCTGAAGACAATTATTTCATATCGTGGTGAGTGGTTATTTTGAAATTCTGTTGGATATGGTGACTAACTAAGGATTCTGATTCTTGACTGGGCAGTCTGAATGATCCTGAGCTGTTCTGCTGCTACTTAGTAAATTCAGTGTTGCTTAAAAAAATGACATCATTTTTTTCTTACTGATACAGGTTTTCATCAAGTTGTATCAAATTAACATCCAGTTTTGACTAGCACTATTATGCATAAACATATTAGACTTATAACGTAGTACCAAAGGTTAGACTATTATATGTCAACAGTTTGCATATATTCTCAGTAAAAATGCAAATAAAACTGTTGTATTTAACAAACACTGAAATGGTATATCCTTTTTTATTAGTATTTTTTTTAATTTTCATAATTTACTATATTAGTATTTTCACACAGCTTCCATGAAATAGCTACTAACTTCACGTGATAATGAAGTGGGAGGTGCTTTTGGGATAGACTGGACCTTTTCTGAACAATCTAAAAAATCTGCCTAAATAAACAGTTCTCTTAAAATTTTCCAAAGAAAATCTAAGGTTTATATTAGCCTTTCAGAATTCTTAACTAACTTTAACAATAGTAGTTAAGTGCACATCATATACCGCAGCACATAGTAATCAAGCTGAGAAAAGAGTAAATGCTGAAATGCCTCTGCTACACGTAGCAGAATAACACTGAGCAAATTGATTCTATTATCAATTATTCTCAGTCAGGAACGTGCTGTACCCTGAGGCAGTATTTTCAGGAAAGGAAAGAGTATAGTCCCTGTGCATTGGAATTTCCTGTACTGTAACATGTCTTTCTGAAAGAAGTTCTAGGAACACTGCCAGAATGAGAACTGGCATGAAATCACATTAAGACCTTGGTCAACATATTACAGACTGAAACATGTACTTTGTAGTCGAGGTTGAGCTTCGGTGATACGCTGACACGAAACTGTACCATATTCGGTACAGAGGATATGGCCAAAGAAACGAGACAAGAGGATTGTACCGTACCCTCCACATCAGACTTCTGGACGACACTCAGTCTTGGAAAGGATGGATATTACCAACAGCCCAGCCCAGAGTCTGAAGCTTAACAATTACGGTCAAACTCCCCAGTTTCACCTGGGAGAATTGTAATGTTGAATAAAACCACATTTAACTTGCAAGGTCAGCATCTGAGACGTAGGAAAGCATCTATAATGCCAACATTTGGTATGATAGGTCAATGTCTGAAAACTGTTACTTAAGTTCCCTAAAAAATTAGGATAAATAGACACCACCAATAGATGCCCCAAAAGACATAATTATGAGCTGTATGATTGCTATATGATAAAGTCACAATAAACTTCTATGCTCTCTCCATTCAGAACTTGCTAATTTATTAATGCTATGAGTATGCACTGTACAGGCAACAAGTATTTTCAAATTAAGTAATTATTTCACTTGGTAGCATTGTATTACCTAAATGTAAATTAAAAAAGGAAGAAACAACAGTTATCTTCTATACTTACAAATGGAATTTTTCATCCCATACTGGATTCAAGTTTCCAAAAATAGTCTTTGTTCTCCGCTTGGTTTTGCCAACTTGCACAGTAACATATGGGTCACTTGAGCCAGTTTTGTCCTTAGCCTGTAAGCCCTGAGCACAAAGAACTGCAACAAAAGGAGAGAAATGTACTTTAGCCCTCATAGCCTTAATTGCCAAGAAATAAATCAGATCGTGACAATGGGAAACTAGCCCTCAAACTGAGGGCTCCTGAAGCAAAGATTTCTGGATGAATTTTCCCAGTGTCTGTTACTCTGGAGATAGACAAGGCTTGTCTAACTGCCCTTCTGGACTGTATAAAAGTTACAAATATGGTTTAATACAGTAATAAATTTAAAGATTCACTACAGAGGACAAAGCAAATACTTTTCATGCCATGCAGAATTCAGATACTTCTCTTGAACTTTGGTTTAATCAGCATGGCAAGTAATATAATGTTATTGTATAACTTATCTTGAGTCTAAGAATTCCCTAAAATTTCTATTCGCCCTACCCAAATAAATAAAAAATAAAGAGATATTTCTAAAATGTCTCCAAAGATACAAACTAAAATTTCCAAAATAAACCCCCCAATTTTCAGAAATCTGGACTGTGGATTATGAAACTAAACATGAGGGGCATGGTTACGACTTTGTCATTTGTTTTCCTTACGTGAGGGATGAACCATGAGGATTTTCAGAATACTTCCTATTCTATCACAGACAGGGTGACAGTTCTGATCAATTATCATTAACTGTTTGTGTATTTGTCAGCCTTTCTGACAGTTAATGTGGGTATATACTTAATGTATATGCTTTTTGTGCCAAATATAAATACACACAATCTGATTTTCCATCATAATTCATAAAACTGGAAACCTCAGGAGAAAGACGGACCTTCAAACAGCAGCCTACCAAACGCAGAGAGCTGCAGCTAAAACACTTGCCGTGGATCCTAACATCAGCAGAGTTTGCTTTTATTATTTTGCACATATTATTTGAAGCATCTCAGTGGTAACATTTAGTTAACATTCTGTAACGTCAATAATTTTGGATAACGAAGCTCCCTCAGTGTGCTCAGAAAAACCAATTACATAAAAATGGCACCTTCTTACTCAGCAGAGCAGCTCCCAGTGTGGGTTCAGTCATATCTGTCGACTTCAGTGAAAAAAGTAAGTTTCTGTTACTTTTTCACGCACCTCATTCCTGAAAAGACTAACTCTTAGGAACGAACTAGAACATGTTTTGTCTTCCCCGTTCACCGTAAATCCAAAGGGTAACTTTTAGAAGGCAAGGAAGTATTCCTCTCCAATTTATGCAGGAGAATTAAGCGCCAGCTTAGAAAATGTCTTCCAGAGTTGCTAACTATTATACTGGCCTGAAAACAAGGCAGCCTTAAGTATCCTTTAGAGGTAGAATTAGAAATAAGAATATGAGTTACATATTTTCCCTGACATACCTCTCCATGTCCCCAGCACTTGGCGACAGTCCCAAAATTCAATTACTCTGAGTTTCAAGCGCTGTCCCACAACCTTCAGAATAGCCTCCCTTTTTCCTAATCCATCCGACTCAGATTTTCCCTAGATTTCTTCTGGCACATACTGCTATTCTTCAGCTCCAGGTACGGTTTATGTACTGCCCCAAATGTGGTTGGGCTTTAGTTTGTACTACAGAACCATGAATAGCTAACAACACACCCACCAACTCTCCTCGAGTAAGTAATTTGTGGTCCACTTGACAAATGCTTTTCTCCTTCGCCTCCTGAATGCCAACACTGAAAACGGCAATTCCATCTCTCAATGACCCTTCCTTGATATATAAAAAAATTGCCATGGACGCTAAGACTACTATAGTAAAATTTTTTGAGTGCAACCCAAATACATTTATTTCTTTACAAATTATATACATGTATCACTTTACTAATACATTATGTACATTATAAAACATACAGAAACCCCAAAATTAAAAAAAATGAGGTAAAGGTTAAATAATCAATAGTTTTAAATTTTATTAATGTCACAAAAAACCTTTTGGCTATTACAAAACCCACTAATAATATTTTTCGTAAGAGCAGTGGGATTGAACATGCTTCATTATTTTTTAAAATATTATTTTAACACTTTGTGATACAGTGATTTGAAGATCTGGCTCTAAGTCCAGTTTATTTTCATACTCAGTTTTAAGCAGCCCAAACCACTTGACAAAGCTCGACAACTCTTTTAACATTTTGTCATGAGGTAACCAGCAAACATCTGTGCAGTACAGAGGATATTCATGGTGACTCCCAAGTATTCTAAGGACTGTAAAGAAGAAAGACTTCACAGTAGCCATCAAGTTTGACTGCAGCAAATGCCTTGCGACCTGGCTTAGGATGTTTGGGGTAAATGCAGAATAAAACTCTTGATATTTTAATTTATTTTTTTTTTATGATGGGTAAACCACAATGCCAGTCAGGGAAGGAATTAGCAGTCTTCTATATCCTGGGACCCAACATATACTAAGCTATTTACATGGAAATACACGTCTCCAAAACGCCATCAGGGAAAGACTACCACTGTTCCCTCTGCAGATTATTACTATTTTGCTCCTCAGGAAGTCTGGATTCTCTTTCTGTATTTCTCTAAGATCCAACAATTAGCTTAGGTTTGCCTCTAAGAATGTTGCATTCTCTCTTCAGGGTATAGTCAGCAAATGGAAGGCAGTATTTACTTGCATCTTTCTGACACCTGTGAGGCCACACCCAAATGAAATATTGTTTCTGCATTTTCAAGCTCCCCAGTAAAAGACTGACAAACTGGAGAAAGTCCAACAGAGGGCTGCCCGTTTGGGTAGGGGATTGGGGCACATGACATGAGAACAGAATGGGTTTGCTTATCCTGGAGAAGAGGAAGGCTGAGAGGAGATGAAGCTGCAGTCGTCAGCCTCATAAAGAGCCTGTCACAGAGACAATAAACTCCCCGTCGAGCCCATCTAGCTGAGGGTGCCCCTGTTCATTGCAGGGGGGTTGGACTAAATGACCTTTAAAGGCCCCATCCAACCCAAACTATTCTGTGATTCTGTGAAGCTGGACTCTCCTCAAAGACACAAGTGAAATAGTAAGATGTAACAGCTACAAGCCGCAGCAATAGAAATCCCAGCTGGATCTAAGAAAAACAGTTTTACAATATCAGCGGTTAATAACTGACACAGCTTGTCCAGTAAGCAGGACAGGTTTCCCAGAGAGAATGTGGCATCTCCATCCTTGGGGAGTTTCAAATCCAGTCTGGACAAAGCCCTGAGCAATTTAATCTAACTTTGAAGTTAGCTCTGCTTTTAGCAGAAGGTTTGTATACACTGCAGAAATCCCTTCAAACATCCCTTCCTAAATTACTCTGCGATTCATTTATTAGGTCATGATTCTGCACAACTCAAGTCAGTATGAGTTTTACTTCTAGAAGAGAAGCACCAAGCCATTCAGCAATAAAAGTGAGTTTTGTACCAACACTAGTAAAGTGAGGTTTACCCAAAAGATAGAGAGCCTAAAAATATTTGCACATTTACTGAGTAACTTGCTAAAATAACGCCATCTATCTGCTCAGGGTATCCTAGTCGTATCCTTGTTTCATAAGGAAAAGAGTAGTAAAGGACAACACTCCTGTATTTTTTAACAGTGTGCATGTGTTTGATCTTAAAAAGGATATATGGAAAATATCTTGTAAAATACAGTAGGAAAATTGCCATATGTACAGTTGTGAAACATCAGGCACCAAGAACTGACTTAAACATACCTTTCATGCAAGTTGCTGCAAGTGAGAAAAATGTGCCTTACTTAAGTATACACTACTGTTTATTTAAAAAAATATAGCTTTTGTTTCACTCATTCTTAGCAAAACTGGCTAGTAAAAGCTAAAAATAAGTTCCTAAAGTTTATCTCCTTATCCACCATGACAGGAATAATGCAAACCCTGGAGAAAGTGAAAATATTTAATTTACTTTTAATATTAGGAGAGGGCTTATTATTTTTCATGACATTAAAACAAAACTGAGGCTAATTTAGATATGAAATCTAACCAGAGTCCTTTAATGTTCACATCACTGCCTTTCATTTCTTTGGCCTTTTAGTTTAATCTCTGTTTGTCTCTAATCCAATATAACATTAAGTCAGGTTGACCTGTGTAGTTGGCTGAGCTTTTATTTAGATTTTCTGTACTGAGGTTTTAATTCCAAGACTGAAATATTAAAGTCAGAGGACCTGCAAACCTTTATGAGCCACCAGGCTAATGCAGCTGAAAGCAATTTTGAGTATGTTCCTGGTGTGCAGGTTTCCCTGGCTCAGCATCAGTAAGCTGGAACACACCCTTAGTCAAGCAACAAAAATGGATGATGAGTTTCAAACAAATGGGGTCTGGAAATGCAAGCTGCAGTATTAGCATTATAGTCATTAAAAACCCAGAAATGCAATCGTGAACTTTAACTCTTGTAGTTGGTGGCAAAAAAATCAGCAGTAGTGCAGGAGATGCAACAAGACCATTTACTTACCTTTCTTCCTAGAGCAATGGAACACGAAGTAGTTTTGCCAAGAGCTGTAACTGAAAACTCTTCCAGTTTGGATGCTATAAATTCAACCATTTATAGATACAGCAAGTATGCAACTGAATACACAGTTCCAGCTCTAAATTATAATAAATCTTATTCCTGAACCAGTGGACTAGGACAGAAAGAGCTCTTAGACCAAACAGTTCAGAAGAAAATTTACCTGTGATGGTTATTTTTGCCGACCATTTGGATGTTCCATCCAAAACACTTTGTTTTGCTGCTTTTGTGTATTGCACAAAATCTTCTTTGGAAATATTAAACATTTCCTGGATGACTTCAAAAACTTCTGGTCTATTTTTCTCTCTAATTTTCATTCTTTCCTTCATAGCACTAATAATATTCTGTGTTTTATCTTCTGCACCATGTTTGGAACTTTTCTCAGCAGCTCCTGAAATAAGAGAAAATGTCAATACTTTTATTAAAAAGTTACTATCTCAGTTCTATTCCTCCTCTAAAGTCTCCAGCCTATTCTTGGTACTGCAGTACTCAAAGGAGATACGTGTTTCATCTGGGTAATATCAAGCCTCTTATATTTATTCTTTGTGATACCTAAAATTACCAATTGATTTAGTGTACCATGACAGGTTAATATTCAACTTCAGTCAGGTATGTGTTATGCCTAGAAATACTGAATCATTACTATTCAGTACTGATCAGTACTGTGAAAACATCTGAACATGTAACATTTCTTATATAATTAGGCACACTGATTCTGTCAGAAAGCTGTGTAGAAGTGTGCAGTATTGGGGTCTCTCTGCTCTCTCCTTTGTCTCTGTTACTAGCTAAACTTTTCTTACTAATTTCTTACATTTTTTTCTAAGCCAGCATGATATAATAATAATAATATTTTCATTCCTTTCTCTCTCACCATTTGGAGTAGGAAGGTACAAGAAACCATACTTGGTTGATTAGGACAGCCCCCCCCAATAATTCACTAATAGAAACAATATTTAAACCAGGTAATGTTTCCACCTAATTTGTCAGAGAATTTTTAGTTTGACAGCAAGGACATTAATCTAGACTCCTGCTGTGCTCTCCCACAGTGGAAATCCAATGAACAGTAGAAACAAACAGGCATAGCAGCTTTAGATGGGTTTTTTGACTGCTCCCAGATACATCTCAATAGCTGCTGATGCTGCCCGCACTCATGGGAAGTTTTTCATTCCTTCCTGGAAAAGTGTTCATTAAAAAAAGTTAATTATCACATAAATCCCTTTAACAAAGCATTCACAATTTACTGAATGCAAGCATTCACTGGATTTAAGCATTTAAATTAGTTTAGGACTACCCTAACCATCAAGCAGTTCTGTAACGCTGACTTGACATCCTCACTCCGGATCAGTAGCACACTCAGTCCCTTCTTTAAACATCATGCATGAACAAAGGAGTACTTCAATAAAGCTCGATATTAGCCATCTGAAGATTCCACTGTTACTTAAGCTACTCTTCCACGCCCTGTCTCCCAAAGAGAAGACATGACATTATACTCAGGTTGCACCTGAATAAAGTGAATACTTTCCCAAGAATTCAAACAGTGGAACCACCCAGGGAATTTCTGCAAGGAATACTGTGTCTAGTAGACACAAAGGAGGTTCTGGAAAGAGTGACATGGGGATAGAGAAACTTATGAAATTTAACTTTCCAAATTCATCATACTAAGAGAGATGTGAACCTGCATTACCCTGCTCTTCAGAGCTGCAAGCCAGGGATAGGATTCAAGGGAAGGAGTAGTTTCCCTCCTCTTATGAAATAGAAAGATGCAGATGTATTAACAGATGTAAACAGATCATGGCAGAAGAAAGGGGAGAACCTTCTAACTAAACCCAATATATTTTCAAGAAAGAAATGTATTGCTTTGCTACAAAGGCTTGTGTCATGCAGATGGAAACCTAATGACAGAACACAGCTACTGCAGGGCTGGTTCTGGGATGCGGCAACACTTGGCTCTCTTTTGCGGATACCTTGGCAGTGATCTATAACTCACCTGGAGTGTAACTTGACAGCATGCTTTGTTTTCATAGTACTACCAAATGCCAGCATTTAAAAAAAAGAGAGGAAAAAAAGAAAAAAACAGGAAAAAAACCCACACAAAAAAAGAATAAAAAGTAAGAAAGCCGAGCAGTAGACACTAAATTGTGGTATTAAACCTCAATCATTAGATGCCACACCTGTGCGTGTGTGGTACTAAACGTTAGGGTCTTTTGTAAAACTCTTCTTGCATGACAACCCAAGAAAATAATAAATCGCAGGTATGGAACAGACAGGTTCCTCTCTCCAGTAAAATTGTCATTATTGATAATTTCAGTAAATATATGAGGATGGTAGAAGCGATCAAAGCATATTATTTATGTGAGAATAACCTCTAGGCTATATTAACCTGTGGTATTATGTCAGGTCTATCCTACAAAATAAGTCTGGAAAACAATAAAAATACTAAGGTAATTTGCTGATCTATCCAAGACATCAAAACCACTACAGCTTTTACTGGCTTAAAAAAAAAAAAAAAAAAGTGTAAGGAGACTGTGCTGTTACAGGTTTTATTCACAGTTCTTCCCAGGAGAGCTCTGGGGAGATTTCTTTCTCTAAAAATCATGACCTGATCTCAGAGGCCCTTTACAAGCCAAAGTGAAGTTCTCCTTATAAAATGCCCTTTGTCTGTCAGAGGAAGGGGTTTCTGATCAATGTCCCCATAATACATATTGTATTGGAATAACCTAAGCGTACTCCTGAAAAAAACCCAAATGTCCATCTTGCAGTTGGGTACAAAGAAAGAAACATCAGATTTGTGTCGTCAGAATGGTATTACAAATATTGGAAGCAAAAATTTAAATTCCTGCAGTGCGAAACAGGCTATTTCAAGTCTTGATGAGACTGACACATAAAGCAAGATGCAAGAATACTACAAATTTTAGAATCAATTACCACTTGCTATAAGCACTGCTGAATTTTAGCTCATGTTGTTAAATGCTACATGCTTACGGCACCGAGTGTGACAAACATCATCATCATTATCACTAGAAGCAGTAAGTGCTGTACCCTTCCAAAAGGTTGTGAAAACATCATGCAGCTAGCCATCCTCAACTCCTGGGAGGATCCAGATATTATTGTTCCCTTTAAATGGATAGCAAAATTAAGTCAAAATTAGGTTGAACAACTTCCTATGCAATTAGAACGCAGATATTTCAATACTGAAAAGGAACATAGTTCATTCTCTACAATACCACCAAACACTATTATGTTCCTTTGATGGCATTTTCTGCTGAGGCACTCTCAGCTTGCAATAGCTAAAGAAGAAATTATCAAGACATCTATAGAGCTGGAAAGGGTCATCTTTCAGCATAAGATCTCAGTGAAGTCTTACAAAACAAGTATTTTATGCTGTGTTTTCTTCACTGTTTTCATTGTGTCTGAAGGTTTCTTAGCACGTCAGAGGACAAAAAAGAAAGAGTTGTATGTAAATTTATATAATAATGTAGGAAGCCGTAATGTTGTAAGATTAGAACAGTGTGGGATGAGATACCAGACCACCAGTGATTCCATATTGTCAAAAAGACTGAATTATATGGCTTCTTCAAGGTATTTTCCATGGCTACTAAACCTTGAGAAATCCTGAAAATCTCTTGGCCCGAGTACCTCAGTTTTTTGAATGCAGAAGACCAAAGTTCTAGTGATTAAGGATTTTCCACACTGAAAAACTGGGAATTAGTAGAAAAAGAATGAAACACTACCATGAACCCAAATACTAGTTAAAGAATTCTCTAGTGATTTTTATCACAAAAGAGATGATTGCTGAGCTGCCTGGAAAGCGTGACAGGTGGTTCTTGCAAGATGCAGGAAAGCAACATTTTTCTTTTTCTCTTATTTTCTGCGTTTCCTTAAAAAGTACAGATACAACATCATAATCAAATGATAAACTACGGACACAACCTGAATCGCAACAACGTATTCCTGTTGAAAACCTTGCTGATTTCTGAGACAGTACAGATAAAATTGGAATAGGCGTTAAAATGGAACTTCCTTTAAGTTTTACTGAAAAATCAGCATAGCCTTCTCTTAATACTAAATTATTTACTGCAGCTGTTTTTACATCCTCTATTACTGACAGTCTAGCAACGGCTCATGCAGTATCGATCAGCCTAATTAAGACAATATTGTAACTTACATTGCACAGAAAGTTAACAAGCCCCTTTTACCCTAGGGACTGATACAATGATTGAAATCAATTCTGATTTAATACTGCACCTACTACTAGGAAGGGATATCTCGTTGAAGATGAGAGGTCTAATGAAAATACTACTGATTTTTTTTAAACCTAATTTAGAACAAGCTTAGATATTGACCTTAAAGTTCTTGAGATGTTAATTCATTTCTACAAACTACATTAACAATCATTACATATAAAAAAAATAAAAAATCAGAAGCTTGGGGGCCAATATGTCCTAGTGGTTATGAGATGGCTAAAAAGATGATTGTGATAAAAATAACGATGGTGCCCCACATTCATTACACTTTATGATACTGTTAGCATTAGCTTTCTTAGCAATACAGATTTAACCAGCTGCACCAGTCAATTCATTTTTTCAATGGAACATTAAATATTTTTAACATAAATGAAACAAAGTACATGAATCTCATTTTCAAAGTTGTATAATATTCAAACCCACTGAATAATTAATCTGTTGCAAAAAATATGACAGGATACTCAAAACTGTTTGCATACTAATGGGGAGATCAGGATCCCTTAGGTGTTAAATCTTTATATCTGCAGTTTGCCTTCTAGAGGTTTACTCATTCAAGACTCAGTTGTTCAGTGTTTCCAAACTGCTTACACCACAGATGACTGCCAATCCTATTTATTTTTTGCAGGCTTTCTCTCAATCTTATTTATATATTTGTAAAAATTCTTCAAAGGCAATATGGTTCTCTGAACCATTTGTTATGTTTTTTGGGGCTGGTGATATGGGCCAGGGAACCTCTGGGCTGAGTTTCTCTTCAGATAAGTGAAAAGGAAGATAAAAAGGATACTTTTACTCTATGTGTCTTTTGTAGCTTTTCAGTTTTAGCCAGGATTCAACTGTTACAGGGATGGATACATCTCTCATGCCACTTGCATGTTTGTGGCACCTTGAAAAACAGCTCAGCTGTAGAAAGTTGCCCTTGGAATCAGCTCCTGTACTCTTGCTCAGAAGAAAGTGAACTACGACCAGACTGGAGGTCATGCAAACAGAAATACAAAACTATTCCACTCGAGCCTAGCTGGCTTGAGTGCTGTTTTCCAGTGTGTACAGTGACATGAGATTTCATCACTTTTAAGGCGCCTCAGAATAAACAATCTCTCTGACCATTCTCTATTACGAGAAATCATAGACTACATAAGGACTGCAAGAAACTTGTAACGCTGATATTGTCAGGGACGTGATCTTGGATCTTGCTTTTCTCACAATGCTTTTATAACTGAGCAGAAATAGCTCTAATAACAATTCCTGTTTGAACTGCGACACTCTCAAATAGCAGAAATAGATTAACATGCTAGCTTGCACGGGCGTCTCAGGAAGTTTTCATTTTTCACTCTGCAAATTCTGCAGGAATGAGAAGATGAAGACTTAACTTCTGTTTTCCCTGACAAAAATGAATCCAAATCCTGAAAGTCAGATCTAAATACTCTTAAAATCAGGTGTGATTAGATGTGAGGTATCTCTTTAGAATGCACCATTGATGCGTGCTCTGCTGTACTTAGTCGAGTGCACTATAGTACAGATGATCTGTGAGATAGAAATAAAATGCACATGCCGTATCAAACTTTCGATACAAAACCCCTCCCAATTCCCTCTAATGTAATTCAAAAAGGGACTGAATGGCCTGCAGTAACTAGGTTGGGAAGCCTGGTGGAATAGAGGAGGGTTTCCACAGATGTGAAAAAAGATGTGAGACAAGAAGAACCCAACTAACAGCACCAGAAAGGTTCCTCCAAACAGGAAGGCATGGTTACAATGCTCGTAACCATTCGATCTTCGTAATTCTTCTTTACACTACTGTCAAATCAAGATGCCTTGTATGCATCTCATTCATGGAGTGACTCAATCTTGATTTTCTTAAATTAAAAATATTCCTGAAACAATGTGTTAGAACATGACATGCTTATTCTGGTAAATCCTCAGAAAGAAAACATCTCCTTCTGATGGAGAAAGTTTCAGCTATGCTTTATTTCTAGACCATTATGTATGTAATTATGATAGGGGAATTCCCACAACACTATATAGAACACTTGATAGTTATCTCTTTGCCACAGAGTGCAACCAGCATTTTCAAGGAGAAGCAAAGGAGAGTCCAAGCAACATAGCTCCAAATCCAGCAACAGCCCAATTCCTTGAGGAATGTGCAGAGACTAAACTTCAATTAGATCCACGGCAATCCAGACAGATTTGTTTTGGAGGCTCTCCTACAAGATGAATCCCACGTTCCATTTTGAGAATATTAGAATCAATTCAGTGCCCCTCCTCCATGTTTTCTTTTCCTGTATATAAATAGTGCTAAACAAGACGCGTATGAGGGAAGACATGAAATTTAGGAAAGCTATTGCTACTTTCTACTTCCTCCATCAACTTAATGAGCAGTTAGTTGGCGAGTGACTTGCACATATCCTGTTGCCAGCAGAAGTACAAGCTCAACATTCTTTTAACTCATTTTCATGCCTCTAAGTCCAGGTAATGTAAGCGTTGTGGTTTAACCCCAGCCAGCAACTAGGCACCAGGCAGCCGCTCGTTCACTCCCCCCACCCAGTGGGATGGGGCTGAGAATAAAAAAGAAAAAAAGTAAAGCTCGTGGATCGAGATAAGAATGATTTAATAACTGAAGTAAAAGAAAATGTAATACTAATAATACCGATACTAACACTACTAACAATAATGTAAAGGAATATAATATAATAAAATAAATACATAAAAAAACACCAAGAAAAGACAAGTGATGCATAATGGAACTGCTCACCACCAGCTGACTGATGCCTGAGCGGTGATCTGCCCCTCCCAGCTAACTCCCCCCAGTTTATATACTGAGCGTGATGTTCTGCAGTATTGAGTATCTCTTTAGCTAGTACGGGTCAGCTCTCCTGGCCATGCTCCCTTCCCAGCTTCTTGTACACCTGCCTGCTGGCAGGGCATGGGAAACTGAAGAAAAAAACCTTAATTTAGGATAAGTGCTACTTAGCAACAACTAAAACACCAGTGTATTTATCAACATTATTCTCGCACTAAATCCAAAACACACTGTACCAGCTACGAAGAAGAAAATTAACTCTGTCCCAGACGAAACCAGGACAGTAAGTCAAATGATTCCCAGCAGAATTCGGGTGTCAAATGACTACCTAAACCAGAGAGATCAATGGGCTGATGTGCAATTAATTATTTTTAGCTAGTCTTAAAATGTACCTAGAATGAAATGGGACAATTAGTCAGTAAAAAAGTGAACATAAACTGACACTGTGAAAGCATACCTTCTTTTGTTACTATCCAGGTAACAGAAGTTATTTGTACTTACTGAAGATGCTACTAACAAGTATCTTCTTTGCTTTATACACTTTTGAAAACTCACCACCAACAATCATATTAATGCTGCACAATCTACTTTTATAATACTTGATTTTCAAAGCAAACATTCTTTTCTCACTTGTGAAACTATGTCTTAAAAGCTTAGCTGTCAAACACAGCCCAGTTTCAACCACAGTGTAGAATCACAATTAAACACAATTAAGCAGTTTGGTTTAGAAATTTGTCATTGATCTATGCTCCATGGGGTCAGTTGCTCCAGGAAATAGTTATAGTTGCTGAACAATATGAATCTTGAGAATCCATTCCTTGAGACAGCTGCTCACACAGAGAACACAGTGGGAAGAAAGAAGACCTGACTAGAATATCTATGTACTTTTCCAACATGTAGAAGCTAGGTAAACGCTAAGGAACATATCAACAGTGAACAATGTGGAATAACTCCAGAGTTGTAAAAGGTCTTTCCATTCAAAAAATCAGAATATCAGAAATTTTGCAGGTTTTGATTTTCTATTGTTTAGAATCTTGTGTAGTAACTGTGTTGTAATTTAGGTATGGTTTAAATGACCTCAGATATTTTTGCAGGCGAGTGCATGGTGACTGGAATCAATCTGGCCAATGAAAAAGCAAAGAAAAGGTTGTTTCACTTTAATTCTAGTCCCAAAGGACTTCCTGACTAATATTTTTTTTTCCTTGCACATCCATGGTTTGGCATTTTGAAGGGACAAGATCGTATTTACTGCTTCATATTTTTGTCTGTTCTATAGCATCTTAATATGACTACAATAAGCATTATGAATATATATATTTTTTTATCTTTGCTTTGACATTTCTTGTGTTCTGAGTTAACTAAAACAAAGAAGGTTTACTTCATGTAACAAATTGCTCTGGATTTAGCCATAGGCTGTGGCAAGTAAATAATACACCGATGCTACCAAACATTATTTTGTAACCGACCAGCAACTTTCAGCAAGTTCCAAGGACAAAAGAAAAATAAACAGTAGGTATTTCATAAAGTTTCTGGCTAGCTCCTCAGCCAGTGAACATCAACATGCCTTCACTGATTTCTGACGATCTGGCCCTTCATTTCAGGAAATACCCGAGTGTACACAAAAAATCCAAAGGTGTTCAGTAGTGCAAAGCTTTAGCTGCCAGGAAATACTCACTCTGCAAACAGTCAGCATTTAGAAGGTCTTGGCACTTCTCATGGCATTTGACACCACATTCAGTGCATCTCATGCCTTGTCTGGCTATGCCCCAAAGTAGACCTTCACATTCATAACAGTATGTAGGAGTTGTAGCTGTCCAAACTTCAAAGTTATGTGGTGTGGTTGATGATATTGGATAGATCAAAGCCTGCAGTGTCTTCTTGAAGACATGTATTTTCTGTTGGATAAGAAAAAAAATAATCAAGACTTCGGTTAAGTATTGCTTAATGCGTGGGAACTGGAGCTAAAGTATATGCCATCACAGAGTGTTACAAAAAATCAGAAGATACACAGAAGTATGAACTAATCTGCAAAATACTGATTCACTCATTTTGCCTTGCACTTTGAAGACAAAAGAACCCTGGATGACTGTTTTGACTGATTACAGACACAGGAGAGTCAAACTGGAATCAGGTCACTCAATATATTTTGTATATCTTGAGGCAAAAAATAATAAGAAAAAATCATTAGTGTTACATTCATTAATGCATTTTAAGTAAACACCTAACACATTACTTCTGAGAATTTAACTTCCTACAGGAACTTAGACACACTGCACAAAATGTACTTTGATTATATATATACTGTGCTATCCTTTAATACTCAGTGTCTGTAAAATCTCCTCATCAGATAAAACTGGGCCAATATTATGGTTCCATTTTTTCTGTATTCCTATAAAGCATACTCACTACTGCCTTTTTAAGCACCTAGATGTTTTTTACCTGTAAAAAAGAATGATCCATACTCTCAAAAATCTGGACTGTTTTGGCTTAGGACCCATGACCAGTTCTAGTAGAAAAACAATTATCCCCTATTCACTGATTAGTACTACAAACAACTTGAATCTCAGCTCCTTAGTCCTTAGTAAGGTGAAAACAAAGCAGCCCCTGAAGTTTTGTATACAAAACATAGGCTTATATGGCCACAATGGTCTGGTTTGTTTATCTGAGCTTTGTTTTCAGGCACCCAGATCTTCTAAGTCCACTTGATTTGCCAGGAATAAGAAAAACTCAGCAGCCTGTAGGCAGCACTTGCTACCACACAAAAATATGTTTTGTTTTTTTTTTTTTATGTGGGTTCCCCCTCTCAAATGCACACATGGCTGCCATGAATGTATTAGAAGTTCTAGACTTGTTCCCTTCTAAGTTAATAAATTGTTTCTTTTAGAAAGAAGAAACCATATTTAAAAAGGTAGTACAGTATGAAGTGGGATATTTCTGAAAGTCTGTCCTATCATCTCTTCATCTTGTGTGCATATAATGCAAGGTAGCTGTAATGCTGGCTGGGTAGCTGTAGGAAACCAGGGAACAGTATTTTGGAATTCGTGTTTGTCCATACGAGCTTTAAAATCACCACCACAGTTCTGACAGTATAGAAAGCAAGGCTGACTTATTCAGTTAAGCATTTGTTAACAAGCCTATAATTTTAATATTCAGCTGTGGGAAGTATATGGCATACTCAAGATATTAGCCTGCCTAACAACATGCTGACATGCTTTTGGTTTTATGTATCTGCATCTCCACTCAAACGTGAGAAATTCTGCTAATAATAAATTGTCTGATAAAAGTAAAATATTTTTGCATGTGTGCATATCTGTATAATGTTGCACAATCAGATGCGTCAATTAAAGGACTTCTGCTACCACAAGAAAACTATTATCATGCAGTCATAAATCTACGGATTCATAGGTTCAAGCACTACAAATAACAAAACCAAATGTTAAGCAGCTTGGGCTGCAACAGCTCTTATTGAAATTCATAGCCACGTGCTGAAGACAACATCCATCCTGTGAAGCGTGGCCAAACAAATGTGATCAGACATTTCATGGACATTTGATCCTAGCACCTCCGAGAACACCGCAGAGGTGAACTAAGAGAAGAGGTTGATATAGCAAGAAAGACCAAAACAAATATTGCGTTGCTCTCCAGGCTGCTTTCTTAGCTTATCCTAGACAATTAGCCAACTAGTAACTCCCCTGAAAGCAAGCAAAGCTCTGCACTGGTTTGATGTGGCAGAGCCTAAGAAAGACTAGGCTAGTCATGGCCACCTAACTCGGCAAACTTCACCTTTGTGCATTTATCCCCCCCTGCTTCCCACGTCACAGCTTACCAGCTACAGAGATCAGAAAGAAAACTTCAAAAGCAACCTAAGGTGAATTTAGGCAGCTTGTCAAGGTATCGTGTTTCTCAGAAACCACCAGGTCTTTGAAGATTCCTTTGCAGATTACTCTCTCGCACTTCTGAACTCTAGTAGTATCGATACAAAGCCTGCCCTTTCACCCTATTCGGTTTCACTGTTTTTTCACAGTATAAATAATTTTAGAATTTTGACAGTAACTTATCTATTTCTGAAAAGGCAGTAAGTAATGAAATGGCACAGTCCAACGGGTCTCGAAATAAACATCTGAGGGTAAATGAAGTTTTCAGCTGAAAGACACTATTTACAGATCGGTTTTGCTGCTGAACATGATCTTTCCCCTGTTGTTGATAAAGAAAACTACAACTGTAAAGGAGAATTTTGTTTATCTTACTGTCTAGAGGCTTTCATTCCTAATACTCTTCTCTGTTTAAATATATCTATTATATGCATTCACTGACCTCTCGGCATGGCAATATTTAGCACTGTTAATATACAGGAGGATTATTTAGTTATCTGCTTATCCTCCAAAGTGAAATTTATTTGTCATATACTACTTGAGATACTTTTTCAGTGTCAATGACGTATTATTTTCAGAAACTTGCAGTTCTGTCTCTTTTTTAAGCAAAGCAATTAAACGAAAGCTCAGTTGAAAGCATACGTTTAAGCATCACTGAAGTTCATACTTCGCCACTGCTTAAAATGTCTTTGGATCGGTGCCTGAGAACGTACAAACTCAATGTGTCATGATTGCGTCATACCAGAAGGATAGCAATGTCAGGTGGCAACGTGCAAAGCATTTAACCTCAGGTTTTTAATTTTTGGAGTAAGTGGCATTTGATTTTTAATAAAAGGCATTAGTTCAAAGAATTTTTATACTGAATCTAATCAGCCAAGTAGCCTGCTTCCATCAGAGTTGCTAATATTCATTCTCTCCAGAAAAAGCTGAAGGAGAGTAAAATCCAGAAAAGCCTTAATCAGAGGAATAACTTGCCCAAAGGGGATTTTCTTCCCTAAGTCTCATTGGTGACTGCACTTCATCTGGTTTTGTCAAGGGTACCTGGAGAGTTCTTTTATGCCTGAAAAACGTCTGTTCTTTTTGTTTTCAACTCTTGCTCTACTTAGTTTTAATGATGCCTTAGGGCATTACGTTCTACTGGATACTTACAGACCAAATAGAACAGTATTACCTTTCACTTGTTTTAAATATCTTGCAATGGTTTTACTGGCTGTACCATTACATTTGTGCTCTAAAGAGTACCCACTTGTCTTTAGCATGTTTAATGAGGGCTGGCATAAGACAGGCTTCTCTTATTCACCTGTTCTCTGAATTAGCTTTTTACATTTTCTCATCAAATGCCCTTTTATGTTTCTAAATGATATTTGTTGTCTACCTTTGGACTTAGGTTTTTATTTAAAGATTTCTTAAGAAATACCTATTACTAGTAAACAATTTTTCATGTGGCCTGGTTCAAATGGAGGCCAAAGAGTATAGTGGCATAAAAATACATTTAACTTATTTTTCCCTTTCCATTTCTTCTGAACCACAGTTCAGTATTTTCTCCTCATTGCCAGCAAGCATTGGAGAAATGTTTGCACTGAGCTGTTCACAGGGATTTGCTGCCGCTTTTTTCCTCCTAACAGTACCACTTAAGTCACAATCTGTAAGTGCTGTCCAAAGTGTTCTTTCTTGTCCTGCATTTGTTGGCAATTAATATTATCTCCAAAACTTTCACCTTTAGCTCTCCAAATTCACAGCCTGGTAGTTTTTTACTTGAGGGGAAACATGTAAATGAATAGTTGAACCTGTATTTATTGTCATAAAAGGTAGTAATACTTACAAATTATTTTATTTGTTTGTTTAGTAGACATCTTTTAGTAATGCATATGGAGTATCTTAGGGTCTTTTTCTGAACTTGGATATTTTTGTAGCCGCTGTAACATAGATGGAAAATATCTTTCTTTTGCACCACTTGCATGGCATAAGTTTGTTCTCTATAATTTTCCCTGGGCCTTTAACTTCTTTTTAAGATTCCATAGTTATCCTTTATTCTATCATCCTTTGATGCTATTTTGAAATAGAAAAACAAAATAACTACCTCTCCTACTGAAAGACCATTTCAAACACCAGCTGTTTCCGACCTCATCAATCCACCCCTGAGCACCACCAAATTGTTCCTTTATGATTACCACACAGGCACAGAAAGTTCACAATAAATCAGAGAAGAGTGATGGACGTGTGTATACTTGTGCTATGGGTTTCAGTTTCTAGAATATCTGTCCACATATTCCGCTCTTCCATTCTTCTACTATGAGCTCAACAACAGTGTAAAAAAAAAAAATCAACACTTTTTTCAAAATATATTATAGAAGGCTATATTTGCACTAGCAATTTAAGGAACACAGAACAGGCCTTTATCCCTTTTGATTAGTGCTTTTGCATAGTTCAGACATGCAAATCTGCTTGTATCACACCAAGTATTCCTGAAGAAAATGGTGCCTGTTGTGTTTTTGTTTAAAATAAGTTTCTTTTGCAAAATGTAAGGGAAGTCAGTAATTGAAAACCACAACACATAGGTTTTACCAGCTATGAGAATATGCTTTTCCAAGAGATTCTCCTGTTCACTTCTTGTATGAATTAAATATTTCTTTATCTTGAATCACATATGTTATTGGCATGAGTTACATTTACAAAATTCATTAATGTCCCAGCCACCTGTAAGGACTGGGGTGTGTGGGGGGGGTGGAAATCACAAAGAAACCTTCTTGCAAAGTCCTGTCATTCTAATTGTACTCATGGTGTGATGAAGAGAGACACATGCTGAAAGACTGAAGGTAAAGCATGGTGCTACTGGACAATTTAAAATAAAAGGTTTCCCAAGTAACTATTTTTTACAACAAAGGTTCCTTGCTTACTCTTTTCTGACCATCGTGGATGTGAGCCAGCAGATGCAAACCTGGTCTTGTCACTTTGGATCAGGCAGCAAATTCTGCCCAAGGTCCCTGAAAGTTCCTACACAATAAATGGAATGCTTATACACTTGGTTTTATCCAGTTTGGAGTGTCCAAGGCTGAAATAATTTCTAAAGAGCTCTAAATAAAAATTTCTCCATTACTTAAATGGCTTAAACCTGTCATTGAAAACACTTACCATTTCATCATTGTTTATGGAGGTCCGGATGAGCATGGCCATGGAAATACCAGATTTTCGAGCTGCAAGTGTCTGTTTAAAACAAATGCAAAACTGTTAAAAATTACACTAGTAACCCCAGTTGTTGAATCTAATGGAATGCAAGTAGTACTTCATTATGCTATTGGATTTAAGCAGAACTGTAGGAGTTACAAAAACTTAGTTAATGTTTGCAGCATCCAACTTTCAGGGTTTTAGTACATAATGCAAGCACACTTTCCATCATCATTATTGTTTCTTTCAGCAGTGCCTAGCTGAACTGCCATTTCTAATATAAAACCTGTTATTCAGAGGTCTGTGACTCAGGTTTTTTTAAACCACAGGCTGTCACTGTTTTTTTGCTTTGCCAACCAAATTAATGTGGTACAAGGATAGGCATCCTGCCCTAATTTGGAAGCTGTCTGTGCCTGCAGCAACATGGGAGATCATTTTGCAATAGTCTTACGGTTTAAGTTGTCAGTCCAGATAATTTTTTGTAACTCACTGAGCATTTTCAAACTCTCTGTATGTATATAAAATGCTAACTGTCTTAAATGAAAAGTCTTTGGGAACCTAAAAGTAATATTTTCCTTAAACACAATATTCATTAAATACTATGAATAGCTATACGGAGAAATACTCTGGTTCTTGGAGGAAGGATAAAAGCCTGGAACTTCGTCTCAATCTGTCTTCTTTTGCCCACATGCTGTTATGGGTATATGAACACCTTCCAGTTCTGAAGACTAAGTCCTTGGTTGTAAAGAAAATCTCATTTGCTCTAGTATAGTACATACAAAAGTACTCAAAGTATTTTTTAATATACAATAAACAGGGAAATTTTATTCTCCTTACCCCAATATCCCTGTAATTTAAACGGATCCTTCAGAATTAATTAGAGAGTATAATGATCAGAAAGAAAAAGACCCTGGGGAAAGGAGTTCTGTGTGTTTTCAAATAATATTTCAACTCTGAGTATAACTTCTGCTATCAGTAGTTTTTTAGCCTGTCAGAAACAGGTAAGATTTATGCCACTGTACAAAATCTTAACCATAACACTGCTATATTACTGTATTTTACCAGCAAAATGGGCCTCACGCATCCTTCCCCTATTCTAAATCATTCCAAGTGTGCCTGTATACTTGTGCTTTACCTCTCTTCTTCCGTAATCCAGCATCTGCCTTGTCATACATTGCTGCCCTCATGGTCTAGCAGTGTGAGGATGATTAATTATACCATCCACTAACCGTAAGTCTGTTGTTGCTTTTGCTGTGAGGATACAGATTTTCACCTTACTGTGAACTGGGTCTCTGTAGTCCACCATTACAGAGCTACAGAACAAAAGTTTCAATAAAGTTTTGCATATAACTTTCTTATTTTTGTGAAATCCATATTGGGTCAGAAGCAATTTAGGCTTTCATCAGCAGAGAAACTGCATCATTAATCTTTGGATGGAGAGACAATTCCAATTTCTTGCCGTTTTATAATTTTAAACACTGACATAATTTAAATAGATTTTTTTTTATTTAGCAATATTAAGACTGTTAATTTTAATTTTGAACATTCACTTTCCCCTGAGAACATACCCATTCAATTTTCAATAAGTTTCCCTTGATAGTAATTAAACTTGCAGATAGACACAAATTTATTAATCTCTTGAAACCAATTATAGGGTAAGGAGTCATCCTTGGCACACAAATACTTGATTTAATTCATCACTGTCCTATTAGAGTTAATATGGGATGCAAAGAACCCCCCCCTTTTTTTAAACTGTCAGCAGTTTACCAAGTCTATGCCATTAATTTGCTACCAGTTTTCCCACTCCATTATTAATAAGTAAAGAGTTCTGTTTGCTTCTCTATGACCATCTTTTCCTTCTATTTCTGTGAATATGGGAAATTCCATTGGTGTGCACCAGGGAGACTGACAAAGTGACAGGAAAGATTAAAAAGAGCCCAGGCTTTTCTTTATCAATTTTTTTTGGTGACAAAACCTAATGCTACATGACCCACACATCAAAGTGAGAAATGGCAAGCAAAAATGTGTTGGGAACAGTAAGAAGAAAAGAAACAATTTTCATAATCAGTAGAGTTTTAGGTTTAAAAAGATTCATTTTAAAAGCACCCATCTTCTGATGCCTCTTGAAGCACAGGTTTCTTTCCAAAGTCTTGAAACGAAGCCACTTGTATTTACTTGCCTCTAGTATCTTAGTTTTATCATTTTGACCTCTAGTCTTGATGTTCCTTATACTTAGGAAGTGATTTGATTCTTTGAGGTCTAAAATACAGGATCCTAGCCATTCCAGGCTATAGAGCAACACAGACTACTTCTCAGGACAGGAATACAAAGGGTATAATAACCCTAATTTTGAATAGAGGGTGGTGAATGCTACTGTATTCTGTCCTCCAAGCAATACATCAAAGTACATGAACCAGCAGAACTGCAGTTTCATGCTATCAGTAAAAATCAATAAACAAATACTATTTGCTGTGAGAAAAATGAAGCAATTTTGACCCTGTCACGTGTCCTTGAGGCCCAGTTCTCCCAAGGGCTACTCCTGGAATCATTTAGCTTAACCATTTTGCTCCTTAATCAGAAATGCGTCTAAAATCATGCTACAGTGCCCTATATAAAATAACAAAGCCTAACAGAAAACAGATAATTAGGCTGTTTTTAATGAAGTGTTTGTCATGTTGGAAGGATAATGGAAGACAGTGATATCTAGAGGGATTTGTGGATTAAATTTACAGGGATTTTAGTGAAAAAACTCACAAGGATTGTTTCCCTTTATCTATCACTGTCAGAATAAACCACATCTTCAAGAGAAAGCCCATAAATAAATGACTACTGTTCTGAAATACTGTAGTCGGTGATAATTCAACAGCTTGACACACTCAACACACAGAGAACAGTGTCTGTTCTTAACAACGGAACGAAGCAAGGAGGAGTGAGTATTCTGGAAAGAGGAAGGGAAAAATGCTGCCAGACACATTTATGGGACACAAGGTGACAGATTATGAATGCGGCAAGAAAACTCCCGCCCTACAGCCCTTCTGCTTTTAAATAGCAGCAAGGAAGAAAGGTAAGTGTCGCTAATCAGCTGGAGCCTCCAGGAAGGACGTCCAAATTGCCAGAGCATGAAAAGAACAGGGGGAGCAACAGGAACCTGAAGCCTTGCACTACTCTCCTTTAACAGGACACAAGGCTTCTTCAGCAGTTTACACTTATCCTCTCGAGCTGACGTTCAGATACCACCTCACGTCTTATATGACAATTTGACCTGCAGAGTATAAAGATCTCTGTGTAGGTACTACTGCATCATGAACATATGGACAAATTTATTAAAAAAGACCCCAAACCAACAAACCAATAAAAGAAGATGATAAAGAAGAACATGGTCTATTTATTTTTTAAATGTTTTCCCAAATCTTGGATACAGGATTTAAAATAACTTAGTCTCCTTTGTGCTCAAGTCCTCTTAGACCCCCTAATAACTTCTGTCGACACTGTCTTACGTATTACCTCCAAGTTTTCCTTACCAGCTTAAATAAATAAATATAATTAGAAGTCATTTTAGCAAAAACAATGAAAAGTGGTAACCATAAGCGAAAGAGAATTAGACTCAAGCCACAATTAAATGTTAAATGAAAAATTGCATGGGTGAAAAAAGAGCCACCTGCCATGATGAAATAAAAGCAAGCTGTGTTTCCAGCAGCTAAAGTAGCAGGTAGGAAGGAGCAGTCAAGCTAACGTTTTGCAACTGTTCATGAATGCTGGCTGTGCCACGCAGTAATCATTCTGCTGTTTTTACAGAGCATTTCAGTTTTCCTGATCATCTTCACAATTTTTTTGCTTTAAAAGAATCTATAGACTGCTATCACCAGGAAAAAAAGTTGAAGACAAAATATTTATTACCACTTTATAAATACTGTTAAATTTTTAGTGTAATGTAAAACTTACCCACCAGAGGTGAATCTGACAAAAAATTACAATTTTCAGCATTTAAAAGCTGCATGATTTCAGAACTGTTTCTTTCTGAGCAACTGCATGTAATTTATCAAGGCCAGGTTGGATGGGGCTTGGAGCAACCTGGCCCAGTGGAAGGTGTCCCTGCCCACGGCAGGGGGTTGGGACTAGATGGTCTTTAAGGTCCCCTCCAACCCAAACCGTCCTATGATTCTGTGATGATTCTACGATCACTCTAGGGATCTTTACTTTATTGCTTTGGACAACAGTTTTGTCCTCTGTTGCCTGGCGTGGGGGGAGACAGGAAGGCGAAAGAAATGACTCAAGAGGAAAAAAAGCTGTTCTCTGAAATTACTTACACCATTCCTATAAAGTTTTCTCTTTGAAAAGTTGGTGTCTGATCCTGAAACGTGCAACAGAACTGCAGTATTAAGCCCAGAAAATGGATTTAGAAAGGAAATGGCAACTCAGCTTAACTACACAATCATTACTAGACACCACTGTAATACCATTTACTTTTTCCTTCATATTTGTTTTCATAGCACAGACACAAGAGCATGCCCCATCCAGCCTCTAAGATCATTCTGAATATTAAGATTAGTCAGAAGTGGAATGGAAGACAACAAAACCCAACAAGTACATCCATAATTTCTTAATTTCCCCACAATTAATTTGTAATTCCTGGAACACACAGGTGTGAAATAAAGGAATGTAATCATATTATTATTATTTCCATTTAGCTGAATTAAAAAACCTCCACAAATATACAAATACTGTTTGATTTTCATGGTTTATCTAATGTATGAATATTAAAATATTTAATTCAATTTGTCTATTAATGATTAAAGGAGTTAAGAACATGGACTGCAAATAGCAGATTTAATGTAAAATAGTCCAGATATTTAGCTTCTATCTAATGATTACTCTGACAACGTACAAAAACTGCGAATACGGCAGCTGCAATTTACGAATACGGCAGCTGCAATTTATACAAATGTCTCCAATCTTAAGAGTTTAAACTACCATAATCAAGTTCTAGCATCTATAAATGCTTTTGTTGTGAGGACACAAAAAAGAAGTATCAGTGCATTATTGGTTTGGCTGAAATTGGCAGTTATCTGCTGTGTTCACTTACACTGTATGAACCAAACAGACTGTTTTGCAACAGCAGCAAGGATTCACAAATTATTCTTGTGTTCCTATAATCAAATGATAAAGCTAAGTAATACACTCTTGAATGAGCAAAAGAAGAAATTTGCGTGATTACAGTGATTATACAGTATAAAGTCACCTTTAAATCAAGTGAAACCAGGGATTTTCTAGAGAGTTCATAACATTTTTAAACGATGACTTGCATTAACAGACGCAAAGACTAAAGCAGACAGACAGAAGACCAGAGTACCTACTCTTCTCTGTGACTGGGCAGACCACCGTGAAATAAGTACCTCTAACCTCCAATGCAATTATTACTATTCCTTTCCCTGGTTGTAGTCACACCTCAAATAAAAGCTCTAACTATTATAAAGAGAGAGAACGTGTTTACTAAAAGTAGCAGTTGCAGCAATTAGGTCAGCAAGTGCACTTGACACTTTTTTGGGCTCTACATTAAATAGAGGTCTGTTCAAAATCTCTGTGTTGTTATTCAAACAGCTCTCTGTATCGTTACTCCACTTAAGCAAGCATTTCTCCTTTCATTGTCTTACCCTCCTATTCCAGATATATTCTACTACAACTCTCACGACCCATACCGAAACACGTGACTGCAGCAAAGAACTGCTCCTGTAGATGGATTTTGACGACGTGATCCTCTCTAATGACTCAAACCAAAACAAGCAGGGAAAGCAGAGAGTCCCAATGCATTAGTGAAAATCTCATCTCAGAGACTGAGGGGAAAGAACTAGGAAGGCTGCTGTTGAAAACTGGATTTTTCAAAATGTGAATTTATGGACCCAAACAGGAGTCAGAGATACTGTTTTAAGAAGATGTACATCATTGATAAGCCTTTTATTGAGATACTGCGCTGCAAGCCTGAAAACCAATGGAGAAAAACTGGAAGCACAGAGTGAATCGGAAAATAAGGAGGGACCTTCACAAGTGCCAAAGTTGGTGGAAAAAAGAAAATATTTCCATGGTACATTAATTTAGTTATCAGAAAAAAACTACACCATAGTACCTAAGAGTCTCTATTTGCTTTGGGAAATTCACGTTTTACAAGAGAGATCAAAGAGTTTAGTTCATTAATACAAGAGGATTTAAAAGTAGGGAACACTTTCAACTTCTCTTTATCTAGGTATCTAAGGCTCTTCAGTTCCACGGGGGAAGCATCACGACTGTGTCCCAAACAATCTGCTTGTATCGTTAGAGAGGATACTTGGAATACATAGATAACTTCTTAACATAAACTTTTTTGAATAATTTTGGCATATAAATGCAGGACAAGACATTCACATAAGGCACAACTTCACTTCAGATTAAATTCTTGGTCATAAGGCCGTTTTTCTATTTTCCAATAAAAGGTCAGCACATAAACTATGACATTCATGAAATCATTAAGAGTTATTATGAATGTTTCATAACATTTATCAGTACAAAAGCACTTACCATAGCCTGAAAAATCCAGCCAAGACAGGAAAGAAATTATAAAGAATATTAATAATTTGTCAGAATTATTACACCAAAAAAATCAGATTAGATCTATTTCAGTCAGTGTCAGAAGAGTCTAGCACTCATTTCTAGCAATATTACTTCTATTTTTCTGAAACAGTCATCTAAGTAAATATAATAAAGGATCATTTACAACATATCAGATCTTACAAGGACTTGAGAATTAAGTTACTGATTTAAATGAGGCATTGTGGAACCAACCTATTACAAGCTCAGAGGTCACAGGATATTGCTTAAAACACACATACCTTCAAATACAAATAATCTTTCAGAGATGAAGATGACCTACACTAAGTCTGAAATAAGTTCCTCTTGAATTGGTAAAGCTGCTTTAGGTTTACAGCTGCAGAACTGAACTGTAATATCATTTACTATTTTAAAGAAGTATATAGTTAAAGAACATATAGTTAAGAGCTATACTGTAGATCTATAATGATTAAATCTCAGAACAAATTTCAGTTTTAAAACTCTGCAATTTACACTTATTAGAGGTAGAATTCCTTCAAGAGTTGTCCTTCAATGACTGCACCATGAAGTATTAATCATTACATAGTAATCATTGACGTATTAGAATAATAAAATGAAAGTTTTATACTGCCATTTGAAATGTGAATTTTTGTTTTTGTTTAGCTTTGATAATCATTATGTTTTTCAAAGTGAATAGTTAATATTAAGACTCTGATGTCTTCACTCGTGCTGAGTTATACCTGTTTGTAAACAGTTCCAACAATTAAGAAGAATAAAGCAAAGTACTATTTAATATGCATAAAAGTGTCACAACATGGCTGTAAATTATACTCATGTATAATACAAATTACAGCGGAGTAGCTGTTGTCAAAAAGATGGTTTCAATGAATGCAGGCTCTACTATGTCATAAATTGTAACTTTTCATTGATTTTAGAAGGAATTCTACTCTAAAATGGTTGCTGTGCTTTCTCTTTGTGACCATTCAGACAGTACGGTATATCACCGTAGAGTAACTGAACAGAGTAGCTGAGAATACATTGAGCAATAATTTGGCAAAGATTGATCTTTTAAAGACAACTATAGCAATCATTTACTTTGGCTGACTCCCCATCATTTCTTTACAATGAGAAATTGGTTTGAGGGCTCACCACCACCAGAGACTAAATACGTATTTTATTGAATTATGAATTCTATACTTCAGGAAAAGAAAAAGAGAAACGTGAATGGCACTTGAAATTCCACAGAGCAGAGAGATTCTACTCAATCTTGTTTAGACTGCAAGTCAGAATAAATCTGAGAACTGCCATTCTTTTCATCTTTCTGAAATTTATTTGCCTAGATTATTATTATTGTCTACGATGACTGCTAAAATAACACACCTCATCATGTACCAAAAGTATGCATAAATCTTTAAAACATTCATGCTGAAACAGGGTTGCTTTTTAAAAGATCTTCCTTCCTCTTTCAGTATTATAATGAATCAAGTAAATCGGTATCCCAAGCACTCAATAACAGCTGTCCTCGCCAGCTAATTCAACATGAAAATGAGTAGTTTATTATTTCACGAAATGCACGTTACTTGATTCCACAAGTAATATCTAAATATTCGATGAGATACTGAGATTTATCTAGTACATTATAACAACTGCATTGTTGACTTCTACTGGCCTCAATCCAGTCTCTCAAGATACCTTTTTTCCACAAAATTTTTTACAACCTATCTTTCACATGCACAATAGTAATTACAAGAAAGATCTGGACAACTGACAAATGAATCAGCAGTTTCATGGCATCAGAAGCTACTTACCACATCTCGAACAATGGGAAAAGATTTCTTTCTACGCAGGTCTGGCATGCTATCAATTCCATACAGCCCACGGCCAGCGCTGTAGGAGATGAAAAGGCAAAGAAAAACAATAAAGACCTGGGGCTTACAAGTTTGCATCCTTAAGAATTGCTCATAATATCTGTATTTACGGTTAAAATTTACATTAGCAGTTATCAGCTAAAGATGGTAAGTGTTCCAATTCTTATGAAAAATTAACGAGTGTTCTTGGTGTTGGCTGACTTTTTCTCCTGGCATTCATCCAAACAAAGAGTAGCTGAAAGGTTGCTTAATACCTCCTGAAACATTTTACCATGGATTTAGAAGTTCTAACAGTAGCTTTACATCAAAAGGACTTGTATATCTGGTAGTTGAGATGGAGCCCAGCATTGTACAGGATATCATTGCTGTCATAAATTTGAAACAAGGAGTAAAATATCTAACTACAACTTAATCACATCTTCTCACACGAGTCCATGGGAATGGGGAAAACAGAACTTGTCATGTTTTAAGATAATTCTGTGGTGGCCATCATTATTTTCTCTTGCCTGGTTTAAGCTTTTTCATTAAGCACAAATTTAACTCCCACATTAGATCTCACATACAACTTGGAAACAACAGCAAAGACCAACTCGGAGCCACTTCAAATAATAAAAAGGCTGACACACCAAGAGGTTTTAAAAGAATACACACTGATCTTGTAACAATCCGCCTAATTTTCCCTGGCTCTTCACAATAAGTAACGCAGGTATTATCCTGCTGATTTTTTCCACAGTGGATCTTGGAAAATTGCTATATACCTCGTCAGATCTAATTCAAAGATCTTTGAGATTCTCAGAGAAGCTGGGATACCATGTTTTTCGAGACCCAACATACTCCCCTTCATGCTCCTTCTGTTTGGCACTGTTTCAAATACATTTTCAATTGTTCTTATGTTTCTATCTCTCTATATCTATGTATAAAATAAGTACATGTCACAGCAAACAGTTTATCATCTGAAAGCCCTCATTTTATTTATATGCAGCACAATTATTGTGTGAAAAGAGATTTAACTGAAATTAGTGACAGAATTTTCACTTCTTTCCAAAGGGTCAGTACTTTGTCCCAAATGCTCCTCTGCCAACTTCAGGATTACAACCCCCCCGCCACTACAGAGCTGACAAATTCCATATTAATTAAGCCAAGACTCTGCCTGACGATTCCTGTTGGATATAGATGTTACAGTTCAGCTAAATCCAAAAGGAATTATGGATCAGAGACCTCAGCTGTCATGATTTACTTCCTGGCATATAGATATAAACTGAAATCAATGCTGGGTTATGTTAATATGCCAGACTAAGCAGTTCAGGGACAGACATATCCCTCTATTCTGATACCTCCACTGCTAATATCTTCAAGATGAATCAACACAAGCCCACAGAACTCATAAATCAGAACTCCAAATTATTTAAGAGAAGTGAAATACATTAATAGTCGTTACCAAAAAGGACACCAACTCTGGTTTAAGAAATCTCTGAATTACAAGCTATTAGAAGACTAGAAGGCGAGGAGAGTATCCTGAGGAAATACCACATTATGCTATGCTTACTCTTTCCTGACAATTTCCCAGGTGTCTGTTGTTGGCCACCATCAGGAGGAGCAGGACGCTGGGCTAGATGGGCCTTTGGGCAGCCTCTGTATCACTGGGGTTTGTTTGGGTTTTTGGTTGGTCTGTTGTTGGGGGTTTTTTTGTTGTTGTTGTTTTATTTTTAAGGCAAAGCCTACAATAATTTTTCTCTCTCACTTGGAATAAAATAGGGTTCTATTTGGTCCCCTTCCTATTCCACAGGCTTCTGGAAGAAATGGACACAGCAACAGACTGGCAGTAATTATTTCCATGCTTTACTTTCAACAGATGCAGAGCAGCAAATTTACTTTCTTGGAGCGTGCTTGGTAGCGGACTTGAAGGGTTCAGCTTGTCTGAACCTTAACTGAGCTAAAATCAGAGAAGAAGGGTAAAACAGCATAAGGGCATCTATATTGTGAGGGGTGTTTGTTCACCTTCTGTTCGTTAATTCTCATACTTGGAAGTTCTGGTGAAACTTCATCTTTGGCAGAATCAGTACTACAGACAGGTTTGGCTTCTGATCTGCCAAGAAATGGGGGTGCTTTCTTGCCCAAAGTCCTGCCTCTAAGATATGCGAGACACCAGCACAGTTGCACCATAACAGAGTGATGAAACGAATCTGGGCTATCAGACTACTTAGTGGGCAGCTCTCCAGGTAGAATAAATTGCAAAATCAATTTGAGAAGCCACCCTTAAGGTCAAAGAGTACTTTTACATAGCAGGGGACAAATCCCCGAGATGGCATAAAAAATAAGCTTACAAAACCACAGCATGGAAACAAACGTTTGGGGCAAACCCAGTAGGCATTGTGGCATGGATAAGACTGAAATCTGTGCTTTGGGTAAAAGAGATCGATTAGCATCAAGGGAACAGTTAACTGTTAAAGCTAATCCTAGAAATAATGAGTCAGAAAATACTGCTGCACACTCCAGTCCCACAGATTGTGTTACTGTGATGAAGCAGTCATCACAGCTACAAAATATTAAAGCCCAAATATAAGTTAGACATTACACATTTTGAGCTGTTGACAGACAGATAAATCCCATAGAGGGAACAAACCCATTTCTTATATTATGTAATAAACAAAGACACTCTGAACATTGTTTCTTATATGGATTTTAAAAGATTAAATGTAACGTTCAGGATCATCTACACATTCATTTAATCTTGGAGTTCAACACACCTGCGAAGACCTTGATAAAGACCTAATATTTACACAGATATAAACAAGACTCAATCTCCAAAATTGATGGGTTCAACTTTAAAAAACCCTCTGGAGTCAAGAGTCTTTCTCCACAAATTCAAATAGGACTGAGATCAAATTCTAAAAGCCCCAGGCCCAGCTCTCCCAACACTATCGACCATTTAGACTTCAAATATCTTTCCTCTGTCTTAATAACTCAGTATTCTCTCTCATATGATGCCAAAGTCAGATGATAAAAGTGTAATTTTTTTCCCAAATAAATTATAACTATTAAAGTTTTTCCATAAATTGTATCCCTTTTTCCATTAGTTAAGAAGGAAAAAAAAAAATCATCACATTTCACTATCATATCACAAAGCACCAACTAGTTTCACACAGATGGTATGAGAATAAATTTTATTTCCTAGTAGGAGAACTTCTGAGCTCCTCAAGCATTGATGTTCTTCAGGGAAATCCTGTTTGACAATGAATTTTCACCCTTTCTGCTGCAAAGAAAACTGATACATTTTACACTCATAACATGGGTCAGAAACGAAGTGATGCTTTCATCCTTAAATTGTATATTGTTTTTTTTTAAAAAAAAAAAGCAGACATTTGGTGTTGGATTAAGTTTCTTGATCCTGTGAGATGCCAAACATTCTCACACTTTTCTTCAAAATGGCACTCAGTCTCTTGGCACTGTGCAGGATTGAGTCACAGATCACACTCAGAATAAAATGAAGAATAAGGGTACAAATTGATTCAAAATATTGTTTTCTTGACAGACTACAGAAAAAAAAATTTCAAGATTTTTAGAAGTTGAGTAAGGTGAAAATGCTTTTGGGTGTTCTTTCTCTGTGATATCTTCAAGTTATGAGGCACTTCATTATTAACAGATAAGCTCTTGCAGGAAGTTTCTTAAGTTGTGTGCCATTAATTAGTGTTAAACTTACGGGCTGTATTGTAGGTAATTCTCCGAATACAGATAAAAATTTCCTATTATAAGGATGTAAAGTTGTTTTAAGTCATGTGAGTTGCTCTTATGGTACTAGTTTCTGAAGCAAAAACTTGAAATAAACATACCTTTATATACTCTCCAGAATGTATATCATATTTAGCTAAAGGACAAGGCCTAAGTTCTACTTTATCTACTTGATCTGTATGATCACCTATTGGTTCACAGACAAGTTCTTATTCTGTCATTTCTGAGCTTTAAGAAACGAGTTTGCAGTTTCATGTTGATCCCTATTGACCAAACCTAATTAAAGACATAAAAACAGTATATGGGAAGAATGTATTCCTTGCTCTAGGTTCTGAAAAAACCCCGAGGTACAAAGGGGATTATTTCCAAGATTTTTAAAAACTAAAGCTTAACCTGCAGTCTTAAAAAGAGAGAGATCAATAAATTCCTCAATACTAACAAACATGCGACAACAGTACTAGGTATTCTTCTTGTTGAAACTCCTTTAACTAGAAAAGAATTCAGAATGTTCTTTCATAATGGTCCTGCTCTAAATTGCTGATAGTATTGCTAATAGTTCTGTACAGGAATTTAGTTTTGACATTAAAGTCATCACAGTCACTAAAAAAGTGTAAGCAGTTAACTAACAAAAGAGCTAAGTTTGAAATGACTTCTTTTTATCAGCTTTCAGTGATAGGTCATGGTATTGTTTACCAGTGCAGTAAGGAACGAAGGACTACAAGCTGCCTTCGTATCAATGGCCTTACGATGGATTAATAATTTCTAAGCTATTCACTGCACTGGACAAAAGATATGTTAACGGCTGTGGCTGACCCAGTAAAAATTTCTCCCTGTACAGCACAGAGGTCTGTTGGTCCAAAGGATATTTGTGAGCAATAGGACAGAATAGTGTATAAAAGATAGAAACTTGTCACGTGAGAATCATTCATTATTCTAATTACTGCAAGGAATTTTAAAGGAATGGTACAAATATCCCCACGCTTTCTGGAACTGTCCAGTTCTGGGGAAACGACATTTCCTATCTTTTGCCCATTAGGAAATTTTTCTCTATACTCAAACAAGAGCTGAGTGCATGTATGATACACTACACCTGAAATATTCTAACTGCCTGTAGTTTGAACAAGCTGGCTGGGACAGCGGCAAGAAGTTCTTCTGGTAAATTCATTAGTTCAAGATGTCACCCGAAACCCAACAGGATATGGAGGGGAGAAAAGCATAAATAGACCTTCAGTGCAAGCAGAATGCAGTTCTGGTGCAATTTTCCAGAGAGAATTGGATCTGCCTTATGCTGACTTCTGGTGTCACATGACATTTTAAGATAATTTGGACCGCCCCTGTCTGTACTTCAGTTATACAGAAAAAGTCTTCATAGAGACTCCCAAATATTTGGGCTGTCAGTAAGATGCTGAAGAAAATTAAAATAAGACACGTGAATAGCTTTAAAACACTACAGTAAATCATTTCCGTTTAGTCACAGCAGCAACAATGATACCCTATGTAGTCTGATCCCGCTAGCATTCATCGGGCCCACACTGCTCATTCAAGTTAAATTATTCTTTCTTCTTTATTACAGACAAACATAGGACTTGAAAGCTATAATAAAAACACTCAAAAAGAACTCTGATAAGAACAGTATCTTCCAATAAAAACTGATTGGTTTTTTTTCTAGATTGGCTGTTTAGTGTAGCAATTCTGATGCAACTCCCAGGATTAAAACATGTAATAATTTCTGTTCTGTAACTGGTAGGTAGCCTGTATGATGAAGAACATGACAGGTTATCTATATGTATGCATATATGTATATATACACATGTACCTTTTTTTGAAGAGGAAGACTTGATCAGCTATGTTTTCCTTTCAGCTCATTTAAGCAGTCAGTTCTTCTACTCAACTATTCAAAACCCTATTTAGAAATTTGGATTCTTAGTGTGGCACTTTTTACCGTATACTTGATATATTTAACTGTTCAAAAACTTCCAACCTTTTTCCTCCCAATTCAGTCCTCTGCTTTAGAGGACTGGATTACAAATTGGGAATTGTGGCGCTGTACCTATTCACCAGGGGTTCTTAGAAAATTACAGTTTAAGTTACAGTAATACTACAAATATTTAACATTAATAATTTTATGAAAGGCATCAATTTTATGTCACAACACCTGTATTTGATCAAACTCAATCATTGCAAAAATGTTGGTATTTTTGTCATTAAAAATGAAACATCTCACTTTACTATAAAGAGTTTTTTTCTTTTTCTTCCTTTTTCCATTCCTAGGCATAAAAAATTTGGAAAGCATCATAGCCACTCTTGAAGGTCTGTGTAAGTGAGTTCATTTCCAGATGAAAATAATGACAAAAATGAAGAGGTGAGGTTTCACTGTGTTTTTTTTTTAAATCACTCAGTACCGGACATACATTTTAGGGTACTGGGATACTTCAGTTTTTTGAAATTCTTAGGATTATAAAATATTTCAGTTTAGATTAGTCTGGTTGATAGCCTAATTAAATTTATGTAGTTAAATGTGATAAAATGGCTAGACAGCTTTAATAACTTGTAATGTTGGTCTGATCTGGAGAAAATTGAGATTAATTTTTTGAAGATTGAACTAGAGGGTAAGGAAGGGAAGAAGAAATGTATCATTGCTGCATATTATAATCACAAAATGTTGCCAGTGGCTTTTGTAAAAACATAAAAATGGAACCATGCAAGTTAATGAAAATAATTATGAGACAGCCACACTGTCTGAAGACCCACAAATCCCTGCTTGGGTAGCAATACATAGTTTTTGCTGGAGTGGAAAACTGAAATTGGAGATCTAAAATTTTATCTGAATACAGGGAGAAAATACCAGCATTGTAGAATGAGAAGACTGGATTTACAGCTTTTCCAGGTCCTCAGCATATTAAAATCCCACCAGAGAAATACCTAGCACTTTCTCTGAAAATGAAAGTTGGATTAAGAGAGTCTTAATATGAGCTAAAAATACTATATTAAGAATTTTTTAAAAAAGAGCCAAATCCCTCCATAGAAGAAAACCTGTTATCCTGGCCAATTCAAGAAGCTGTCAGAAAATTTTGGAGTAGACTAGACTATACTAAAGGACTATTATCCACTCAAATTTGCACAGATTGTGTGCTCAAATGAGTATGCATATTAATGTCATGAAAGTTTTGAAATTATGTTTGTTAATCATATTCTATAGTAAATATATTAATTAATCACACATTAGGATATATTAACAGGTGCTCAGATTCTGGCTGAGGCAGCAAAACAGGCTTTGTGACTACAGCTTTGAGTCTCCCTCTGCCTTCTGATCACAAATCTGTTGAATGCTTCATCCCAAGATGCAAGCCAAAGCAGACCAACAGATATTCTCAACTGTGCTAACAGGCCTCTGGGGCCATCTCAGCTTTTGGAAAAAATAAAGTTGCTCGCAAAAAAGTTCTGACCTCATTTCTTTTTCCCATCATGCTTCTTGTCACATTACAGGGAGCTGCTGCCAGCCAAGTAAAATGACTTTATACTAGCCTCAGGCACTGTGGCCTCAAAGTGCCACCATTTCAACTCGTAAACTTTTTTCCTACTCTATATTTTTTCAATATTTTGCGACCCCCCAAACTAAAAAAAACCCACACAACCCCCCC